>CM077149.1:125495763-125927850 GCA_039583875.1 Platanthera guangdongensis
AAACAACTCGCTACAACATAATATAATGTTGGGAGGAAATAAACAGAGATACAAAAACGGTGTAAATTATTATGTTTTAGAGCAAGGCCAACCTTAGTCCAAATGCCACTTCAAAATTGAATTTATATTGGGTGAGCCCTCAAAACCGAATTTGGATTTCTTGAATATGTATGATATTTTTAACTAAACTTGTAAAAGTATATAAATGATGAAATATTCCTGAACCAATGTTTTTCAAGATTTATGCCTCTAGAGTAAGCATGATACCATCCAGTGTCATGGCATTGTTCTTGTAACATTATAAATGTTGAAGCACCTATTTCAATAGAAGCCTCAAGACCTTAGAAGTGAGAAGCCTGAAATTTTGTCAACTGCCTGAACAGACTAATTCAACTGAAAGGTTCTAAAGCCTAAAACTGTTAAATTTCTCAACGTGGTCAGCAAGATAGCCCAAACACCAAATTAATATCTTCGGAACTACCCCATTTCGCACGCTGAACCTGCGGAAACCCAAGGACTAGAGGTTGCACCCAACAAAACAATGGAAGCACAAGAAGATCTTATTATGCATTCACTTCTTTACAATCCGAGGCATACATAGCGAGACATGATTTCGCTAGTATTACAGCTGTAAACAGAAAGAACCAAAAACAAGCCGGGCGGACAGCACTCCAGTCCGCCGAGACCGCGAGGTCGCCGAGACCGCCGAGACCGCCCAAGCTATGCTGCAATCCGCCGAATACCACGGAGTCCGCCGAGACCGCGAGGCCGCGCGGACAGACCGTTATTCGCCTCCTGCTGAACCCGAACTGAGGAACTCCCCTACCCGCCTGAAGCCGGCGGACAGGTTATTGAAGCTGGGAAAGTTGAAACAGAACTGACAAGCCGCAGAGCGACCTCCTGCTGAGTCCGCAGAGACCGCACACTTCCAAGCACTGACCGAAGTCACAGCCAAACTCCTGGCTCCTTGAAGTTATCCGCGCGACCTGCACACAGCAAACCGTCAGCCTGAAACAATCCGCGCGGACTGAAAAACACAGACCGCAGCACTCGCCCAACCCAATTTACTGTTCACTCACGTTACTTAGGTTACTGTAGATGTGCCAGGGGGGTCCTATTTATAGGCCAGGTGAGGAGTGTGGTCACCGCCCATGAGATAGCGACACCGCCCCAGCCCGCGCGAACACAAAAACACTGTCCGCTCAGTCCGCGAGGACTTAGCCAGTCACCAAGGGAAACCGCCAGGAGCAAGGCAACCATTGACGAACCCTCTCCAGTCCGCCCAAGCTAAGCGGACAAGGCACCAGCCCGCAAAGCTCCAACTGCTTCAGGACAGCACCCTCTTCAATGGCAGTCCGCACCAACCCGAGGCAGTCCGCAAGACTCACACCTCAATCCGCCACAAGTCCACGACCAAAGGCAAACAGCAACAGTCCGCCCGGTCACAGCGGACTTGGCGGATACGGCGGACACCATGAACTTGACACCAAGTGTGACCAAGTCCAAAACCATCAAGGGCCAGTGCGAGCATGGCGGACACAAAGTCCCGTCCGCCAAACACCCTAGCACAGACCGCAACCAGTCCGCGAGCTCCTCGCACTTGTCCAACGCAGCAGCACCAAGCCGGACTCCAAACATCAGTCCGCCAACCGGTCTCCACAGCAAGACCCTGCTGTAACACCTGAGCTCGACAAGGCCTCAGCCAAGCTCAAGGCCCAGTCCGCAACAGCCCCAACCGCGGACACACCAGTCCGCAAGGCTTCCCGCGAACTCGAACCAACCCGCCAACAGCGCAAACTTGCACCCGCGACCACTGAGCAAAGCACCAGTCCGCAAGCCTCTCTATCCGCAGATACCAGGCCGCACCAAACCGCGGACTCCATGCAACAACCCGCTCAGAACACAGCCGGCTTCCACCAGACTTTCACCAGCAGCCGCAACCTCAGTCCGCCCAGTCCGCCCAGTCCGCCAAAGCTGTCCGCACAGGCCGCGCGGCCTGTCCCGTCACCCACTTCCACTTCACAAATTTCAACACTCCCCCTTGAAGTGAGAAGTGGTGACCAAGCCCAGCAAGCTGCGCAAGCGTTCAAAGGGCCCCTTCGACAGCGGCTTCGTGAAGATGTCAGCAAGATTATCTTCACTCCGAACATGCCCGACCAGCAGAGACCCCTCCAACACCTTCTCCCTGATGAAGTGGTGATCAATCTCTATATGCTTGGTCCTGGCGTGACACACTGGATTGTTTACCAGTTTGAGAGCACTCTCATTGTCACCCCGGAGTAAAGTAGGCCCTTGCACTTCTTCATGAACATCCTCTATGAGCCTCCTCAACCAAACGGCTTCCCGAGCAGCCAAGGCCGAAGCCTTATACTCCGCCTCCGTGGTTGAAACCGACACCGAGTCCTGCTTCTTGCTACACCACGAGATGCTAGCTGAACCGCAAGTGAACACATAACCTGAAGTAGACCTTCGATCATCCGAATCACCGCCATAGTCAGCATCCGTGTACCCGAGCAACGCAAACTCCGCATCCCTTCCATAGAGGAGTCCCATCTCAGAAGTCACCTTGACATACTTCAGAATTCCCTTCGCCGCCACTAGATGAGATTGCCTTGGTTCAGCCATATACCGACTTACTCGGCCAACAGCATAAGCTATATCCGGCCTTGTAATCGTCAGATAGATCAAGCTCCCAACAAGAGCCCTGAACACCAAGGGATCATTAAGAACCCTTCCCTCATCCCGTCGAAGCTTTAGCCCAGATTCCAGTGGAGTAGAGCACTTCTTCCCTTCGCCCATGCCAAACCGCTTCACAATACGATCAGCATACCCTTTCTGGCTAATGAGAATCCCGCACTCCTTCCTCTCCACTTCCAGACCAAGAAAGTGATGCAACTCTCCCAAGTCTTTCATCTCGAAGCGTATAGCAAGCTCTCCCCTGAGCCTTGCTACTTCCTCCTCCGAGTTCCCTGATGATCATATCATCCACATACAGCAGGACCAAGACTCTTAGCTCTCCCTTCTTCTTGACGAACAAGCTTGAATCCGAGTTAGAAGCCAGGTATCCACAGAATGCAGGTACTCTGCAATCTTCCCATACCACGCTCGAGGAGCTTGCTTCAACCCATAGAGAGCCTTCCTGAGTTTGCAGACATAGTCCGGATGCTTCTCAGAGACGAAACCAAGCGGCTGATCCATGAAGATGTCCTTGTCAATCTCTCCGTAAAGAAAGGCATTCTTCACATCGAGTTGCCACAACCTCCATCCCTTGCTAGCAGCCAAGGCGATCACCACTCTTACAGACGTCATCTTCGCAACTGGACTGAATGTCTCCTCATAGTCTTCTCCATACTGCTGTGAGAATCCTCTAGCGACCAGGCGAGCCTTGAACCGATCAATGCTCCCATCAGCCTTCTTCTTCAACTTATACACCCACTTGCAAGTAACCGGAGTAATGCCATCAACCTTGGGCACAAGGTCCCAGGTTTCATTCTTCTTCAGAGCATCAATCTCTTCCTTCATGGCACCTTCCCACTCCTTCACTCCAGTGGCCTCGTTGAAGTTTGCAGGCTCTCGCTCATCCAGAGGACCTGCAAAGAAGCAGGAGACAAAGCTCACTGCATTCCCATCACAGTACCGAGCCGGTGGCTTAACCACCCTCTTCGATCTCCGAAGACACGGCTCCTTGCTCACGGCTTCCGTTGCTTCTTCAGGCTCCACTCCTACCTGGGGCAAGCATTGAGCAGTGCTCCCCCTGCTTCCTGAGCCAGAAGGCTCAGCCTCGGAGTTCGAAGCAACAGGAGCTGCTGGTGAAACAGCAAGCTCCTCTTCCAAGCCTTCAGCAGCCTCCACCGGTGCTTCCTCAACCTTGCTACTTCCGGTAGGCTCCACCGAGCCACCTCCATATGACGTCAGCTCGTCAAAGACAACGTCTCTTGACACCACGAACTTCTTCGTCACAGGGTCCATGCACTTCCATCCCTTCTTCCGCTCATCATAGCCAACAAAGACAAGTTTCCTTGCCTTCGCATCCATCCAGCTTTGTCCGTGAAGCATCCGGGACATGCACGTAGCAAGTTGAACCGAACACCCGAAGGTGTCCAACACTCGGCTTCTCCTTCAGCAACAGCTCAATGGGCGTCTTCATGTTGATAGGGCTGAGTGGCATCCGGTTGATAACATATGCAGCACAAGACATTCCCTCCGCCCAAAAGGACCTCGGGATATCTTTCGCATGCAGCCAGCATTTGCAGGTTTCCGTCAAATGACGGATCTTCCGCTCCGCTACCCCATTTTGTTGTGGAGTGTGAGCACAAGTAAGCTCCCGTTGGATCCCGTGCTTCCTGCAGAAGTTAGAAAACTCGGAAGAGACAAACTCTCCCCGTTATCAGTTCGAAACTTCTTAATCCGCAAGCCAAGCCGGCCTTCTACCAACTCCTTGAACTCCACGAACAAACGGAAGGCATCCGACTTCTCCTTTAAGAAGTACACCCAAGTATACCTTGAGTAGTCATCAACCAAGACAAGCATGTATTTGCTTCCACCAAGGCTGGCAGTAACAGTCGGTCCCATCAGGTCGCCATGAATACACTCCAATGGTTTCTTGCTCCTTGTTTGAGATTTATCAAACGGAAGGCGATGTGCCTTACCGTATTGACAGCCCGCACAAACATGCCCATCACCAAAGGAGGACACATCGGCAACCCCCTCACCAGACTTCTACTCGCCATTGCCTTCAGCTTGTCCATGCCAACATGCCCCAGCCTCTCATGCCAGATAGCCGCACTATCATTGGCCCTCATCTTATCAACATAGGCACTGGTGGAAAGAACAAACAAGTTCTTCACCCTCCTCCCAACATGAGCAACATCAGCCTTTACCGCTGATACGTTGCGAAGGAACCTCACGTCTGTTGGCCCAAACAGAACGTGATACCCAGCGTCCACCGCGTTGGTCACCGAGAAGAGGTTCTTCTTCATGCCCGGCACGTGATACACACTCCTTAACGTGAGTGGCCCCTGATCACTACCCAAAGACACGACCCCCCCTTCTCTACTGCATAAACAGTATTATCAGCAGTGATAATAGCTTCATTACCTGAGTAAGCCTGCATGGAGGTGAACTTCGACTTGTCTCCGGTGAGGTGATGACCACACCCGGAGTCGACGATCCACTCGCTGTTGAAGTCCTCAGCAGATAAGGCCCGGACACAAGTGCCCGTCATGAAAGCTCCTCCCCATTCTGCTTCTTCACTTCGCGAGCAAGCTTCCTCCTTTCCCGCAGCATGCCCAGGCTGCAGTTTGACCTTGCAGTCCCGCTTGAAGTGCCCTCGCTGATGACACCGGTAGCACTTCAGATTCTTCTTCCAGTCCTTAGGAGCATTGCTCCTCTCCGGCGGATATGAAGTTGAAGTCTCCTTCTCAACAGCGGCCTGCACCTTCTTCTTCTTCTTCCCTTCCCATCCCTTCTTCTTGCCTGAGAAGAGAGCCTCGCTGCCTTCCTGATTCAGATTCACTCCAGCCATCTGCCTTGCTAAGCTCTCCTGCGAGGCAAGCAGATTCTCCAGCTCCAGCAGAGACGGCTGAGTAGCCCACCCTTGAACAGATGTAACAAAGGCCACATACTCCTTCCGCAAGCCGCGGAAAATGTGCCTTTTCATCTTTGCCTCAGAGATAGGCTCATCAGGATCCAGTGCCGACAGCTCAGCACACAAGCTCTTCATCTTTAAGAAGTACCTGGAGATGGAAAGGTCTCCCTGAGTTGCCCTGGCCAACTCATTCTCCAGGAACTGAAGCCGCGCCACATTCTTCCTATTGAACAACTCATCAATGGTTGTCCAAATATCAGCAGCCGACTCACATCCAATGATGTGATCAAACAGTTCCGGAGAGACAGCTCTCTTCAGAACGAACTCTGCCTTAGCATTAGTTCTTCTCCAGAGCCTCACCTGCTCAGCAGTACCGAAAGCAGCAGTTACTTCCTGTCTGTCGTCTCCACCGACAACTTCCCACAGCTCCTCGCCTAGAAGATAACTCTTCATGCACGACTTCCACTTTTATAGTTAGTCGGCGTTAAGAGTTCAATGCCCAGACCTCTTGCTAAGCTCCCTTCCATTGCAATCACCTGTTGGTACCCTTCAGCAGCTCCGCAGCAACAACACCTAGGTTGATCACCACTCAATCACTGAGTACAACACTGGCTGACCTGCCGCTCACGCAACTGAACCTCCGCAACCTCAGAAACCTCGCTCTGATACCATTTAAATTTTCTCACGTGGTCAGCAAGATAGCCCAAACGCCAATTAATATCTTCGGAACTACCCAGTTCGCACGCTGAACCTGCGGAAACCCAAGGACTAGAGGTTGCACCCAACAAAACATGGAAGCACAAGAAGATCTTATTATGCATTCACTTCATTACAATCCGAGGCATACATAGCGAGACATGATTTCGCTAGTATTACAGCTGTAAACAGAAAGAACCAAAACAGCCGGGCGGACAAAACCCGGAGTCCGCCGAGACCGCCGAGGTCGCCGAAGCCGCCGAGACCGCCCAAGCTATGCTGCAATCCGCCGAATACCACGGAGTCCGCCGAAACCGCGAGGTCGCGCGGACACACCGTTATTCGCCTCCTGCTGAACCCGAACTGAGGAACTCCCCTACCCGCCTGAAGCCGCGGACAGGTTATTGAAGCTGGGAAAGTTGAACAGAACTGACAAGCCGCAGAGCGACCTCCTGCTGAGTCCGCAGAGACCGCACACTTCCAAGCACTGACCGAAGTCACAGCCAAACTCCTGGCTCCTTGAAGTTATCCGCGCGACCTGCACACAGCAAACCGTCAGCCTGAAACAATCCGCGCGGACTGATAAACACAGACCGCAGCACTCGCCCAACCCAAAATACTGTTCACTCACGTTACTTGTAGTTACTGTAGATGTGCCAGGGGGTCCTATTTATAGGCCAGGTGAGGAGTGTGTCACCGCCCATGAGATAGCGACACCGCCCCAGCCCGCGCGAACACAAAACGACTGTCCGCTCAGTCCGCGAGGACTTAGCCAGTCACCAAGGGAAACGCCAGGAGCAAGGCAACCATTTGACGAACCCTCTCCAGTCCGCCCAGCTAAGCGGACAAGGCACCAGCCCGCAAAGCTCCAACTGCTTCAGGACAGCACCTTCTTCAATGGCAGTCCGCACCAACCCGAGGCAGTCCCGCAAGACTCACACCTCAATCCGCCACAAGTCCACGACCAAAGGCAAACAGCAACAGTCCGCCCGGTCACTGCGGACTTGGCGGATACGGCGGACACCATGAACTTGACACCAAGTGTGACCAAGTCCAAAACCATCAAGGGCCAGTGCGAGCATGGCGGACACAAAGACCCGTCCGCCAAACACCCTAGCACAGACCGCAACCAGTCCGCGAGCTCCTCGCACTTGTCCAACGCAGCAGCACCAAGCCGGACTCCAAACATCAGTCCGCCAACCGTCTCCATAGCAAGACCTGCTGTAACACCTGAGCTCGGCAAGGCCTCAGCCAAGCTCAAGCTCAGTCCGCAACAGCCCCAACCGCGGACACACCAGTCCGCAAGGCTTCCCGCGAACTCGAACCATCCCGCCAACAGCTCAAACTTGCACCCGCGACCACTGAGCAAAGCACCAGTCCGCAGGCCTCTCTATCCGCAGATACCAGGCCGCACCAAACCGCGGACACAATGCAACAACCCGCTCAGAACACAGCCGGCTTCCACCAGACTTCTCACCAGGCCGCAACCTCAGTCCGCCCAGTCCGCCCAGTCCGCCAAAGCTGTCCGCACAGGCCGCGCGGCCTGTCCCGTCACCCACTTCCACTTCACAAATTTCAACAAAGACTAATTCAACTAAAATGGTTCCAATAGCCTCATAGGTTCGTATGTAATATCTCGTGTAAAAAGTCTCTTAGTCTGAGTCCAAGAATCATAACTTGAGTGAAAAGTATGAAAAATGAACATATAGATCAATCAATTGTTTCCTACTCTTTTTTTCATTATTATATTTATGGGTTCGATCATGCCCTTTTATAACATTTAGTTATTTCAGACTTTTTTTAGTATATGTAACTTTAGATTCAGGATTTTGATTTTGTGATCTTTTTCAATCCCTTTGGAAGCTAGATAAAATACCATGCTGAAAGGTTTAATGGAAGCATAGTGATATAACTGCAACCACTGATGGCAAAGGAACAAAAGGCACCCCTCATATTGGCAAGTGGTTATAAATCAGCAGGTATTGCATTCCCATATTTTTCTGTTTTTAGGAGAAAACTGAAGCAGTCAACACTGCAAGAAAATGAGAATATAGTTGTGTTTTTCTTGGGACGTTCTGCAAAGTGCCGCAATAACTTTTTGCTTTGGCTGCGCTTTTATTAGAAAATGCTGCCAATATATTATAAAAGTATTGACGATGCTTTTATTAAAAATGCCGCATAAACAAAAACTATTTGCAGCATTTCAATCGAAAAATGCCGCGGCAAGTTTCCCCCATAAAAATCTAGGGAATTTTGTTTCCCGCCTTCAAAAGATTTATTTTTTAATATATTTGTTTAACATCTCATTCTGCTCTTTTCCATTCCATGACCGCTCTCTTAGATTGTTTATTATTTTGTTACTATTTGCGGCATTCCCGCCTTCAAAAGATTATTTCATTCCATACCTTCAATATTTTTTTTAAAATATCGCAACAAGTTGAACCTTCGGAAGTTTTTATCACAATCTTATAGTTGCAAGTTTATTGATTTCATTGAAACCTTAATATTGATAAATTGTTTATAATTATATTGCAGATTGCATTTTGGAAGAAGATAAATCTTATCTTTCAAGTTTTCTTCCTCTGAAAGGTTATATTACAACTCTATCCATTGCAGCAATTCTTAGAACACTCGCTAAAGAAGAGTGGAGAAGACATATGTTGGCTATCACAAATGCGTCAAAGAAAAGCATACTTATAAATTTTTCTTTATTATAATTATTCGTTGATGTATTTCAGTTTAATTAGAGATGAAAATACTATTACTCTGTATTGAGGGGTTTGGACTATCTCGCACTCTCTTTTTCTCTATTAATCAAATAATCTATGTTGAACAATCTTCTTGTTGCAATTGAGTATTTATTTATTGTGTTTGAATGTCTAGATATGAATTTTAGTGAATAGTAAATGAAATAATTTTATGATATTTTGTGAGAAATTGAACACATTTTATTGACAAATTATCACTATTGTGTTATTTTTTAGTGATCAAATATTATGTCACTAAAAATACATATAGTGACTGAATTAATTTGGTCACTAAAATTATTTACTTTTAGTTTATGAATTAATTTGCTCACTAAAATTGCTTTTAGTAACTAAATTTATCTAATCACTAAAATCTCTTTTACTAACCGAATTAATACAGCCACTAAGTATGTTCATTTAGTGATAAAATTGATTTGTCACTGAAGATATTTAGTGACGGGACATTCGTTATCATTAAATGTTCTTTTAGTGACCATTATATTTTAGTCAGTAGAAGTTCTTTTAGTGATCGAAATGATTTGGTCACTAAATACGCACATTTAGTGACAAACTCTATTTGGTCACTAATGACATTTAGTGGCGGGGTTTTTGTGACCACTTTGTGACAGACTGAATTTGGTCACTAAATGTTTTTAGTGACCGCAATTCAACATTTAGTGACCAAATTTTTTGTCACTAAAAGTGAATTTTCTAGTAGTGAAGTTTTAGACAAGCTAAGACAGATAGCATAGCAGAATGCTATAAGAAATTCTTTAGAATTGTAAATGAGCTAATGACCTATGGAAGAGTCTTTAGCACCTATGAATTAAATGACAAGTTTCTCAGATCACTAACCAAGGACTGGGATACAAAAATATGTGTCATCAGAGAGGTGGCCAGGCTTGCAGACACACCTCCACCAACCTTATTTGGAAAACGGTTATCCTATGAGATGCAGCTCACTGCTAGAAAGGAGGAAGAGAAAAGCAATAGGTCTGAATACAGAGAGAAGTCAGTTACTTCAAGGATGAAGCCACAATAAAGGGCAGGAGAAAGTCACCTTCTCCTCACAGGAGAATGACTAAATTTGAATCTGAAAATACTGACATCAACACTTCAGACATCCACAACTCTGATGAAGACTTTGCTGCCTTCACAAGGCAGTTTCAAAGGTTCATGAAGAAAAAGAAATGGAGAACAAATCCATCTTCATCCTTCTCCAAGGATGACTATTACAAGAATAAGAAAACATCTAAGGATGACAGGTATGACTCTAATCCCAGTAAACAAACTTCTTCTAAAATAGTTTGTTATTATTGCAACAGGTCAGGACATGTCATAGCTGATTGTCCTGATAAAAGAAAGGAATCAAAAGATAAAAAGAAGCAACAAAATAAGGGCAAGAAGGAAAAATCCTTTGTTGCCCAGAAGTAGAAGAGTTGGACTGAATCCTCATCATCAGATTCAGGAGAAGAGACTGAAGCTAAAGCCTATATAGGATTGTTCACTACTGAAGAGGATTCAGTAGAATCCGAGTTCTTGCAAATGCTGGACTCAATAAATGAGACAGAAGATCATCATTGTAGAGGGCTAATGGCTTTGACTGAGGAAGATCAGTGTCAGGATCAGCCTGGTCCAAGTAAGGTAAATAATTTATCTTCAGGTTCTGATTATTATACTGGTTTAGAATCAGAAGCATCTGCATCAAGAGATGATGATTGTTCTGAATCTGAAGGGAATGTTCATCAACTTATTGATGAGTATGGTGATCTGTTGCAAGCTCTTAAGAGAAGCAGAATCCTTGTCAAAAACCAGGCTAAGGAAATTGCATCTCTTAAATTGGTTGCATCAGATTCAGCAAAAATGCTGGATTTGAAATTGAATGAAGGTGCCAAACTGAAAAACATAACTGTTATTCAGATGGGTACAATTACCTTCAAAAATGATCAAATCAAGAGTCTGGAAGTTAGACTACAAAAAGAGAAGGAACTTGTGGCTAAATTCTCAAAGCTAAAGTCAGTCTTACCTTTAATTGATGACTTCATCCTCCAAAAGAGTAAGACAGGATTAGGCTTCAAGGGAAGAACAAGGGCAGTTAATTCCAAAAGAAAAGACAAAGCCCCAGTTCAGCCACTAGCCTCCAAACCCCCTATTTCCTTCAGAAAAGTGATGCAGCCTACTAACAGGTATGACCATGACATCACACATGGTCACTGTAAGCATGGTGATCAGAATGACAAGGGTGCAAATGCCAATAGGGCAGCCCATAAACAAACACATCATGTTCTTTAGAAATCATCAGTGTATGCACCAGCCCCAGCACTCAACAAAAGGACCAATGTTCCTACAGCTTTAAGGACTGTTGACAGCAATACTGTTAAGACTGTACTTAAGAGAAGATAAAATAGATATGAGTGATGGTGTTGTGACAAAGTGGGTCATTATGCCATTGATTGTTCGCACAACACTACTGTCAGGAAGAATGCCAGCTTACCTGTCAAAAAAGCCGCAGGCAAATATGTCAAGTTTCAGTCTAACCTGAACCTAGAACCCAATACTTATTGGGGCTCTAAGGTTAAGTAATTTTATTTGATGCAGGTGAGTCCAAGTGGTCATACCCCAATATGGTACTTGGACAGTGGATGTTCCAGGCACATGACTGGAACAAGGAAGATGCTAAACGATTACTCTCCCATAGAAAATGGACCCAAAGTGATCTTTGGTGGATCTAAAAAGGGGGTCATCAAAGAGTTTGGTAACATTTCCAATAGCTCTATCACTATCACCCAAGTGGCTTATGTAAAAGGTCTGAAACATAACCTAATAAGCATAAGATAACTGAATGATCTTAGTTATGACACTTCTTTTATTAAGAATGAGTGTTAGATTAGAAGGACAAGCGATCAAGAGGTCATCTTGTCAGGTTATAAAAAAGGAAATGTTTATTGTCAAAATTTTGTGTGTGAGAATAAAGATTATCCTGTTTGTCTAGTTGTAGATGAGAAAGCTTCTCATTGTGTCAAATGGCACAAGAGGCAGGCTCACATTAACTACAAGACTATAGGTCAACTCTTTAGTAAAGAGTTAGTGAGAAATGGGCCTCAGGTCAAGTACATCAAGGAGGATGTGTGTTCAGCTTGTCAAAAAGGCAAACAGACCAAAACCTCCTTCCACAGTCTTGATACTAAAGATTCTGTGAGGTGTTTGTACCTCCTGTATATGGATCTATTTGGTCCTATGTCGGTTCATAGTCTAGGTAGGAAAGTCTATACACTTGTAGTTGTGGATGACTATTCTAGATTTACTTGGGTTTTCTTCCTGAGGCAGAAATCTAAAACCCCTACTGTCTTCCATAATTTTGTTAGGCAAATTCAGAATGAATTTAACAATTCAGTGGTCAAAATCAGAAGTGACCATGGGACTGAATTTCAGTCTGAATGCATGATAAAGTTTTGTGAAGAACATGGGATTCATCAAGAGTTCTCCTCACCTAGAACTCCCCAACAAAATGGGATTGCTGAAAGAAAGAATAGGACTCTTATTGAGGCTGGTAGAACACTACTAAGTGACACTTCTCTCCCAGAATATTTCTGGGCTGAGGCAGTAAACACTACAGGTCATGTTCTCAATAGAACTTCCATCACCAAAAGCCACAAGAAGATACCCTATGAGATTATGAAAGGCAGAAAACCAAATTTAGCCTGCTTTAGAATCTTTAGTAGCAAGTGTCATATTATTAATAATGGCAAGCACTATTTAACTAAGTTTCCTACCAAATCTCAAGAAAGAATATTTGTTGGTTACATCAACAGCAGTAGGGCATAAAGTGTCTATAACTTGACTACTCAAGCTATAAAAGAATCTGTCCATGTAGTCTTTGATGAAACTAAGCTAATCAACTGTGAGTTGTCTAGTATTTCTTGTAGCTCTATAGGTTTGAAGGAAAAGATGGACATGCTAACCACTAGTGAAGACTAACCTGCAAGGCAGGATGGAGAAAATGATAGTTGCTGTCCAGGGGGAGTATAAGAAGACCCACAAGCTGATGATGAAGACAATGAAGTACAGCATAGTGGGGAGATTGGAGAAAATCAGATTGTGGATAGGTTTCCTCCAGTAATAAGACATCTAAAGGATCATCCAGCACACCAAATTATTGGTGATCCAAGACATGGTGTTCTGACCAGAAGCAAGAGCTTGAACACAGTTCTTTGCTCAAGTTTCCTGTCCCATATGGAACCCAAGAAATTTGAAGAGGCCATACAAGACCCAAATTGGATTGATGTCATGCAGGAAAAGTTGAATCAATTCAGAAGATGTAAAGTCTGGAAGTTGGTTCCTAAACCAAAGAATCACAATGTCATAGGGACTAAGTGGATCTACAGGAACAAGTTAGATGAAAATGGCATTATAGTCAAAAACAAAGCAAGACTGGTAGCAAAATGCTACAGGCAGGAAGAAGGAATAGACTTTGTTCAAACATTTTCCCCAGTGGAAAGGTTGGAAGCAATAAGGTTATTCCTTGCCTATGCAGCTTACCAAGGGTTCAAGGTATTTCAGATTGATGTAAAGTTAACATTTTTGAATGGTGACTTAAAAGAGAAAGTCTATGTTGAACAACCCTCAGGTTTTGTAGATCCTCTTTATTCTAATTATGTTTATAGGCTTAAGAAAGCACTATATGGTTTGAAACAAGCCCCTAGGGCTTAGTATGAAACATTGTCTACTTTCCTCATTGAGAACAAATTCTCAAGGGGAAAATAGACAAAACTCTATTCCTACGGGATTCAAAAGGCAAGATCATCCTAGTCCAAATATATGTTGATGACATTATCTTTGGATCAACTGAAAACAACCTTTGTAGGAAGTTTGCCAAATTTATGCAAGGGAAGTTTGAGATGAGCAGCATGAGTGAGCTGAAATTCTTCTTGGGACTCCAAGTTAGACATACTGATGATGGCTTGTCCATATCACATGTTGGAACACCATATTACTAATTTGGGTCAGGATCACTATGTCTCTAGGATTTTATGTTTTGACCTTCTGTATAGATTATAGGTCAATTAGAATTGAGTCTAAGGGATCAGGAGTCTAGGTTTGGAAGCTGTCCTGAAGACCCAAATTTTTCTGGAGACTAAGTCCAAATCGTCGAGCTCAGCACGACGTTTCGTCGAACTCCGGTCGACGATCGTCTAGCTCAACTATTGACAGATCGTCGAGCTCCATTCGACGATCGCTGAGCTCAACCATCATAACATCGTCGAGCTCTGTTCGACGATCGCTGAGCTCAGGTCGACGATTTTGACTCTGCACTGGATCCTTATCTCTGAGCTCAGTTCGACGATCTTTGAGCTCAGATCGACGATTTCTTTGCTGCTTGGATTTTCCAATTCGCTGAGCTCAGCTCGACGATAGCAGAGCTCAGTTCGACGATTTCAGTTATCTTTCAGAATTCAAATTCAAATCAGATAGAAGTTATTCTGCATTTAATTCAGAAGATCTGCCAGCCATTTTCATTTACTTCTGGAGCAAGTTTCAAGGGATTTTTCAAGGAATAATTCAGTGGACTTTCCTTCAGAACATTTTATGCAATTAAGGCTGTAATTAATTCAGACCAACGACTATCTTTGACAGAGCAATTTTCTATTCAGACTCAGAGAATAAAGATAGACAAGAACAAGAGAATAGAGATAGACAAGTAGAGGACACCTCTCTATACACAGAGACTCTCTCAATCTTCTGTCAACAAGAATTCAGAAGAACACTCATCAAGAGATCAAGCTTTCAAACATTCTTCAGATCTCTTCAGCTCTCAAGTGTTCAAGGCCAACATCATCTCAAGACTCCAGACACTCAACATTTCAGCTTGCTGAAATCATCTTTTGCTGGAGATCTATCTTTGAAGGCCTATCACCCTCAGCAAAGCTCATCTTCCTGAAGATTTCAAGGACTCAGGGGGAGCTTTGACAACATCACTGAATCCACATAGTCTTCTCAGTTGCTTGAGAAAGAGAAGACTGCCATCACTCTCTCAACCCCATTCTGTAAAGGGTTTTTCAAACTCCCTTCAAAAGTTTGAAGCTGGTTTTTGAGCACCTTGTCAAAAGCTCATTGGTGGCAAGACACCTGATCAAAAAATCTGATTTGGTTTTTGAGCACCTTATCAAAAGCTCATTGGTGCCCAGGACACCTGATCAACTCATCCTGCAGTGGATTCCTACCTAGGGTGGTAGAAGAGTGGATGTACCCAAGTTGGGGAACCACTATATTTCCTTGTGTCATCTGGTTCTGCATGTTTTCTTTTTGTTTCTGGCCTAGATTTTCTTGTGCTTAATATCTGCATAGCTTAGTTTTATTTCTGCTTCCCTGCTTACACTCATTACAACAATTGTTGTAAAGCTTTGCAAAAGTTTTCTTTGTGTTTTAAAAAGCACCATATACTCTATTCACCCCCCCCCCCTTTAGAGTATATCAGATCTAGTTTCCCCTTTCAATTGGTATCAGAGAGAGGTTGGTTAAACATACCATATCTGTTTGGTTGTACAGGCTAACACCTGAACCCCAAAGATCCCAAACTAGATCCTTCTTTTATATTTCATTATTAGATTTAGCTTGCACAAATCATGGCCCAAAACAAAGATTATGCTAGCACCAGACCTCCAGTGTGCAATCTGTCAAAGTTTGCACTTTGGAAAGCAAGGATTAAACTCTACATGAATTCTATTGACGAAGACATTTTTAATTCTGTTTTGACAGTGTGTCCAAGACCTCCAGAAAGTACAAGCACAAATGCTGTTCCACCTCCATCAGGAACAGATGCTGACATCAAAAGGTGGAAAGGTAGCTGATGCCAAGGCAATGAACATTCTAGCTCAGACAATGTCAGATGACATTTTTCAAAAGGTAGCTGAATGCAATTCAGCCAAGGAGATTTGGGACAAGCTTCAGAAATTGTCTCTGGCTCAGCTGATGAGAGAAAGGACAGAAGATCTCATCTCATCTCCCAATATGAGAACTTCAAGAAGGGAGAAACTGAGTCAGTGGGAGACATGTACAACAGACTGAGTCTAATTGTCAGTGAACTGAGGACATTAGACAAAGAGATCTCACTGACAGAACTCAATGACAAGATCCTAATGTGCTTCCCCAGCACTTGGGATTCAAGAATCTGGCCAATTAAAGATGCCAGAAGCCTGAATGAGATCACCACTGAAGCCTTGTTGGGTAAGCTCAAATCTTATGAGCTACTCATCAAGAACAGAGAAGAAGAACAGAAGGCTGCTTCACCAGCCACAAGAAAGAGAAGACCTATAGCATTCAAGGCAGCTGAGGATCTGCCTGAAGAAAAAGGTACAGGCAATGATGAACTTCTCAGCCTGTTGGCCAAAAGATTCTATAAGATGGCCAGAAAGGACTTCAGAAGAAGATCATACAAGGAGCAAGACAAGCCAAGGTATGACAAGTCCATTGGCAATAGCAAAGACATTATTTGCTTTGGTTGCAGGAAACCAGGGCATATGGTTCCTGACTGTCCAGAAAACAAGAACAAGGACAGAAGGGACAGAAAAGAAAGAAGAAAGGAGAAGGACTCCAAAAGGAATGGAAATAGCAAACCTTCCTCCAGCAAAAATAAGCACACAAGGAAAGGATTTGTTGCTGAATCCTGGAGTGAGACTGAAGAGGAGTCAGAGGCCTCTTCCAGCTCAAGTGATGATGAGGATGATGCAGAGGAAAAAGAATTCTGCATGATGGCAATCAATGCCTCACAACACAACTCAGAGGAAGAGGAGTCAGAGTCAGACTCAGAGACTCAACCTGAAGAAGATCAGGTAATCAGCTCTTTTGATTTCACTTCAGAAGATTTTAAACTTGAATTTAAAGCACTATGTTTAGACCTGCTAAAGTCTGAGAAAGAGATCATCTCTCTCAGAAATCAATTATCTGAACAAAATGCTTTAAAATCAGAAAACCTCAAACTCTCTCAGGAGTTGGAGAACTATAGGGAACAGATAGCTTCACTGAAGAGTGAACTCTCTGAGGCCAAGAAGCTTGAAGAATCTCTCAATGGGAGAAGCATCAAGCTGATGGACATCACAAGCACAGTGAACTCAAGATTCAACAGTACACTGGGCTTGGGTGCCTCATCCAGCCAACCTATTGTTCTAACAACCCCTATCAAGTTCATTTCTGACAAGGGAAAGGGAGTTGTAGAGGTTGCCAGGAAAAATTCTGATCTGCCTCAGAAAACTAAAGTCCAGTACAAATCGTCGAACGGAGATCGACGATCGCCGAATGAAGATCGACGATCGCCGAACGCAGCTCGACGATCTCAGGACAAATCGTCGAACGCTGATCGACGATCTCAGCCAAGATCGTCGAACGCTGCTCGACGATCCCATATACCTGACCTCAGCCATAGTCGACCGTCGAACGGAGCTCGACGATCTGACCCAAGATCGTCGAACTCAGCTCCAAGATCGTCGAACAGAGGTCAGAGCTCTGGAAATTTTTTCAATGGCAAGTCAAAATTGAATCCTGAGGGTTCTTCATCCCAAACATTTAACCCTTATACTGAATGGATTTTACCTCCAAGGAGATATCATCCTGAAGGATATAAGAGTCAGCCAGGGATGTCTTTCATTTCTGAATTTAAAGGTTATCAACCTAGGCCCAAGGTAAACTGGGTCAAAAACAAGTGAATTGCTTTATGTGCAGGTGAAGACCTATCCAACATCTAACCAGCAATGGTATTTGGATAGTGGGTGCTCTAAGCACATGACAGGGAACAAGGACAACCTAAATTCCTTTAGAGCCAAGCTTGGACCCAAAGTTATCTTTGGTGACTCCAACTTTGGACAAACTAAAGGATATGGAGAAGTCCAGATTGGTTCTGTAACCTTCAAGAAGGTAGCATATGTGGAAGGACTGAAGCACAATCTAATCAGCATCAGTCAGCTATGTGATGAAGGCTACCAGGTGACCTTCAGCAAAACCTTATGCAAAATCAAGTCAGAGGACAACACAACTGTGTTGACAGGTAAAAGGAAAGGTAACATCTACCTGTAGATTTTCTTTCAACTTCTATAGATATCTGCTTATTCAATTCAGTTTATAGACCAAATGTTTTATGGCATAAGAGACTAGGACACCTAAACCTTAGAACTATTGCTAGGCTATCCAAGGACAATCTTGTTAGAGGACTACCTTCTGGCCCCTACAAGAAGGAAGGACTCTGCAAGGCTTGTCAATTAGGCAAGCAAACTAAAAACAGTTTTAAGTCACTTAATAAGAGTGATTCACCTAGGATATTGTATCTGTTACACATGGATCTATTTGGACCCATCACAGTACAAAGCCTAGGAGGGAAATCCTACACTTTGGTGATTGTAGATGACTTCTCTAGATTCACTTGGGTGTTCTTTCTAAGGAAGAAGTCTGATAACTTTAAGTGTCTGACAGAGTTTCTCAAATGTGTAAAGATTGAGTTCAATACTCACATTGCCCTGATCAGAAGTGATCATGGGACAGAGTTTGATTCTCTTCTTATGCAAGAGTTCTGTCAGAGTGAAGGGATCAGGCATACTTTCTCAGCTCCTAGAACTCCTCAACAAAATGGGGTAGCTGAAAGGAAAAATAGAACCCTTATTGAATCTGCCACTACATTGTTGTCAGATGCTCATCTACCTCTATCCTTCTGGGCAGAGGCAGTGAACACCTCCAACTATGTGCTGAACAGAAGCCTGATACATAAACTGAAGGGAAAGACTCCCTATGAATTACTCAAAGGGAAGAAACCTAAAGTTGACTATTTCAAAATTTTTGGTTGCATTTGTTATATTCACAATAATGATAAGAAACATCTAGCAAAATTTCAAGCCAAAGCTGATGAAGGAGTGTTTCTGGGATACTCCATGATCAGCAAGGCCTATAGGGTTTATAATAAATCATCATTGAAAATTGAGGAATCTGTTCATGTTTCTTTTGATGAAACTAACATGTCTTTCAAGGAGAAGATTTCTTCTACCATAGAACCTTTGCAGGAACACTCTCTAGTTGAAGATATGAACAAGCTACAGGTTGCTCAAGAGGATGAAAGCAGTGAAGATGAAAGCAATGCTCAACATATTGAAGCTCAACCTGAAGAGCCAGTTGTTGTACCACAAGAGGAAACAACAACACAGGTTGGTGAACAATCAACACCCCCTGTTGATTTAGTAACATCAAGAGACCATCCAATTACCCAAATAATTGGAGAAATCTCAGCTGGTGTGCAAACCAGAAATCAGGTCAACCAAAACCTGTTGCACACCTGCTTCCTTTCTCAAATTGAACCTCAGTCCATTCAAGATGCAGAGCAAGATCCACACTGGATCATTGCCATGCAAGAGGAGTTGCATCAATTTGAGAGGAACAAAGTATGGGAACTAGTGCCCAAGCCTAAGGATCATTCCATTGTTGGAACAAAATGGGTATTCAGAAACAAACTGGATGATCAAGGAGTAATAATAAGGAACAAGGCAAGGCTAGTTGCCCAAGGATATTCTCAAGAAGAAGGAATTGACTACGACCAGACCTTTGCACCTGTTGCAAGATTGGAAGCCATCAGGATTTTTCTAGCTTATGCAGCTCACAAAGGCTTCAAGGTTTATCAGATGGATGTCAAGAGTGCCTTCTTAAATGGAGACATCAAAGAGGAAGTCTATGTCAGACAACCTCCAGGTTTTATCTCTCCAACTCATCCTGATTTTGTTTTTAGATTAAATAAAGCATTATATGGTCTCAAGCAAGCTCCTAGAGCATGGTATGAGACCCTAGCATGCTTTCTTTTGAAAATGGTTTTATAAGGGGTAGAGTAGACCAAACTCTTTTTATTAGAACCCATAAGTCCCATACCCTACTAGTACAAATTTATGTAGACGATATCATTTTTGGTTCTACTGACTCAAAATTGTGCAGAAGGTTTTCTAACCTAATGCATTCTAAATTTGAGATGAGTAGCATGGGTGAGCTATCCTTCTTCCTAGGATTGCAAGTCAAACAACATGCTGAAGGCATCTTTATTTCTCAAACCAAATATGCTAATGAGCTGGTTAAGAAATTTGGCATGTCTGAGGCATCTTGTATGAAAACACCCATGCCTACCAATGCTGTATTGGATGCTGATGAACATGGGAAACCTGTTGATCAGACAACATATAGAGCAATGATTGGCTCTTTACTGTATCTTACAGCTAGTAGACCAGATATAATGTTTGCTACATGTATATGTGCTAGATTCCAAGTTAGCCCTAGAGAGTCACACCTCACATTAGTAAAGAGGATTCTTAGGTATGTTAAAAGTTGTCCAAATCTAGGTCTCTGGTATCCAAAAGATTCAGCATTTGAGTTAACTGGATTCTCTGATGCTGATTATGCTGGATGCAGAATTGACAGGAAAAGCACCAGTGGAACTTGTCAGTTCCTTGGTGATAGACTTGTCTCTTGGTTTTGCAAGAAACAAACATCTGTGTCAACTTCAACTGCTGAAGCTGAATATATGGCTGCAGGCAGTTGTTGTTCACAAATACTGTGGATTCAAAATCAACTCCTAGACTATGGTTACAACTTAGAGAAGTCAAAAATCTTTTGTGACAATACAAGTGCTATCTCCATAGCTCAAAATCCAGTCCTCCATAGTAGGACAAAACATATAGAGATTAGGCATCATTTCTTAAGGGATAATGTTGAAAAGAACAAAATTGAATTGCAGTATATCCCAACTGATTTACAAAGGGGAGATATTTTCACCAAGCCTTTGGATGAAAAGAAACATACCTTCTTCCTAAATCAGTTAGGAATGTTAGATGGAGGAAGTCTTAAATAATCCCCAAGATTTTGAAAGCTAAAAATGGACCAAGACTAGGCAAAATTCTGATTTTCCTTAGTGTCTAGGATTTCTCTGATCTCTGAACTGCGCTCGACGATTTCCCCACAGATCGTCGAACGGAGTTCGACGATTTCCAGAATCGTCGAACTGAGTTCAGCGCTCCTCAGATAGTATGAACTATCTCCTCTGGTCAACGATCGTCGAACGGCGCTCGACGATTTGTTCACTGAACGATCGTCGAACGGAGCTCGACGCCTTCCAGATCGTCGAACGGAGATCGACGATTTTGGAGTCTCTTCAGATTCCTTTAGAAGCCTCGATCGTCGAACTGAGTTCAACGATCTTTCCTTTTCTGCGTCGAACCCTAATATAAAACTCTTTTTTCGTCGTCGTTCTCTCTTGCGCTTTCAATTTCTCTGCAAACTTTTCTTCCCTCCAAACAGTTCTACCTTGGTCGTTTTGTCTGTTGATTTTTGCAGGTACCATGGCCGTTTCAGTTGCTGTACTCTCTGCAATGAAATTTGATGCAGGCTTTGACATCGATCTTGACTCCTTCAACACAACCGATCAAATCTTCCAGGATATTCTCAGATTGTTCAAAGATCAGCAATTATCTGCCCTGATGACAACCAGAATCAAACTTGCATCTGATGAGATTAAAGAATGGGTATATACTGCCCACAACCTGGACAACAATACCATAGTTGGTTCTATTGGTGGCACCCAGGTACCTCTGACCCCAACAGTACTCACAGAGGTTTTTGGTTTAAGAAATGGTGAAGATTCTGCTGAACTCTCTGGAGATGAGTTCTCTGATATTCTTGCCAGGATGGGTCATCCTGAGGGGAACCCTAGCAAGCTGTTTAAGAGGAACCTGTCTGTGGAATACAGGTTTATGGCTGATGTAGTAGGCAAGGTTCTCTTGGCCAAGCATTCTGCTCATGACACAATCTCCAGATATCAGCTTTGCCTTATGGGAGCTCTGGTAGATAGAAAAAGCTTGAACTGGGGAGAAGTATTTTTTGATCTGCTGAAGAAAAATATAAACAAGACATTTGTGAACTTTGGAAGAATACTGGGAATCTTCCTCCAGGCTAAGTGCCCTACCCTGCTAGTCTCCTCTGGAGTGCACATCAATGCCTCCAAGAGACTCACCTGTGCCCTTTTTGGGAAATGGGACAGGCAAATCTCCAAGCCCAGTAGGCCCTCTTCTTCTGGCCCTTCAGGCACTAGGACTCTAAGAGTCACTCCACCCCAGGTCTCTGCCCCTGCAGAAGACCTGCCTGCTGCCAGTGCTGCTGCTTCTCCTCCTCCAAGCTCAACCCTACCTCCAGCTCCATCCACCTCTCCAGCCACCTCCACAATTACCATCTCCAGCCCATCTCCAACCTCTATTCCATCTCCAGCAACAATTTCCTCTCCACCAGCAGACCACTTCCACCCCCTATTCTCTTATCCCCCTCCAGATGTCACCTCATCCCCATCCCTTCCATCCTTCACTCTCTTGGATGAATCCTACATGGATGATTCCCCCTCTTCTCCTCCAGACTTCCCATCCTCCTCCACATCTTTCCAAGACCTTCTCCACCAGATTATTGATCAACCCACCTTCACTCCCTCCATTTCCATCCCTCTATCCTCCATCTCTACCATCCCCTCTCCTGAACCATTCATTCCACCCTTCAGCCCTCCTCCTCCAGCATCCTCAGCCATCCCTCAACCCTCTACCTCTGCTCCTCTCCTTGAGCATGTAGATCTCCCAGCCCTTGCTGATCAGTTGTATGAGCTCCTTGCACCTAGGCTCTCTCTTCTCATGGAGGCCTCTTTAGCTCCTCTACAACAATCAGTGGCAGCTCTCTCTGCCAGGCTTTCCTCTTTCCTTACTCCTCTAGCAGCACCCCCAGCAGTGTGCCTTGATGCACATGTATCTGCATCCAGGCAGGGGGAGATGCCCTATGAAGCTGTTGCTGCGGCTGCTGCCCCTGCTGTTGTTTCTGCTGCTACTGCTGCTGTGTCTGTTTCTGCTGCTGCTGCTACACCAGTACTAGCAATAGACCTAAGGTCTCTGCTATCTACTTTTGATACTGCTTACTTCTGCTGCCTCCCAGAGCCATATCCTATCCAGCCTCCAGAGGTTCTTGCTGCCCAGTCAGAAGATTTGTCCAAGGCTCTAGTGCCCTTCTCTTGCTGTGACCCCAGAATCATTTCTGATTTTATTCTGTCAGTGACTGCTGCTTCTGATGTTACTGCTGCTGCTGCTGCTGAAGACAATGCTGTGTCTACCTCTGAAGTTATATCTGCTGCTGAAGTCACTATTTCTGCTGAGCCCTCATCTCAGGATGTTTTGATGACAGAGGCTGTTGATTTTGAGCCTGCTGTAGAAGTTGTTGTTTCTGAAGCTGCTGCTGCTGCCCTCATTCCTGAAGCAATATCTGTTGTAACTTCTGCTGCTCCAGTACCTATAGTTTCATCTGCTGCTGCTTCTGTTGCTCCTCCTGCTTCTGTATCTGTTTCTCCATCAGCTGCTGTTAAATTGAAAGAAGATTTGATGAAACAGCTTGATGCCTTGTATGATGCACAAAGTTCTGAATCTGAGGATTATAACACTGCTTCTGATGACTCATCTGCCACAATTGCTAAGAAAAGGAAAGCAAGAAGTAAGGCCTTGAAGAGAGTTCCTCCTGCCAAAGTTAGAGATGACAATGATGTTCCATACTATATTCTGCATAATTGCCCAATCACTGAGCATTGGATGCAATTCTCTAAGAACCAGTTGAAAGCTATGAAAAAGAAGAGGAAGTATGATAAAGATTCCACTCAGTTCAAGCACCCTCATCCTCCTCCACCACCTCCACCTGATGCAGGTGCAGGTGGCAGTTCTGCAAGATCAGGCCCTGCTAGAAGCCAGGCTCCCTACCAACCTCATGCAAGAACTTATCAAAGGGAAAGCCAGTCTAGGGGGTCTTACTCTAGAAGGGGAGGATATAGGGGTAACCAAAGAGAAACTCAGGTTTACTCTAAAGGACACTCCAGGCAGCATCCTTACTCTAGGGGAGGACATGTGTCTGCTGATACATCTTCTGGTCCTTTCCCCTACAAGCTCAAAGATACAGTGACTGCCAGGACTCCTCAAGAAACTACTTCCAACAGGTATGAGCCACCTGTTCCATTTGAGGATCCTGAGAAGAATCCTATGGCTTGGACTGCAAGAATGAAAGAGCTGGCTGCTTTGGATCAGATAAAGAAAGCAAAAGAACAAGGGCTAGACACTTCCAACATATCTACCATGTCAGAACAAAGACAGAAGGAATTAGAAAGATATGCTTCAAGCAAATTTTTTGATGCAGACAGGTACATGGAGTTGCATCCAGCTGCAGTGGTTCCCAGGGCTTCAAAGCAAATTTATTTGGGTGCAGCTGATGATACCAGATCCAAACAACAAGCTTTAGATCCCAACAGAGAAATTAAAATGGTAAAAGGCAAGGAAAAGGAATAACTCTGTAAGGTGATAATTCTTGGTTTCTCTGACTGCCTTCTGGACATCATGCTTTTATATATATCTCTGTGATGGTTCTGCTCTGTGTCTTGTTATTGTTGTTTTTATGTTTTTCTGACTGTATGATGTTGTTTGTTTTTCAAAGTCTGTAAATAGTTTTCCTAACCCAAATAGGGGGAGATTGTTGGAACACCCTATTACTAATTTGGGTCAGGATCACTATGTCTCTAGGATTTTATGTTTTGACCTTCTGTATAGATTATAGGTCAATTAGAATTGAGTCTAAGGGATCAGGAGTCTAGGTTTGGAAGCTGTCCTGAAGACCCAAATTTTTCTGGAGACTAAGTCCAAATCGTCAAGCTCAGCACGACGTTTCGTCGAACTCTGGTCGACGATCGTCTAGCTCAACTATTGACAGATCGTCGAGCTCCATTCGACGATCGCTGAGCTCAACCATCATAACATCGTCGAGCTCTGTTCGACGATCGCTGAGCTCAGGTCGACGATTTTGACTCTGCACTGGATCCTTATCTCTGAGCTCAGTTCGACGATCTTTGAGCTCAGATCGACGATTTCTTTGCTGCTTGGATTTTCCAATTCGCTGAGCTCAGCTCGACGATAGCAGAGCTCAGTTCGACGATTTCAGTTATCTTCCAGTTTCAAATTCAAATCAGATAGAAGTTATTCTGCATTTAATTCAGAAGATCTGCCAGCCATTTTCATTTACTTCTGGAGCAAGTTTCAAGGGATGTTTCAAGGAATAATTCAGTGGACTTTCCTTCAGAACATTTTATGCAATTAAGGCTGTAATTAATTCAGACCAACGGCTATCTTTGACAGAGCAATTTTCTATTCAGACTCAGAGAATAAAAGATAGACAAGAACAAGAGAATAGAGATAGACAAGTAGAGGACACCTCTCTATACACAGAGACTCTCTCAATCTTCTGTCAACAAGAATTCAGAAGAACACTCATCAAGAGATCAAGCTTTCAAACATTCTTCAGATCTCTTCAGCTCTCAAGTGTTCAAGGCCAACATCATCTCAAGACTCCAGACACTCAACATTTCAGCATGCTGAAATCATCTTTTGCTGGAGATCTATCTTTGAAGGCCTATCACCCTCAGCAAAGCTCATCTTCCTGAAGATTTCAAGGACTCAGGGGGAGCTTTGACAACATCACTGAATCCACATAGTCTTCTCAGTTGCTTGAGAAAGAGAAGACTGCCATCACTCTCTCACCCCCATTCTGTAAAGGGTTTTTCAAACTCCCTTCAAAAGTTTGAAGCTGGTTTTTGAGCACCTTGTCAAAAGCTCATTGGTGGCAAGACACCTGATCAAAAAATCTGATTTGGTTTTTGAGCACCTTATCAAAAGCTCATTGGTGCCCAGGACACCTGATCAACTCATCCTGCAGTGGATTCCTACCTAGGGTGGTAGAAGAGTGGATGTACCCAAGTTGGGGAACCACTATATTTCCTTGTGTCATCTGGTTCTGCATGTTTTCTTTTTGTTTCTGGCCTAGATTTTCTTGTGCTTAATATCTGCATAGCTTAGTTTTATTTCTGCTTCCCTGCTTACACTCATTACAACAATTGTTGTAAAGCTTTGCAAAAAGTTTTCTTTGTGTTTTAAAAAAAAGCACCATATACTCTATTCACTCCCCCCCCCCCCCTTTAGAGTATATCAGATCTAGTTTCCCCTTTCATCACAGTCCAAGTTCACCAAGGAGTTAATTAAGAAATATGGTATGGAGTCATCCTCCACCATGAGAACTCCAATGGGGTCAAGTATACCTATAGGCATAGATGATGTAGGAAACCCTGTAGATGAGTATTTGTATAGAGGGATAATTTACTCCCTTCTATACTTAACTGCTAGTAGACCAGACATCATGTATGCTACATGTGTCTGTGCTAGGTATCAAGCATGCCCAAAAGAATCTCATTATACTGCTGTCAAAAGAATTTTGAGATATCTTAAAGGAACACCAAATCTTGGCCTTTGGTACCCTAAGAATAGAGATTTTCTACTAACAGGTTATTCAGATGCAGACTTTGCAGGATGCAAAGAAGATAGGAAAAGCATCACTAGGACATGTCAGTTCTTAGGTGGATGATTGGTGTCATGGAGCAGCAAAAAACAGACAAGTGTGGATATATCCACTGCTGAGTCAGAATATATAGCTGCATGTAGTTGTTGTGCTCAGCTGTTATGGATACAACATCAACTTGAAGACTATGACATCAAGGTAAGTAGAACTCCATTATATTGTGATTCTACAAGTGTCATTTCTATTGCTAAAAATCCTGTTTCACATAGCAGAACTAAGCATATAGAAATCAGGTTTCATTTCATTAGAGATCATGTTGAAAAAGAAGACATAAGTTTAGAATTTGTCAATACTAATAATCAAGTTGCTGACATGTTCACTAAAACACTAGATGAAACTAAATTCAATCATTTTAAAATTGAATTAGGCATGCTAAACCTGAAATAAACTGGTAAAAATGACTAAGTAATTCTGTGTCGACACAAAAAGAATCTGTGTCGACACTTAGTAGTTGGTGTCGACGCATAAGGAAAATTCTGTCGACACATCAAGAAAGTTGTGTCGACACTCATAATTTGGTCTCGACACATAGTTTTTCTCATGCTTAGATATTGGTGTCGACACATATAGTCGTCTGTGTCGACACGCAGAAATTAGTGTCGACTCTTACGGATGTCTGTGTCGACATATCATAATTGGTGTCGACACATAGTATTGAAATTCTCTGTCGAGACTTTAGTAGTCTGTGTCGACACCGTCCCAACCGTGTCGACACAATAAGCAAACTTTCCACCCGCCTTTTGGCCTTCTTTGATTAGAAATGTATAAATAGGTGGAAACAAAACCCCGTCGACTACGCTCTCAGAATTCTCCCGACCAAACCTTTGTGTCAACAAGCCTTCATCTTCCTTCTTCTCCTTCTCACTCTCTCTCATCCCTAATGGCGCCAAAGCTGGAAGAGAACATCAACGAGGGCTATGAACTAGTTCGCTATGCGTTTGAGATTGCCACGCCAGAAATCCAAGCCGTAATCACCCTAATCATCGATAATGGATTGGAGTACTTGGTCTCAGAGCCTACAAGGATATGGAAAAAGGAAGTTCTTGAATTTTACTCGTCGGCATCCATGGATTCGATGGGCATGAAAATTAAGTCATCTGTTCACGGTACAAAGGTAAAACTCACACAGAAAACTTTAAGAAAAAACACTTCAACTTCCTAGGATTAAGGAAGAGGATGACATAACATCTTCCATGACAAGAGATGCTCTCCAATGGTACGGACTGGATCCCTCTACCAAAATTGGATCATCGATGACCAGGAAGGGAATGAATTCCCAGGGCAAGTTCCTGTAAGAGATTATAAGGAAAGTTATTTTGTGCAAATAAGGACATGAAAGGATTTCAGCCAATATGTTCAATCTCATGATCAGAATTATCTTCAAGATGAACACAAACTAGTCTGCTATTGTCTTTGACAAGATCAAAGAAGGAATCAAAAAACCTAATCTGGGCAGAATACTCAGCCTGTATCTGGCCTTGAATATTCCAGAAGTGATGAATCAAACTGCAGGCTCTAAGATTAATCATATGAGGAGAATGGATTTACGAATACTATCCAGATGGGAAAGGGTATTAACCAAGGATGTTTTAACTCCTCAGAAATAGATACAACAGATTCAGAAAAAGAAGAAAACAGCACAACAGACCACTGAATCTTCTAGTGATTCAGAGGAAGAAGTGGTCTTCAGCTCAGATGGAGAAGGACCAGAGAGTACTAGAAAATCACCTGCTCTAGAAACTGTGAATGATGGTTCAGTGCAGGGGGAGCAGATTCCTATAAGCACCATCCCAGTGGATCAGATCCAGGGGGATCCTCTTCAAGTTCCAGCTCCACAAGTAACATCAACTTCAGGGGGAGCTCATGAGCAAGAGCCAACTATCCTAATAGCTGTATTGGAGAGTGAAACAACCACTCAATCTATACATGAGGTAATACAAGATATCAATCAAACTGCTATAGATATTGAGAATGATACACTGACTGTGCATATGAATGATGTTGGACAGAATAACCAAGACAATCTACCTGAACAGGACATTACCATGGAAGACACTTTTGCATTTGAAGTAAGTCAACCTACTGAGAAAGAGACTGTTATTTCATCAGTTCAAATGCAACAAGAGGTAACTCCAGAGGAGTTATTTCCTGATCTACAAGGCACAAGGACTGAGGGGGAGCTGCCCACTATTGCATCTAGTCCAAAAGATATAGTGGACATCGAAAGCTCATCCATTTCAGATGATGAAGAAGCCTCCAGGGCTAAGAAAAGGAAACTTGTCGAGCTCAGGAAAAGGAGCTCAACCTATAAGAAAACCATGCAAAATGCCCCACAAACTCCAGCTTCAGCAGTAAACTTCAGTTCACTATTGGTGGCACTGCAAGTTAACATGGATGAGCAAAGAGTAGATCTTGAGAATTATGTGGATGAAAGTCATAAAGAACTGCAATCTACCTTGGCCCAAGATATCAAATCCATCAGATTTGAAGTCAATCTGAACAAAATGGAAATGACTGAATGCTTCCAATAGGGAGGTCATGCTGTTGTCTACCTGGCCAAACAACAACAATAGGCAAAGACTCAGATCGATGACATTGCAATAAAACAAGGATATGTTCTGGAGAATCAAATTCGAATGAATGACAATCTCACAGAATCACATAATGTTATAGTAACATAACTCCAGAATAAAGCCACTGCTTTAACTGAACACCTTGTTACAGTAAAATCTGAGTTTGATAAACAACTCAAAGCAGATTTGGCTAATGTTCACACTGCTATCGATGCCTCTCAAAAGGCCATTGCTGATCAGCTGCAGAAGGTCAAAGCATACTATAAAGAGGGTGCCAATTATCTTGCTGATCAGATAAGATTTCAAAAGGATGATCTACGAGACCATATTGAAAGAGAAGTCATAAAGGGGGAGAGATTATTAGTCACTGCAGGCTCTAATCATGCTAAATGGATAACTAATGCTATCAGAGCAACTCTTGGTTATCAACCCCTGTGTGATGATGACAACACTGCTAAGTCAGGCATTCAACCTGCTTGAAGGAGTTCAGCAGGAAGTAGCTTAAATTATTTATCCATCTTCTGATTTTGAGGGAATTCAGTAGGTAGTATAGCAAATATATAGTCCTCCACAGGAGGCACATAATATTATTGTTGAAACTATTAAAATGTCTGGAGCAGCATTGCAAAGAGAGCAAGAAGCACAAAGAGCTACGGAAGCTCAAAAAAAGCTCAATTGTCTAAGAAAAGATTCAGAGAACAAGAAGAATTGTAGCCTGATTTTGAATAATGGAGTCCAACCTCCCGGAACATTATTCTCACTGCTTGGCAAGCTGTTAAAGACAACATGCATGATAGAGGCAAGTGGTATTCTGAACATGAATGGAGCAAATATCGGAAGCGGCAAGATGCCATATATCAGTTCAGAAGGGATATCAAAGCTGGAAAATTACCTGCTAACTCTGTGGAGCCTAGCAAATATTTCCCAAAGCCTCATCATTACTTTGAAAGGCAAAAGGTCAAGGCTGAAGAACTCAAGAAGAAGGATCTTAAAGGGAAGAAGCCGGCTGATGACACTGAAGCTAATGTACAAGCTAGAATTCAGTCTGGCAAAGGAATTGTTATCAAGGAGCATGATCAATCCTAAAATTAGATGGACTAGGATTATGTCTATGTAAAATTTTGGACTAAATCCTTGTCATTCTGAACAAATATTAATAAAATTCCATGGTTTTGCCTTAATTTGATATTGAATACTTAAAATTTTGTGATTCATGATTGTTATGATTTATCATATTTTGTAATGATGTTACATGTTGTTTCTATTTATGAATTACCCTGTCTGAGTAATGCTTTTATACATCATAATCTGTGTTTTATTATAAGTGATGTATATCATTGACTAAGGGTTATGACTTCTCCAAATAGGGGGAGATTGTTGGGTACATTGGAAACTGTGTACCTGATTTGGAGAAGCCTCACTTAACTCAAAGATATTCATCAATGTGTATTTGATTGTGTGTTGAGTTTCAATGCGCAGGTTAAGGAAATGCAGAAATTTTTCTAAGTACAAGTGTCGACACTTGAGGAAAGATGTGTCGACACCAGGAGCCAGATTGTGTCGACACACGGGACTTATGTCGACACATAGAAATTCTGTTGATAACAATTGTGTCAAAACACAGGACTTGTGTCGACACACACTAGAATTCTGTCAAAACAACAACTATGTCAAGACTAGAAGCTATTGTGTCGACACACAGGAGGACTTGTGTCGACACATTCCATAGAAGCTGCGTCGAGTAGATAAAGAAGGGTCGTGTCGACATCACCAAAAATTGTGTCGACACATGGACTATTTGTGTTAACACATTTGAAGTATTGTCTAGACATTTTTCTGCTAAGATAAAGTACAATGAAGTATCATATGTCAAGACTGAAGACTTGACAGCTCTCATAACTAACAAAGATGTTGCATTTGTCAGAGCTGTCAGAAGGCCGTTATGAACCGGATCAGCCGGTAACCTCAGATGGATCTATATAAAGACCTGCTCTATCATCAACAAAGAGATACAGAGATATACAGAAGAATAGAGAAGGCATCTGGAGCGAGATATTAAAGAAGAAAGGACTTGACATTTCACTAACAGTTGAATTCTTCAAGTCATCAAGAAGAAGGAAGACTCTGAACAAGTCTGTAATAAGGATTCAGATCAAAGTCTGGATAGAAGAAGGAAGCTGGATTGAGGATCATCTCCAACTTTATAAGAAGATCAACCCTACTTTGTTCAGATTCAAGAAGCTTTGAAGAAGCTAAGACAGGTTGTATCTTAAGCAGTCAGATCAATCCAGAACTGATCAAGAAACCTTCACCTTTTTCTCTCTCCATCTGGGTGAAGGAATTATTCATTTTACTATCAATTTTTCTATAGGATCTTTTATAGATCTGAGTGTAAGAGAGTTATCTCTATGAGTTGTAAGCCTATATTTATAAAGGCTGAGGTAGGGATGTGTGCCTGAGATAGGAGACTGAATTCTCTGAGTTGTAGGCCTGGTGGAAGAGGCTGAGGTAGGGCTTGATTGCCTAAGTTGTAGGAGTGTGGACTCACTCTGAGTTGTAGGACTTTCTGAAGTCGAGCTGTAAGAACCATTCTGGGTTCTGAGTTGTAAGATCTAAGGATCTGAGAAAGAAGAAGGGAGTTAGGCCGAATCTAGTATATTGCTAGATAGGCATAGGGGGGGAAAGTGGATGTACCCATCACTATAGGAACCACTATAAATCTGTGTGTATGCTGTGTTGGCTGTGTTTGTATTAATCTGTGCTGTGATAGATGTTGTTTAGGCTGTCTAATAAGTGATTTTTAATATCTGCCATAATAAAAAGAATTGAACTTATTCACCCCCTCTAGGTATTTAGGACATCTTGAAACCAATTCTTACACTCCCAGTAAGTATTGATGAGGTTCCCCTTAAACATTTCCGAGCCAAAGCGGAAGACTTCCGACCAAAGCTCTCAAGCAAGGCGACTCGACCAAGTAAACCACACTCACTCGAAGGGTCCAAAATCGCTCCAAAGGAGGGAACGAATCCAAGCGAGCAAGCGCACCGCGTGAGGCCCGCATACATGAACAAGAGAACACGCGCATGCGACTAACACATGCACGCGTCCCATGCTCGCGCGCACAACGCACGACCACACGTGCTCCCTGAGCGCCCACGCTCCTTGCGTGCGCGCGCTGGCAGCCGCCGCCATCACTGGGCAATCTGCCAGCGCTGCCCGGACCGCTCGGGGGACATTTCCGTCATTTTATGGAAAATGGTGATCCAGGTGACCAGAATGAAGTGCCATCATTCGTCAGCTCAAGACTCAGCCGTGCATATTTACCAACATGCCCCATAAGAAAACTATAAAAAGGCCTTCAGGCCTTCATTTGAAGACAAACAACTCCAGAGACTAGATAGAGCCCCGAGGTTTTCCCGCGAGAAAGTGAGACTTAGATCATTTTTCTGCTTGGAATTCACTCTTCTTTCTCTTTAGACTGCTCAACGCTCACTTGGATGCTTTAGTGAGCCTAAAAGAAGGCACGAAGGAGCACCCTCGCGGACGCTCTCCATGCTTCATGGATTTAGCTTCTTTTCTCTCTTTCATTGTATTAAAAGCTTGTAATGGAGAGTCGGTCTGTCACCCTCCGAGGAACTCTAAATACTTGTAAATAAAGCAAAATATTGGGTTTTGGCATGACACGTATCCGACCACGTGGTTTTTACCCCTTTCTGGATTTTCCACGGTAAGAAAAGCCTTTGGTCATTGTTTCTTGATTTTCACTTGACTGTTTGCGCACCCGGTCCAAATCAGAGCTAAGGCGGTTCGATTCTCCAAACCAGAGGAAAATTGGGAGACCCGTAACTGTTTGGAACCTTCCATGGGAAGGTGTTCCCAAACACTATAAGGAATCTCAGAGGATAGCTCTTGTACAACGCAAGCTCTCCCGACCAACAACAATGATGCAGAAGAATATTTTCGCTCGGCTCGCGCAATGATTCCCGCCAAAGGAGCATTGTAGAAAGCCAAGGCTGCAGTCTCCCTGATTAGAGCGAGCTACGAGTTTAGGGGGTGGGGACTCCAAGGCGTAGGCAGGGGCATGATCATATGCAAGGAAGTTGGGACGATTGCAGGGCCCCCACCGACGTTGACCAAGTTTTCGTTGTTGCACGATACGAGGAGCACTACATTAATAAAAAGGTTCGTCGCGACAACATTATCCATTTCATGGACAAGGGCCTGATAAAAGTACGCATGACACATCAAGATCCACTTGTCATCAACGTAGGGATTGTAGAACCTTGCCTCAGAGTCACGAGGATTCTCGCGGAAAATGGAAGTTTGATCGATGTACTTTTCATATATGTGTTCTGGATCATGAAGATCTGCAAAGAATCTCTTCATCCAGCAAGCGGGCACATCTACAACTTCAACAATCAGCTAGTCCCAGTCCGGGGGATGATAATCCTACCAATGACAATAAGGAATACTTAAGGCAAGCAACCCGCAACATCCAATTCATGGTCGTGGAATGCATCTTCGCCTCCAATTCCATCTTCGGCAGGCCTCTACAAGCTGGGTTCAGGGAGATTCACACCGTCTCGCACCTCGTATTGAAGTTCTTAACACCCTACGACATAGACATTCTTTGGGGGAATCAAGGGATGACGCAGATTTGTTATATGAACCAGGCTCGGCCGTTACGAGGCATAATTCTTTACATCAACAACTTTGACCTTTGGGATGTGGCCACTGTTGAAGCCAGGAAAATCTCAACCTAAGAATTCAGATCAAGGCCACCTAAGGTTACCGATTCAGTGGTAAGACTAGATGGCTAGGGTGACGAACGAGGGCAAACAGGACCCTAGATGTTGCAGCAGGAAGGTCCCACCATGTACCCGGATGCACAAAAGGAGAACCCCCTTATCAACCAAGAATGTCCGAACTATGTATGAGGGAGGCTAGCTGATGACTAAGTCGCAAGGTCACGACCTGGTCTCTAAGGAAAAGGAATACAAAGGCTAGACTAGTATCCAAAAAGAAGAGCTCACGAGTATCCTGCGGAGGATTTCCAGTCCCTCGCCTCGTACCACTGGGGTCCTATTTATAGGAAAATCCAGGGAGGGGGGGTCATATTTATACCCCGCCCCCTGGCGACTAGGCGACTTACAAGGGGAACTCGCACGGGCTGGGCGAGTATCTTGCCTAGTCACCTACCTGGTGAGTATGCGAGGGGAGCTCGCCATACTAGCCCAGGCCTTTCGCGGTCTTGTGCGCTGACTCTAACTTCTGTCTTGAATTGTTGACCTTAACTTCTGCTGACCTGGCTGTGGTAGGACCCATCCTCGATGAATATGGGTTATACACAATCTCGGCTCTCCACTCGGTACGAAAGGAGCCCCGGGTAATGAACACCGAGAACCAAGCCCAACTGTCCGTCTATGTTGCGTCTCAACATTACCCGAATCAATGCGGTCTATAAGACTATCTACAGCCTATATTCACATAACTCTAACATAACCGATTACCATGCTTTAATCAAGTTCAATCATTTGTGCGCACATGAATCAATAATCTAAATATCAACGTTCGTTTGTTCATAACAATCACCATCAATCGGGTATACAAATTCGAGTCAATCTTATCAATAATCGACATATTACCATTATCGTTACGTCCTCAATATTACTCATATTGAAATCATTTTAATCTCATCAACACGTCAAAACGTTCGTTCACTAATTTCTACCAAATAGATTCGTTCAAGTGCAATTTACTTCTCCATTTGTTTACGTGTGATCCATCCAATAATTTCATCACTCGTTAAACTATGACATTTAAACATAAGGAATTCTCCAGCCCCTATGTCAATTAGTTATAATGTCTCTACCGAATTCAATTCCAATGCTACACCATACCCAGAATTTTAAGCACAGAACACCATCGGGACAGCACTTTCGACCGGAGATTTCCGAGGCTACAGAAATCCGGTGAAGGCGTGTAACCCCTCGTCGGAAAGGTATTTACAGTGGCTATAACTGTCATGTTTAGTCAAAAGCCCAGATCTGGCCGTATCACACTTGAAAACGGCCACGAAGATCGTTGCGTGCAGAACACAGGTTTCTGCACGCATCTTAAGGTGGAATGAACGACATCAGTTCATCTTCCTCCTCAAGCCAATTTCCAAAAATCACATCCAGATTTCCTCCTCACTTATTCACCCTCACAAGGCCACTTCTCTTCACGAAACCATCCTCCATCATCACATAGAAGAAAGGAGAGGTTGAAGACATCTAAAACCTAGGACACATGTCCTAGCATGGCCATTCCTAGAAAGCTTCTTCTCTCCATCAAGACTCTCTTGAGTCGATGTCTCTCCTAAGAAATAATTAGAGATCTAGCACCAAGGGAGAGGGGAGGAAGCTCACCTCGTTTCCGGCATTTCCACCATTTCCGGCCAAGGATCTTGTAACTCTTCTCGGCGGCATCTTCTTCTCCTCGACGGCGGCGGTACTTCATGTAACAACCCCATCCGTTCATATGATATATTCTAGAAGGTCCGGCCGGGGACCCACAGGATATACCACAAAATAGTCGGTGAAGGTACAGGATGATACCAGAGTAGCGCAATCGCACCTATCACAAGCATTCTAGCGGAAGCCTAAACTACTTGAACTCCTCATGAATGTCCAAACATAAAATGCCACATTTTATATACATATAGGAATGTCTTACACCATGTCACAAGAGTTGGCCTTATGGCCTTACAGGGCTTTCAATCAATGGCCTAAAACAGATTGGCGCGCAGGCCGGCCACACTAAAAGAAAACACGCAAAAGAACACAATATCCTTCGAGGGCTAGCAGCTAACAGCAGCAGCAACACCAGCAGGGGCATCAACCTCGTTTCGTCCCGCTCGGCTCTCCAGTACCTGTGCAAGGGACAATCCACCCACCGGTGGCAAACAAAAGCAACGATCAGCGTTCAGCTGACCAAATTATAACGACCCTACCCCTTCTCTCGGGCAGCGGTATTTTCCCTGCAGGCATATCATAGCACAAGTATGGCAAGCTATATCATCAAAAAGTGCTTTCACGCATATAAGCCATCACAACCGTCCGCCACCCGGCTCAACGGTCCGTGCACTCAGGGCACATTCTTGGTGTTCTGGCAACCTCTTGCCCACCACCGTATCAGGGTTATCACCCAACGGTAACTCTCTTGAGCATTTACTCCATGGCGTGCAGCCGGAGTTAGTCCTCGGACACCGGGATGGCCCGTAGCCCCCCTTTGTGTCATGGCGCGCAGGCCGAAGACTCTTGCTATGCGCTCCAACAGACCGCACTTTTTGGTCTCACGTCAGACGGACATAGCGCAGGTCGGATCCTCCACCCCCCGTTGCTCAAATCGCCTTGCCCTTTCCGCGTGCAGCGTACTCATGGCTATATCAAAGGCGCGGGTCGGTCTCACCAATCCTGTTCCTGGCGTTCAAGCCTGGGTAATTCACTATACCCATTTCCTCACAGCAACAACGGGTCTTTCCTGGGCGCACCAGTACTTCCTGTAATTCCCGTCACAGGTGGACACCACAAATTACAAATGTCAGGGGTCTTTCCTGGGCACACCAGTACTTCCTGTGACTCCCTCCAAAGATGGACACCCTATGACATCAAGCATCACAAAAAGGGCCTTTCCTGGTCCCACCAGTACTTCCTGTGCCTCATTCACAGGTTGGACCCAAAACCAACACATGGCTATTTTCCTGGGCTACCACCCCAGTACTTCCTGCTACTCCTTTTCGCAGGTATAACCCGTAGACTCCTTAACACTACACGTTTATCACGGAGTCTTCTCCGGTTCGTATGCAACATCACCAATCCAGACCAACCTGTCCAGATGGGCTTCACACAGCATGCCTATTCCGTACTCCATTTCCGGATCTATATGCACAATAAAAGGGGATTTCAAGAATCACCCAAACGACTCCCAAAAGCAGCCACCTCTTGGTGGGGGAATCAAAAGATATGCCAAAACGGAAGCCTTCACATGGCTAGGAAGAAAAGTCGTTACCCTTGACGATCGCTTCGGTGCCATGGCTTCCAAGCTAGCTTGCAAGACTCGCAAGATCGTTACCTCCACAACGCTGGCTTCGGATCTCTCGTCGGTAAACCGCAGCACCACCACCAGCAGCCCCCTTTCCTCTTCCTCCTCCTTTCTCTCTCTCTTTCTCTCTCTTGAAGAAAGATGAAGGCCAAAGTAAAGTGAGCAACACTTCTCTGATTTCAGCCCTTAAGGAAAAAGGAGAAGAGGCTTCAGCCCTTGGATCCAGACTGAAGGAATGGACGGCCACGATTCTGCCAAAAACACATATTTTGACCAGACACGACCTCGAACACGGCCGTGTGCCTGGCCGTGTGCCTCAAGCGGTGGTCAACCGACTTATCCAAACCAGTGACACGCCCACGGGACACGCCCGTGTCATGGGCCGTGTCACCAACACGCCTTCAGACACGCCCGTGTCTGTGGCCGTGTACCTGGGGAAAAAATCCCAAATCATCCCGAGACTTCACACGGCCTGTGACACGCCCGTGTCCCAGGCGTGTGCCCAGACACGGCACAAAGACACGCCCTGTCGAATTCCTTCGGCGGGCTGAGTTCGTCGCCTGATTTGACACGCCCTGTGACACGCCCGTGTCACAGGCCGTGTTCAATTGCACTTTTATTGTAAGGCCCCTAGCCGATCCAACGTGACAGCGTCACGGCTCCGCTCTAGGCGACCCTACCGGGCTGCAGCCCAAGCACCCCAACCCCTCTCCCTCCACAGGCGGGTTGTTGGTGGCCACAGCCTCCCTTTCATGAGGTAAACTCGATAGTCAAGCCCGCACTACGGGGACTTCCCAGGAGGTCACCCATCCCAGTACTACTCCAGCCCGAGCACGCTTAACTATGGAGTTGTTTTCAACTCCATAGTTAAGCGTGCTCGGGCTGGAGTAGTACTGGGATGGGTGACCTCCTGGGAAGTCCCCGTAGTGCGGGCTTGACTATCGAGTTTACCTCATGAAAGGGAGGCTGTGGCCACCAACAACCCGCCTGTGGAGGGAGAGGGGTTGGGGTGCTTGGGCTGCAGCCCGGTAGGGTCGCCTAGAGCGGAGCCGTGACGCTGTCACGTTGGATCGGCTAGGGGCCTTACACTTCACCTCTTGGACTTGCTCCAGCACCTTCTTCTTCCTCTCCAGCAGTTTATCCAGGAAAGAGGCTTGGAATGAGAATGAAAACGGCTAGGGTTTTCATTTCCCTTATAAGTGAAAACTGACATTGGTAGGGACACGCCCGTGTCCTTACCCGTGTTCCGCTCGGGCGAAGCATCGTCGACGGTTCGACATCCGTTTCGATACACAAACACGGGTAGGGACACGCCCGTGTCTCTACCCGTGTCCAAGTGACACGGCCGTGTGGTTGGCCGTGTCCTGCTCGGGTCTTGCTTCGTCGAGTTTCTCTTGATGCACACGGGTAGGGACACGCACGTGTCTCTACCCGTATCCTCACACACGGGTAGGGACACGCTCGTGTCCATACCCGTGTCCTTCTCTGGAACTACTCGAGTAATCGACTAGAGTGCTGGCTGGAGGCACACGGGTAGGGACACGCCCGTGTCTCTACCCGTGTCCTTCACGGGACACTCTTCGTCGACCTCTACTCGACGCACACAGGTAGGAACACGCTGTGTCCCTACCGTGTTATCATACACACGAGTAGTGACACGCCGGTGTCACTACCCGTGTCCTTCTCTGGAATAACTCGAGTCGTCGACTCGAGTACTGGGTGGACACACACGGGTAGGGACATGCCCGTGTCTCTATCCATGTCCTTCTCTAGGCTGACTTCACCTCCCCTCTACTAGTGTAAGCCTAGCTACCAGCACTTCCCTGAGCCCAAGTCAGCTCTCCTGACTCAAAAACGCGCACGAGGGGCCTAGTGCAAATCGAGATGTTACACTTTCATACTCACTTGCTCCTTAGTATTTTAGCGCTTTCTGAGGTAGCCTTAGCTCGGCCTTTGGCTAAGGAGGGGAAGCGCTCTAAGATCTTCCGGGTGTGTGGTGGGTCCTCCTCGCTTATCCCTTGGGTTTGGTGCTCTTTGCTTCCTTTGTCATTTTGCTTGCAGGAAAAAAGTAGGTGTGCGATCACCCCTTCCCCAAGGGTAAACTCCACAGAGACCGAATTTTTGGTTTCAACACCGGGTATGTGGTGAGACCTCCCTGTTGGAGCACTTGGGGTGTGCTTATAGATAGTTTTCTCTCTCCCGCAATAGTCATTTGAATTGTGTCGTCACACCGCAGAATCAGTAACATCAAACTGCCTTGATTCGAATTTTGGCGTAGGAATTTTCACCGGCTTCAACACTAGGGCCATCTCCTTACTCTAACTCATATGAGTAACCACATGTCCTACCCTAATATATTTTAGGGCTCTAGTAGGAATAGAGATGTTACAACATTATCCAATTAAGACTACGGATAATCTCCAAAGAAATTCATTAATAATAATGGTCATAGTAATGTCCAGTCGATCACACTCTCTCCACTATATTAGTTAAATCTATTTGCGATAATCATCAAGACTTAAAAAGGGGGCGAAATATTTTGGCTTGGGTTTAAGATTATATAAATCAAATGATAAACACGGGTGCTCACAATCACACATTGTGAGAACATGGAAATAACTTAGCAGAAATTAACAATGACACGTAAAAAATTAAAAATAAGTGAATTTTTATTTCTAAAAAATCTAAATATTACATGAGTATAATCTCCTTTATATACAACGGTGGGGTGAGATGGATTACAATTAGTATTCCCCTCCCCATTAATTCATCAACACAATACCTTTTAATGCATTTTTCCTATTCTCTCTCTTATCTGAATCAATATTTGTATTCCATGCTTGTGAAGTCTGTCTCAATCCCTACAATGCACGCTTTCGGTAAACAATGTACCTGTTTTTCTTCTCCTTCTACTACATAACCTTCAAGATAGCTTAAATAGACTTCTTGTAAATTAATAATAAACTAGGATGACATGTACAACAAATTAAAGAATAGGAACTTTAATATACATATATATGCATCTGAAAAAGAATAATAAATAGCTATTGTTAGCATTAATGTTGCATATATGCTAGCACTAGTAATCATCAGTGTAGAACATTATTCCTTCAACTCTGCAGTTGCACTAATTTTAGTAGGCATCCCAATTTTCTCTGTCACTCCTTCCCCATCACCATCTAATTTAATTTGCTCTCCATTCAATACTGGCTTCAAGGTTGTGTCCAACACCTCCACCACATCTTCAACCTGCATGACATATACAGTAACGGTAATTATATAATTTTCTCTGTATTAATTCAGCTATACATTATATTTTGAAATATTATTAATGTTACAAGTCATATAAAGTATATGTACACATTGTTAACAAATAACACTAAAGATAATAAATACCTTATCAATGATGGACTCGGTAACTTCAGCACTCTTATCAACAAAGAAAGCAATCTTCTCCAACTCAACGACAGCTTCTTTAAGCCATCCATTTGGGAGCACGTGTATCAATTCCTCTGCCACCTTCTCTGTTGCCTCGGCCACCATCTCCACCACCTCCGTCGCTGACTCTACATTCTTTGTCACGTCTGCTTAATATTCGTGCATCAATGTTATGACTCTTGCGGTGGAAATTGTATATCTATACTATATTAAAATGGAAGAACATCCTTTAGATAAAGATAAACTTTTCAATTTTACTCGTCTTTATTAAAAAAAAATCAGTTTTAAAAATTTGTGTTCTTAGTTTTCTCTTTTTTTAAATGTGCTCTCATATAGACAAAGTTCTCTACCTAAAAAAAAATGTTTTAACCGTAAGGCTCAAAAACCCCGAGCACAGTGCAAAAAATGAGTGTCGAGAGAAGTATAGCACTCAGGGGTTTGCGAGCAGCGGGCGCACCATCACTCCGGAATAATGTCGTAGCCGGTATAATGTCGTATCTGGTATAATATCGCGCGGGGCAAGGGGGTCCGTGCACTATCACAATTGAAGTACGGTTACCGTTTGCCGTAGAGGAAGAGCCGCGCGAACTCCTATAACATCAAATAAAGAATTATGTACATGTATGCATTACCTTGTAACCGTATATGCTTTCTGCAGAAAGGTATGGCCAAGAGAAGTATGGATCCCAACACAAGCGTTGCCCTGCAAATCCCAGAGTTAGTTAATGATTAACCATTCAAAATTAAGGAATTGGAACATAAATTAACAAATTTGAAATGTTAATGTATAAACACGTTAAGGATATTATATATGTACCATGGAGGAAGATTGCTGGCTAAAGAGAGTATCTGAACATTTTGGCCAGTGCTTGTGGTAGTAGTAGTGGTGGTTGTTTGGGCGATTATTGAATTGTCACCAGAGCTTATCATTGGCCTGTAAATGTATTAATGCAGAAATTAATTCGTCGAGCCACCAAAGCAAAATTACGACAGTCTCTGTATCTATTGTTGAAGCAAAAAAAAAACAGAGTGTGGTGATTGTTGGAAACGTGTATGGGTTCCCGCTCTATCTCAATTCCACAAACCGATTTTACTTAACACCAAAACCAAAACCAAAACCAAAGTGCGAGACCGCCACCGCAAACGGCCACAGACCGTGCGACCTCCCTTTTGCTAGGCGAGTACCCCACTCGCGCGGCCAGGCTTCCGCGAGACAACCACACCAAACTCGCGCGGCTTGCCTCCTTCACACGGCGAGCTCCCGCCTTCACACGCGAGCACCACCCAAGCGAGCTGGCACGGCGAGACCGACGCGACGGGACCGACTGGCGAGGCCTCCACACGCGAGCGCTCAAGCCGCGAGTACCCTCTCGCGGCGAGATCACCAAGTCGCCAGATCAAGTCGCCCGGCTACTTTTACAAACCGCTCGGACAACACCTGCGCTGCAACACTTCTCCCTCTCTATCCTCTCTCAAATGAGAAATCCGAAAATGGGAAGTAATTTCACTTTTTCATCACTTTTATAAGTACATGGGGTGGGCCTTTATGTAGGCAAAGCAAAACATACAAAATTCTCTCTCCTAATAAATACAATCTTTCTCTCATATTAAATGCACGCAACCATAAATCATAAAATAATACCAAAACAAACTTTGACTTGTTGACCAGGTCAACATATTCAAACCCCAACAAACTCCCCCTCAAACTTGGCAACACATGCTGAGTTTGCCTTTGAGCCGTAGGAACGTCTCCACCTTCAGCGCCTTAATGAAGATATCCGCAACCTGCTCTCCGGTTGGGCAATACACTACTTCAACTATCTTCAGCTCCACTTGCTCCCGAAGGAAATGATGCATTGTCTCGATGTGCTTGCTCCTCCCGTGCAGCACCGGGTTCTTCGCGAGCTGGATGGCCGACATGTTATCCACTAGCACTGTCGTTGGCCCTTCCTGCGCATGATGCAACTCTCCCAAAAGGTTCCGTAGCCAGAGGGCTTGGCAAGCGCATGCCGCCGCTGCGATGTACTCCGCCTCGCAAGATGATAAGGCTATAGTAGCCTGCTTCTTAGAACTCCATGAGAACGCCGCGTTGCCCATGTTGAATGCATACCCGGAAGTGCTCTTCCGGTCGTTCACATCTCCTCCATAGTCGCTATCCGAGTAGCCGACTAGCTTCAACTCTCCTCCAGATGAGTACTTCATGCCATAGTCCCGAGTCCCGTTCACATACCTCAGGATCCTCTTCGCTGCTGTGAAGTGGTCCTGCTTGGGTTTCTCCATGTGCCTACTTACTACCCCGACCGCATACATGATGTCCGGCCTAGTGAAAGTCAAGTACCTTAGACTTCCGACCAGGCTCTTGAACATAGTTGGGTCCACTCCTTCCTCTTTGGAATCCTTCCTCATCTTTGTTCCAGGGTCCGCAGGAGTGGAGATAGCCTTACTACCCTCCATCCTGAACCTTTTCAGAATGTCCTCGGCATACTTCTTTTGGGAGATGAAGATCCCATCTTCTCTCTGCTGCACCTCAACTCCCAAGAAGTAGCTCAGCTCTCCCAAGTCCGTCATCTCGAAATCCTTCTTCATCACCCTCTTGAATTCTTCGAACATCGCAGGGTTACTGCCGGTGAATATCATGTCATCCACGTATAGACATAGGATCATGATGTCCCCACTCTTCTCCACCTTCATGTAGAGAGCATACTCATATGGGCACTTGATATACCCGTGCTCCTGAAGGAATTTGTCTATCCTCCCATTCCAAGCTCGAGCTCCCTGCTTCAGTCCGTACAAGGCTCTGTTCAGCTTGCAGACTTTTCTCTTCTTGCCTTTCACCACGTACCCTGGAGGTTGCTCGATGTGCACATCCTCCTCCAGGTACCCATTCAGATACGCCGCCACAGCATCCATTTGCATGATAGTCCATCCGTAGTGTGCTGCCAGTGCGATGATCAGCCTTATAGTATCGATCTGCGCCACTGGGGCGTAGACTTCATCATAGTCCACCCCTTGGACTTATCTATACCCTTTCACCACCAGCCTTGCCTTGTGCTTTTCCACAGCTCCATATTTGTTTTTTTTCACCTTGTAAACCCATTTCACTCCGAGGGGTTTGTAGCCCGCCGGTGGATCAACTAGCTCCCATGTATCGTTCTTCTTTATGGAGGTCATCTCGGCATCCATCGCCATCCTCCAAAATTTCTCCTGGGCAGCTTCTTCATAGGACCGTGGCTCGCAATCTGCTAAGAGACAATATAATGTATAGTTAGCATGAATTGTGACCGTCTCCTCATAGAGCTCCGCCAACCCCTTCATCCTGGGTGGTGGACAGTCGGAGTCACTCCGGCTCCCGCTTCCTCCTCCAAAATTGCCTCCACTTGAGCTTTCCCCTCTTGAATAGGAGATGGAAGCTCCCCCTGAATTTCTACTCGGTGGTGATGGCGGCTCAGCTCCACCATTCTCGGCTCCAGCCTCGTGACCACCCTCTTCCTCATCTTCAAAGAACATGTCCTTCATACTTCTCGTCTCCTCATCCCAGCTCCAGCTGCTTGCTTATTCAAACACCACGTCCCTCAAAACTATGGCCTTTCCCGTCACAGGGTTATAAAATTTGTATGTCTTGCTCTCCGGAGCGTAGCCAACAAAAATACACTTCTCACTCCTATCATCGAGCTTCTTCCTTTTCTGGTCCGGGATGTGAGCATGAGCTACACACCCGAAGACCCTTAGATGCTTCACACTCGGCTTCCAGCCGCTCCATGCTTCAAACGACGTCATGAACTTCACATCCTTTGTGGGGCATCTGTTCAGTAGATACACCGCACATTGCACTCCTTCCGCCCAGAACATCTTCGGTAGCCCCTTCTCCTTCACCATGCTCCTTGCCATGTACATGATGGTGAGGTTTTTCCCTCTCTATCCTCTCTTAAATGAGAAATCCGAAAATGGGAAGTAATTTCACTTTTTCATCACTTTTATAAGTACATGGGGTGGGCCTTTATATAAGCAAAGCAAAACATACAAAATTCTCTCTCCTAATAAATACAATCTCTCTCTCATATTAAAGTCACGCAAGCATAAATCATAAAATAATATCAAAACAAACTTTAACTTGTTGACCAGGTCAACATAGTCAAACCCCAACAGTGATAAGATCATAACAGAGTAATAAAGGTTACAGACCTGTTGTCTTGTTGACCGGTCTGTGAAGATTCATAGAAGGGTTGCTGCATTTGGAAAACTAGTGCCAGTGATCGGCTGTGGCGGCGATAATAAGGAATCGACGCGGGGAAGATGAGACGAGAGATTCGAAGGGGATGGAGATTGAGGATTGAGCAGTTTGAGGAGATGGAGAGAGAATTGACGGCCATACACAGCTTGAGATCAGGAGATTGATAGAGAGAGGGAGAGGGAGAGAGAAGTAAAATTGAATTGGGTGGAAAAGAACTGGAGGTGGTATTTATAAGAGATGGCGAAGAGGAGGAAGATGAAAGGAACAGGTCAAAGGCTGCGACTTCATGAAACTTGCTCTGTAGATGCTTAGAAAATTATAAATAATAAAAGTAATATTATTTGAGATCATATTCAACGTATTAAAAATTTGCGCTTGTTTTAAGCGGGTCAAAAGGAATTCCTAACGAAATTTCAGGTATTTAAAATACGCGCTTGCAGTCATTTATTAATGTTCATTGTGTGTGTTGTTTCCCAATTTATACTACATCCGTGCAAGAACTGACAATCGTGCAGGCACGTGTGAGTATGTGAAGAATATTATAACAGCAAGTCTAAATTATTGAACAAATAGATGCATTCATTAAAATTTACTTAAGCGTGCTTTGAAAGTTGAAACGGAAGAAGAGTAGTGGGGAAATCATACTCCCACTGTTTTATACGTCCCGGGAAGAAATTCTTTGATTTTCCATATAAATGTTTTTTTTGTTAAATTCACAATAATAATGGCAGTGATGGAGCAGCTATGATTTATAGGATATCCGCTGTGTGGTTAGCCGAACCTCCATCACCCCACTAATTTAGTGGGAGATCATGGGGATAACCACCGTGCGCGCGATCGGCATGCCCGAACCCCGCGTGATCTGCACACGGGATCCCACCTACCTAGCACACAAACCGGCCGCGGCCGGCAAAAACGGCCAGCCACCGACGCTCCCTGACGACCGGCCGGAGAACTCCCGGCAGCCTGTGGCCGCGCCTCGCGGCCACGAGAGTTGAGTGCACCACGTGGAATGATCGGCATGCACTTTTTTTGTAATGACCTAGGGCGGACCCCTAGCGCCGCCCGACCCACCAGCAGCCCATGGAAGACCCATGGCGCCACGGTGGTACAGCCGGAATCTACAAGTCCTGCAGGCCGTACACCCCAAATCATCTCTGACCTGTTTATCAGCACGGTACATTGTTGTCATGGGGTCTCGAACCCGCAACCTTGATAAGAAGCCTTTAATACCACTCATCATCACCAACTGAGCTGCAACTCAGTTGGTGATAACCCTGTTTGCTGGAGTGTGTTATCAAGGGTTGCGGGTTCGAAGCCCCGTGTCAACAACCATCCGCTGCTGAGAAACAGGCGCGGAGATTTGGTTGGGGTGTACGACCTGCAGGCCTTGTAGATTCCGGCTGTATCACTGTGGCGCCATGAGTCCTCCATGGGCTGCTGGTGGGCCGGGCGGCGCTAGGGGTCCTCCCTATGTCGTTACACCGGCCACCCTCCTTGCTCGTCCATGATCGGTCGCTCCGCCGGACGCAACTTTTCTTCCTCCCCCGACGGTCGCCCACCGTCGGAGGCTCATAGCCCGTAAACCGTTGATGGTAACCCTTCTGCAGCGTCCGATTATTCCATCACGATCACCGTCATTCGTTACGTAGGTAATCACCCACGTAACCACCATTATTAGTGGGCGAATGTTTTTAATTAATTACGATGTGCATATAAAAAAATGTTATAAAAATAATACGGATTTGAAACTATATTAAAATGGTCTGCACTCAGTAATTTAAATAGTTACAGTGTACGGATAGTCGCGTAACTACTATAACCACCACTTGAGACTTATAACAAGACTCTCAGACCTCTCTCTTTCTAACTTTTCTCCTTCCAGTTCCCTTCTTCATCAGGTCGGGGTTCTGCAAAAAATCCTCCTACGTGTCATCTCCTCCCGTTTAGCAATCCGAGAATTCGACTAAGTCTACAACAATATACGAAAGAAGGCGCATGCAAAGGCACTTGCCGCGTGCATGCATGACCGCCGCTGGGCACAAGCGCACACACGACATGCCCCTTCACGCAGACAACTATGGAGGGCACCCTTGCACGCGCTCGCGACCCCCTGCACTGTGCACCGCAAGAACGCACACTCACCTTACATGCGCGCCGGCCCACCGCCGCCACCTCTGGCTGCCATCCTCGCCGGGCAACTTGCCCTGGCCACCCAGTCCGCATAGGAGACATGTTCGTCATTTCGGGAAAATTGGTTATCTAAGTGAGTGAAACAGAGCAACGTCATTCATCAACTGAAGATTCAGTCAGACACAATTACTAAAAAGTCTCTTCAAGAAAGCAACAAGAAGGCCTTCATGCCTTCATTTATTTTAGGACAAGCAACTTGAGAGACATGGGAGAGTTTTGAGGAAAAGTTGTAGATGAAAAGCTACTCTTGAAAAACAGCTGATAGGAAAAGTACTGTTTTTGGAAAACAAAGTTTTGTTAAGAAACCGTTTGGATGAAATTGAGTCTGCAGAGCTTTTTGATAAGCTGTTTTTTTAAAAAAAACTATTTCGCAAAAATGAAGTTTTCTTAATTGAATTTTTATAATTAATTTAAATTTTTTATTCAATACATGAAATAGTTTTAAACATTTAAAACCAACATTACACGACATACACAATAAAATTGAACGTTTTCAGATATTAATGTTACAATTTTTTTTAACTCTCGACGTATATATCCATTAGCTACATACAAGTAGTTTGGTGTATCTCCTACATGATTTAAAATATTTTAATGAGATTCTTTTATTAAATTAATTAAAATATAAAATATGAGGAATGAATATTACATTCTTGCCTTGTAGAGCTGTTACGCTATATGCTCACGCAATATTATCATCTTTTGTCTACACCACTTGTTGTATCAATGCATGTATCATGTCGTCTCTGTTAGTCTACTCTGCCCCCCCCCCCCCCCACCATACGCATTCTCACTTTCTCTAAAATTAGGATCTATACGTGATGAATGCCTCCAGATAAAATTTTGCAAAGTCATTGTCGTCAGGACAATATGTGTATGTTTCTCAAAGTTGTAGATTGGCATATCACACAGTATTGCACATTTTTTCTTTCATACACCAAATGTTCGTTCAATCACACTCCTAAGGGAAGAGTATGTTTGATTAAAAATCTCTCGAAGACTTTCAACTGGATGATTATCATGAGCAAAATTAGGAATATGCTACCGTGTATCTGGATATGATTTTATATACCCTCTTTGTAGTGGATATCCAGCGTTTACTAAATAATATTTTCTGCATGATCGACACATTATTTTAATGAACAAATATTAGGAAAAAATAATATATGAATTTCAATTATAAATTCATTACCTCTGGGGGTGCGGGAAGTTATACTTGGAATTACTTATAGTAAAATTAAAAATTTGGCTATCATGCACAGATCCCTCCCAACTAGCCATGACGAAAGTAAAACATATATTGAAATCACAAATAGTCATTACATTTGGTGTAGTAGTTCCATGACGCACAATATATGGTACTTGATTTTTAACTAAAATGCATGCATCAACACGTGTTTCATCTATGACACCAATACAATCCTTAAAAACGACATGTAACGTGCATTTTGCATAATTTTTGGTGTAGTACCAAAATATCTCTCCTGTGACACTATAATATCTTTTGTGAGGCACAGCAGAGCATGATGACCTTTGCTAAAATATCTGCTAGCAGTCTCGGATGAATGATGAAACTGCTTAGTTGCTTTTCGGATAGTCACGTTATGTGATAAAACATATAATGTAATTGCAATGATCTCTCTAGTTGCTGTCCTTCGCGAACCATGCAATCCGTAATTTTGTTCTAATGTTTGTAGTAGATAAAAAAATTAGTTTTGACATTCTGAAAGCATTACGATGTCTAACTTGATGCCTATCAACTAATTCACTCAACCATTTATCATCGGTTTGTTTTAACCTCATGCAAGATGCCTTGGACCTGAATAAACCGGTGTGTCTAGATAATACATATATTGTTGAAGTTAGAATTTGAAGATAAGCAGCAGCATGACGCTTCCTAACCGGCTCTTTCATACTCATCACTAGAATAATCTGAGTCTTCACTACACATTCTCTACTTAACACCGATAAAGTAAATTAAAATATGAATCATAGCATGGTGCTGGTAAAATATGTAAATGGTACAAAAAAACATACATAGTAGCATTGTATATTAAGAAATAAATAATAACATGGTGCTGGTAAAACATGTAAAGGATACAAAAAAACTAGCATATTAGCAAACTAGCATGATATAAAAAGATAAACAAATATAGTTTATCAAGATCTAAAAGCAAAACAGCAGCATAACGTAGAAAGAAACAAAAGTAGCAACAACATAACAAAGCAACAACAAAAGCAAATTCTAATATAATTCCTTCTCGCCGGCAAGTATTCAGCCATTTAACTCTGATGTCCTCCCTTAGGCACATGAAGGTTTCCCTATGGTTCTTGTTCTTCAGCAGCATTGTAACAAAGTCGAAAAAGTCATACTCTTTGTATATGTCAGATTAAGATTCAAGCTTCTCCAAAGCTTGGGAAATATTGAATGGGCACATGGACTTTGACGGCTCCGGGAAAGATACGTTGATATCCTTGGTAGATTCCACCAAGTCATTCATTTAAGACTGAGCTGACTGCTTTCTTCTTCTGTCTTTTATGTGATTCAGATGCAACGCCCTGATCAGTAGTCTCTACATCCCCACTGATATCAACCAGATTATTATCATCCTCAGATATAGTTGTCTCATTAGTGGACTCCTGGGCTTGGGACATAGTGTTCGAAGCACAAGCATGTACTCCAGTGGCAATAATCGTACCGAACATCCTGTTCAATTTTTCCTCAAGCTCTGGAGCTATGCCTGCATACCTAAACTTCTTCGATGCAGAAACAACCTAATAAAAGAAGTTATTTAAACATTAATATGACAATAAATTTTTATGAAATAATTTAAAGACAATTCATGTTCAACTTAAAAGCTTACCTTAAGCATCTCATCCCACCATTCGGCTAAAGCATCTATTGTTTTCTTTGAGGTATTCCAACCTAAACTTGTTTCCCCTCTTTTGAGCTCAGCCCACAACTTCCACTTTTTTTCAGACTATCCTTGTTGCAGCCAACTCTACTCCCTGGTCAGACCAGATTAACTTAGAACATCTTAGCTTGTGAGCAGTCAGGCGCGCAAATGGTCACAGAGAAAGAAAAGCTGACAAGACAATTTTTTATATGAAAAAATAGTCAACCAGGTGAAAAACCACGTGGTCGGATCTGTGCTGACCAAACCTCCACTAGATCTGAGCGTTGTTACGGGCTTTTTCAAGAACTCGAGGGAGACAGACCGCATCTCATTATAATTATTGGGGAGAGAGATGAGCTCGGAGGGTGACAGACCACCATTCATAGAGCTGACTATTTTTTCGTGTGTTGCGGGGAGCAATGCACACATTTTATTCTAGAGTTCTCTGGTAGTTCTTGGAGGCGGGATCCGCTTGTTACTTTTGTTCTAATGTCTGGGGCTTGGAAGCTCATGCGACGCACTTGGCGCGTCCAATTCTTTATGGATCGTCTCCTATTGTACTTAAAGGAAACGAGAATTGCTGACTTGCTGACACTTGGTGGGCCCGTTAATGAGCTGTGGGCATTGAACACTTGCAGCGATTTTATGAGCAGAGCACACGGAGGTGCGCTTGGTGCGAAATTAATGGTAGAGCGTGTCGAGCGCTTGCTGATGGAGAGCATGCAGTGCACTCATTGGAGGAGAACACACTCAGCACTTGGCAAAGGAGAGCACGTGGGCCGCTTGTTGGTAGAGAGCTCGTAGGGCGCTTGCTGGAGCAGAGCGCGTAGAGCACTAGATGGTAGAGAACACGCGGGACGCTTGCTAGAGGATATCGTGTAGGGTGCCTGTTGCGGAGCACTTACTGGTAGACAGCGCGCATGGCGCTTGTTGCAAAGCGCTTGCTGGTAGATAGCGCGCAGAGCACATGTTGGAGGAGAGCGCATGGAGCGCTTGCTGTTAGAGAGCATGCATGGCACTTGTTGGAGGAGAGTGCACAGGGCACTTGCGGGAGGAGTGCGCGTGGAGCGCTTGTTGGTAGAGAGCACGCAAGGCGCTTTCCATAGGAGAGCGCGCAGAGCGCTTGCAGGAGAAGAGCGTATGAAGCGCATGCTGGTAAAGTGCGTGCAGAGTGCTCATTGGAGGAAAACGCACATGGTTCTTGCTGGTAGAAAGCGCGCAGAGTGCTTGCTGGTAGAGAGCATGTGGAGCGCTTGCTGGTAGAGAGTGCACTGAGTGCTTACCAGAGGAGAGCGTGTTGAGCGCTTGCAGGACAAGAGCGCACAGAGTACCTGCTAGTAGAGAAGCGTTGAGCGCTCATTGGAGGAGAGTGCGTGGAGCGCTTGCTAGTAGAGAGCGCGCAAAGCACTTGCTGGAAGATAACGCACTATATGCTTGCCGGAGGAGAGCGCGTGGAGTGCTTGCAGTAGAAGAGTGCGCAGGGTGCTTGCACGAGAAGAGTGCGCTGGGCACTTGCTGGTGGTGAGCACGCATAGCGCTTACTGGATGTTGGGAATTGTGTCCTACAATGTTCCTCAGGATTTGAAGAGGCATCACCAATCATGCTAAGGGGCATAATGTATTTTATGTATGCTTAAGTTCATGCATGCAAGTAGTCCATGATTGGACAGGTGAACGAATAGAGTAAGCTGGAAGATTCAGAATTCGTCGAGCTGAGCTTACCATTCGTCGAGCTGAGCTCACCATTCGTCGAGCTAAATTAAGAAGTGTGGGATTCAAAATTCATCGAGCTCAGCTCCCTATTTGTCGAGCTGAGCTCACCATTCGTCGAGGTAAATTCAAAAGTATGGGACTCCAAATTTGTCGAGCTCAGCTCACCATTCGTCGAGTTGGACTCACCATTCATCGAGCTAAATTCGGAATTTTTGATTCAGAATTCGTATAGCTCAACCCACAGATCATCGATCTCAGCTCAACATTCGTCGAACTAAAGCTAGAAAAATTGACTAAGGCAAAAGTGCTGAGATAGCTGAGAAGAATGTCTCAGCATAAGCATTGAGATCGTTGAGACAGCTGAGATAGCTGAGAAGAATGCCTCAGCATAACCGCTGAGACAAAGCAAGATGGAATTTTCTAAATTCATAAGCATCGAGTGAAGTAGGTTCATTCAATGTTTCTAATGAAGAAGGAGACGCCGAGATAGTTGAGAGGAAAACTGCTGAGACAGAAGATTGTCTCAGCTGTAAATCAGAAACTCCTGAGACCGCTGAGAAGAAATCGCCGAGACAGGAGATAGTCTCAGCTGTGAAGAAGAAACCGCTGAGACATTTGAGAAGGAACCTCTGAGACAAAGCTAACAGAATTTCTCTAAGTCCAGAAGCGTTGAGAGATGCAGGTTCACTCAATGCTTCTAATGAAGAGCCAAGACAGATGGCATTGAGTGACTTAACATCACTCAACGCTTATTGAAGATCTGGAATTTTGTCTAAGTCCATAAGGTGATGACCACTGCTGACATCACCAAAAGACAACAAGTCAAAGTATCTCATGCCGTTGTGGGAAAGCTACAACACCACAAGATGACCACTGCTGACATCACCAGAAGTCAACAAAGTCAAAATTATTCATGCTATTGCGGGAAAGCTGCAGTAGCGCCAAAAGCTTATTTATCCTTTTCTAAGGGAGGTGGTGCTCACCATCCTTGGCTGGGCCCACACTCAAATTGTGTTGTTGATTCAAATCAACACATAAAAAGAAGAAAGAAAAGGGGATTAGGGTTACAGAGAACAAACGCAAAACACACAAAGGAAATACGGAAAATAGAGGCGGCTGGACTTCATCTTCTCCAACAAGCTTGAAAGCCAAGTACAGCAAGTGTTAGCCAGTGGGCAAAAAAAGTTAGCTGAAGCTCTTGCCAATTCAGCAAGTGAGTTCTCTCCAGAACAAGGCAGCCGATTCTTCTGATCAACAAGGTGATAGCTGTGTGAAGGGCAGTCAACCTTTAATAGTAGATAGTTGTTCACTTGTGCAGCATAGAAGTAGTTGGCTGTAGAAGAAGACTCATTCCTTCTACAACAAGAGGGCTGGACCGATATCTGCTCATTACAGCAAGGTAGAGATTTATCTCTGAGACAGTGTTTCAAATTTACTTCATCTCATATAAATTCTTGTATGATTTAGTTTATCTAAATCTAAGCTATAGGGCCTTTTGGCCTGAGTTGTAGGTGACTAATTAGCCACTGAGGTAGGTGCCCTGTTGGGATACTGAGGTAGGATCCAAGTGTGGATCTGAGAGTAGGGCTGTCCTCCAAGCCTAAGTAGTAGGCCTTAGAGATAAGGCTGAGGTAGGTGACTATTGAGTCACTGATCTGTAGGTGATAAGTGTGTCACTGAGTTGTAGGCCTTGGAGGAGGCCGAGCTGTAGGTGCTTGGAAGGGCACTGAGGTAGGTACCTGGAAGGGTACTGAGATGTAGGAGTGCTGCAGTACTTTGAGAGTAGGGCTTTGTGCCTGAAGTTATATGGATGAAAAGCCTGAGTTGTAGGCCTTGGAGATAAGGCTGAGGTAGGTAGTTAGTGGGCCACTGAGCTGTAGGAGCACTGCAGGGCTCTGAGGTATGAACTTTTGTGGTTATGAGGTAGGGTTCCGAAGAGAACCTGAGTGTAAGGCTGAGGGGCTGATGTGTAAGCTCTGAGCAGCATATTGGTGGAGTTTATGCCTAGTCCAACAAAATAGTTGGATAGGTGGGAGGGAAAGTGGATGTACCCAATTGGGAAACCACTATAAATAACTATGTGCTTGGCTGTGTTGTTTGCTATTCTTTTACATTGCAGGTTCTATGGACAAGATCTAGATCACATTAAAAGAAAACATCAAAAAGACTTAAGAACTTTCAAAGACCTATTCACCCCCCCACTCTAGGTGATTAGCTAACCTTAAGTTAAACAATTTTCACTGGAGGGTAGTGGAGTAAAAAGGTGTGGGCAAGGAAGCAGTGTGTTCGTAAGTGCGTGGGAGCGTGCAAGGAAGAGACACGCGCAAGGAAGAGGCGTGTGGGAGTACGCAAGGAATCAACAAGTATGAGAGTGCGCAAGGGGGTGGAGCGCGCAAGTGTGTGCAAGGAGGCAGAGCTCGCAGGGGCAAGCAAGGAAGAGATGTGAGCAAGAGTGTGCAAGGAGGCGGAGTGCTCGGGAGCGCGCAAGGAAGATATGTGCTCAAGAGAGAAATTCCGTAGGAGGAGAGAAAAATTCTGTAGAGAGAGTAGAGAGAAATTCCGTAGGAGGATTTTCCTGGCAGAGAAGAGAATATGAAGATCTTTGAAGGAGGCTTCGAAGATGAAGGAGATCTTCAAGGAATGCTTGAAGATCTTCGAAGTGGGAGAAGGAAATGAAGAAGATGAAGGAGGAAAGAGAGAGAAAATCTTTAGGAAGATTTTAGGTTTGGACACTTCCGCAATAGTTCTTTAAATCGCTCTTACGCATCATGACCTGTTTTCCCATTCCATTGCATAAATGTTGTTATATCTCACATTAATTTAACAGTTTTTAAGGTGAGAAATATTTTGATAAGAATTTCTCTACTAATATAATTGTGTCCAAGTGATGAGGCCAAGTTAGGAATTGAGCCAATCTTTGGCTCTTCCTTCAATGGAAAATGGGAAAAACGGCGTCTGATTGCTTCATTCGATGTGCCATTGATTTTGAATGTGTCGCATATGTCTATGAAGGCTTACAAGTGGGAATCGGGGTCTTCATAACCAAGTCCACCAAATTTATTATGTTGAACAAGTTGCATAACCATGGAATCAACTTTAAAATTATTTGATTCAATGTCCTGCTTTATAATGCTAAAGTGCAGTCCTCCCCTAAAAGGCATGTTATATTCTCGACAAGTTCTCTTGATTTCAGCGGGTTGACCCTTTTGATCTACCCGACCCTCCTAATCCTGACCATCCTGATGATTTCAATTGTTAATGTTTTGATTCCCATTATTACTATGTTCTAACCGAAATGTTTTTCTATTTTGTCTACGCGCTTGTTTTTTTAGGTTTAAAGGCAACAGTTCAGGTGATCGATATTGAGACATGCACTACTAGAGCAACAAATAACAAAAACAAATAAAACAAAAGAAAATACAACTGAAATAAAAACTTAAGCTCTAAATACTAAGGATTACTAATATTGCAAAAAATAAAATACTAATTTAGTTGCATCTCTCCGGCAACGACATCAAAAACTTGATAAGCCTGAAAATACATATGTAAATTACACAAGTGCACATGTCGGATCAAGTAATATAAAGTGAGAAAGATCGTTCTTACAAAAAAGTGATTAATTCAGCACTTGCAAATACTAATTGAACCTTTTCTTTAAATCTAATTAAATCAAGTATAATGATTTTTATAAAAGAAACAAATGAAATCTCCTAATCAAATAAAACAATGAATGCTTAGAGAAAATACTGTTATCACTTTTGAGAGACAATCTTGTATCGTGATCTCTTTTATCTAATGTGATGAATCTTTTAGATGATAATTTAGGAAAATGTGTGACCAAATATCTTGCAATGATTTTAATGTAGAAATCAATATCTCTTGATATCAGAAATTACTAATCATTTATTTCCCTTCTCATCTCTAACTCAGGTGAAATGAGAAACCACATAAAGATTAATAACCAATGTTACTACACAAAAATGAAATCTATTTATACCTTATATGATATATCGAATCTATGATGTGCATATGCAACTCATCTCTCGAATTATGAAGCGTGGTAAAAAATGAAATCACAGCTAAAAGTTCTAAAATAAAGATCATAAATTCAATAAAGAGAATTTTTCAAACAATTATAAAGGAAATTAAGAACATCATCACACACGATATAGTACTCTCACAATATAAGATTAGATAAATTAATTTATAGCAATGAGAGAAACACACCACATAGTAAGAAAGATCTTATATGAGAAGATAGAAGTTTAAACACTTCAGGAATTTCCTCTCGGATCTTTCTCAAAAGCCGACTTTCTTCTCGACAGTATGTCCAACCCTAGCATTCTTCTTCTCTAAGATGATAGAAAATTTCTCCCTCTCCATGGACTCAAATCCCTATTTTTTGTAGCCAATCTTCCTTTTAAAATGTTTGTCCAACCCTCAATAAATGTCTCTTTCTATTTTTTGAAATCGATGCAAATTTTAAAATTTAAAGTTTGAAATTCACCTAGGACATGTTACAACATATTTTAAATTTTGTTGCAACAATTTTCCCAGGTCATTAAAATTAATCCAGCTTCACTTCTCCGGGTTGAATTCTTTAGCATTTTTAGCAAGAAAATAATGGAAAATGATCAAATTATTCAAACATAGTCTAAATATGATCAAATTACTCATTTAATTTTTTTTCTCAATTATAATATGCATTTGGTCAAAATAATGGACTTAGATAACTTTTTTGAGAAGTTTGTTAATTTATCGTTATCAATGAACTAATTTATCAAAGTCTTATATGATGCGAGCACTATGCTTGTTGAGATGATGAAATTCTTTTAAAATTTATGTATGTTTGTTAATTTATCGTTATTGGATTTATGAACTTTATCTTGAAAACTTCAGTTCATCTTTTTATTGCATTTCAAGATTTGAGAGAGGAGAGTAAAAGTGTGTGTATTTCACCAAAGTTTCTATATTTTTACTATGCATCGAGATTCGAGAGAGAGGAGATGCTCAAGTCATTCATATATCAATATAGCGTTGAAGGGAGAAAAGATATCGTTTTCTTGTTAGAAACATTGATTTTCGTTTTTTATGATATTTTTTTACTCCGCCTGATAAAGATTTATATTTTAAAATCTTTGCAAGATAAAATAATTGAATATTTTCATAAATTATCATTTCAACGATTCATTTTAACAGGCATCGGAAATCAAAATACAAGACTTCTCCAAATTGATAAAAGTAATTTTCTTAATAAATCATTTTAAAAAAATTTATTAGTGTTTTAAATCATTTTCAAAATCACTTTTAATAAAATTTGCTTGAATTTAAAGAAAATGTTAACTTAGTACTTGCAAACGTTAAATTAGTCACTTTCACGTGAAAACGATCTTTGCTCTCATTTTATTACTTGATTTGACATGTGTACTTGCGTATTGTACATATCCATTTTTGGTGATATCAAGTTATTGGCACCATTTCGGGCTGATCAAGTTTTTGGCACCGTTGTCGGGAGTATCATTTATCGCCATTTAATATCAAATCAAACAGTCAGTATATGTATATATGTAGATGACATATTGATTCTGGGGTCAGATCTTGTTGTAGTGAGGGATATTAAATCTACCCTCACAAAAGAATTTGACATAAAGGATATTGGTCTCGTGGATACTCTGTTAGGTATGAAGGTTAGAGTTGATCACAAGAGTCAAGTTACTCTTAGCTAGACTCATTATATAAAATAATTTTTTTCTACCTTGGGATATAAATACTGTAGGTCGATAGAGACACCGTTTGATCATAATATTAAGTTGAGACTTAATGTGAAGACTAATGTTGATCAAATGAAATATTTGTTAATGTATGGTGACCGGGCGATCTGGCGGTCTGACATTGGTGGCTGGAAGACCGCACGGTCTGGCAGTTTCTCTCCAGTGGTTTGGTAGCTGAGATGTTGCTGATTGTAGACCGGGCGGTCTGGCAGTTTGACGCAGGCGACTTGAAGACTATGCGGTTTAGCGGTCTCCCTTAGCGGCTTGTCTTCTCGTTATTGTTGTTGCCGGGTGGTTAGCATATTCGTCTAACCGTGCGGCTTGTGCGGTCTGTTTTTGTATAGCCGCTTGTACATGTAATTATTTGTCCCACATTGCTTATTTGTAATCTCTCCTCTCTCCTCCATTTTATAAAAGGGAGGTTATACCTTTATAGTACTTACTTTTTTGGATAATAAAAATTCTGTTATTCCTAATTTCGGTCTATTCTTTCTTGTTCGCACATGGTATCAGAGGACCCGATCTTTTCCACCTTATTATGTGAGCTTCTTCTGTCTGCGCGGTTTGCCCTTTATGCTTGCGGCCTGTTCGCGCGGCTTCCTTTCCTCTTGTGTCCTGTTCTCTTCCCTCTGTGTGTGCGGCCTCTCTGATCGCTCTCCCTCCCTATTTACGACCTGTCTTTGTGGTGTCTCTGCTCCCTGCTCTCTCTTGCTTTCACGCGGACACTTCTTTGTTCGCGTGGTTTTTCTACTCGCAACCTGTTTTTTGCGACCTCCTTTTCGCCCCGCGATCCCCTCTGATTCGCGCGACATCTTTTCTATTCGTGCGGCCTCTTTGCTATTCGCGCGGCCTCTTTGCTCGCAACCTGTTCGTGCGGCCTCTTTGCACTTCTTGCGGCCTCTTTGTTGTTCGTGCGACCTCTTTGCTATTCGCGCAGCCTCTTTGCTGTTCGCGCGGCCTTGTTTCTACTCGCGCACCCTCTTTTTTGCCACTCTTCTCTTCTATGGCTCTCTCTGATACTGCTGATCGTTGTTTGATGAAACATCCATATCTTCGCCCCTCTAGGGATGCTTCCACCTCCTCTTTGAAGCAGTCCGCCTCGGTGGTCACGTCTTCAGGTAGTGCACACGTTGTTACTCAAGGTAAATGACTGATAGACTATGGTGCTACCAATCATATGATCGACAATGCTCAGTGTTTTTCTCTCCTAGAAATACATGATCGGTTGCCCCTGGTCTTTATTGCGGACTGCTCTCCCTCACCAGTCAATGGGACAGGAGTGGTTCAAGTCACTACATCTCTTCGCATGGCGGATACTCTATACGTGCCCAAGTTTCCTTGTAATTTATTATCTGTTACATCTCTGTGCAAACAACTACAGTGTCCCATCACATTCACTCCTACTTCTTGCTCTTTTCAGAATCCGGGCTCCCAACAGATGATTTCTACTGGGACTGAGAGCGGCGGCCTCTACTTTCTCGATAATATTTCTGCTCTGTCCGCCTTCTCCTACTCTTCCACAGACCTTCTGCAATGGCATCTTTGCCTTGGTCATCCTCCTCCACGACTTCTTCGCCAGCTTCTACCCACTTCCCTTCGCACAGTACTCCTCTCAACTGTGACTCATGTCAGCTTGACAAGCATCACTGCTCCTCCTTCCCACTGAAGCAAGGCTGTGGGTCTTCCCGTTCATTTGATCTCGTTCACTCCGATGTCTAGGGTCCTGCTCCTACCCTCACCATAGGTCGGGGTAGTTCGTATTTTATAACTTTTATTGATGATTTGTCTCGTTGTACGTGGGTGTATCTCTTAAAAGATCGCTCTGCATTATTCTCTGTATGAACATCTATTTATTTTATGATTAAAACTCAGTTTGATGTCTCTATTAAAATCCTTTGCTCTGATAATGCCAAAAAAATATCTTAGTCATGATTTTACTTCTTTCTGTATGCAAAATGAGATTGTTCATCAAACTAGTTGTATTTATGTCTCACAACAAAATGTCATGACAGAATGCAAAAACCGTCACCTCCTTGATGTCGCTCTCACTCTGATGATACAGATGTAGGTTTGTTAGGTTCGTTGATCCCAATGTCCTAGATTTGTAAGAAGTCAAACAAGTCAATGATATACATAAGTTTGTATTTAATGTATGCTTCAGTTCATGCATGCAAGTTAGTCTATGTCATATTGATTGGACAGATGGTCCAAGTGACATTGACAGGTGGACTCAAAGAAGTAAAATATTAAGGCGGTTGCTGAAGAAATTTGACTAAGTCCACAGGCGTCCAGTGAAGCCAGTTCACTCAACATCAAACATCTAATAGTGCTGAGTGAAGTCAAGAAAGTCAAAGCCCAACAAGTTGCAGCACATAAGAAATGACTAAGTATAAAAGTGTCCACACATTTCACAAGTATGTCGACACCTTTGTAGGAGAAGTGTCGAGATCAGAAAGATACAAGACAATAGTGTTGAGATAAGTCAGATATCTCGACATCTTAAAGATCAGGACAGTAGTGTCGAGACAATACAACTGTCTTGACACAATGAAGAACTGAAGTGCAGACTTAAAGATGTTGACACCCAGCAGACTGTAGTGTCGAGACAATTCAACTGTCTCGACATAGTGAAGATTTAAAGCAGATGTCGACACCCAGCAGACAGTTGTGTTAAGACAAGTCAAATGTCTTCTATTAAGTACAGATGTGTCAAGTCTGCTAAGATGTGTCGACACCTTGCAGTTTACAGTCTAAGAACACTAAGTATTATTGTGTCGTGATACTCAGGACTTCTCGACACTTATTATTCTAAAGTTGTACTGAGTCAACACAGCTGAGTGTCAAGTCTAGTCAGGAGTGTCATGTCAGTTACAATGACTTGATACCTCATTAGAAACTGTTTGAAGGAAGACTTAGAGTATTATGACATAATGATGATGTCATCAATCAGACGCCAGTGACTACATGACCAGTGAAGGCTATAAATAGAGGGGTCATCTATAGAAGACAAAAGGATGAAATAGTTCAATCTTTCTGATTTCTCACAAGTCAGAGAAGGGTGACAAACACCAAGAAGAAGGAAGACTCATGTCTTCAAGAAAGTCTTCTAATCCTTTCAAAAAGTTGATCAGAGGATTAAGGTGGATCTGTTCTATAAGTTCTTCAAGGAAATCAAGTCGATTATCATCAAGAACATTTTAGATCCAGTGAAGAATCATTTCAGCCAGTCTGCTCATCAAGAACCAATCCTGTGCTGTTGAATTGAAGACTCTTAATTCTCAGATAAGTCAGATCTTAGAGTTGTTATTTTTTTAGATTACTTTCTTTCTTATTTTTCCCATTAAACATGTAAGATCTCTTTGAGGTCTGAGTGTGTAGGTGATTTATTCTCTGAGTTGTAAACCTGTGTTATAAAGGCTGAGGTAGGTTTCTTGAGGGACCTAAGGTAGGTGATTTTTGTGGGATCACTGAGGTGTAAGACTTGTATAGTCTGAGGTAGGGTTCTTGAGGAACCTGAGGTAGGAGATTGGGTGGATCTCTATGGTAGGATCTGTGGGTCTGAGTTGCAGGTTTCTTAACAGAAACGGAGCATGTAAGATCATTGATCTAATTTGATCTGGAGGAGATATAACCTTATCTAGCACATTTCTAGTAAGGAATAAGGGGGAAAGTGGATGTACCCTAGATAGGGGAATCACTATAAAATCTCTGTGTTCTATGGATTGCTTGTGTCGTATTTCTGTGAATGCTTATTTTCAGTATCTACTGAATTTTTAGTATAAGAGACAAAGAAATTTAAAAGACACATATTCACCCCCCCCCCCCACTCTAGGTGATTAACTACCCATAGATTTATCTTTCAAGTGATATCAAAGGGAGGTTCTTCAAAGAAAGACCTAACAGTCAGAAAAAGATCCCAAGGGTGGTTGATACATATCAGATCTCATCGCTTCAGAATCTCACAGAGAACTCAGTTCTATGAAACTTCCTATATATACAAAGTATAATTTTGCTATTTGGAAGCAGAGGGTGAGATTGTTTATGGAGACATCAGATCTAACAATCTTTGTCACTGTACAAGAAGTACCATATATTCCCATGAAAGTATCTATCTTAGATGTGAATTTGCAAACCCCTAAGAGTCTGTCTGAGATGACAGGATGAGGTGGTTCTTGCCAGCAAGGATAAAAGTGCACAAAACATAATTATCAGTGCAATAGATAATTCAACATTTCAGAACTTAGTACACTGTAAAACATTCAAGGAGATGTGGGACACTCTAATAGTCTATACGGAAGGCACAGAAGAAGTTAGAGATAATATAAAGTCTCTACTCAACCAGCAGTATGAGAAATTCAGGCAAGGGAAGACTGATTCTATAGAACTTTGTTATGAAAAGTTCTTTAGAATAGTCAATGACTTAGAATTATGACAGACAATTCTCAAACTATGAGCTTAATAGTAAGTTTTTGAGATTCCTAGACAAAGAATGGGATATAAAGATTTGTGCTGTAAGAGAAATGGGCAATCTGAGGAATATTTTTCCCCAGAATTTGTATGGGAAGCTGTTGTCACATGAACTTCAGTTAAATTCTAGAAAAGCTGAAGATGAATCTGCTAGAAGTTCAAATTAGATTAGATCTGTGGCTTTCAAAGCAGACACATCAAAGAAGGCTAGAAGAGAAATTTCATCATCACCAAGAAGGGATGAAGATATAGTTAGCACTTGGACTAGTTCTTCATCAGAAGAATTGTTAGATGTTGAATTGGCATTGTTCACCAGGTAATTCACGAAGATGATGGAAAAAGGAAGCAATGGAACAAGAAGACATCATCTGGACCAAGTTCCAGCAAAAACAAAGATAAACACATAAACAACTCAGTGGTTAGGTATGATTCAAACCAGAACAAACAAGTTAAGACAGACATTATTTGTTATTGTTGTAACAGGCCATGACATGTCATTAATGACTGTCCAGTAAAGAGAAAGGAGAACAAGAAGTCCAAGGAAAAGAAGTTCTACAGAGATAAGAAGTTAGAAAAGTGTCTGATGGCAAAAAAGCCAAAGACTTTATCTGATAATGATTCAGATTCAACAAAATCAGATAAAGAACATGTTCATATTAGATTGTTCTCCTATGAAGAGGAATTCATCAGAGAGGTCATGTACAACGGAAATAACTCCACAACTTCATCACTCCATGGTGACTCTGAAGATGATATGGAGGTTAACTTGATGGCACTGTCTGATAATCCAGAAACAAAAATTATTGAATGTTAGGATACTCAAGTAATCTTTGATAATTATATTTGTTCTACAACTTCTGTTAATGAGACTGAGGATGAGTCAGACTCATGTAACTCAAATGTTGATTTACATAAGTCCAACTCTGAGAATGAACTGCAGCAGCTCGCAGTTAAGTTTGGAAAACTGCTAGAGGATCTTGTAAAGAGAAAAAGGTTTGTCAAAGAACAAGCCATCAAGATTGTATCACTAAGAGGTCTAGAGTACCTTATGAGATGGCTACTCAGCAGATTGGTCTTCAAAGTTCGAAGTTAGCTAAACTAACTAAGATCATTGATGATCAAATCATGTTGCTCAAATAAAGAGATGCAATCATTCAGGAGTTAGAACTCAAACTCCAAAATGAGAAAATACTTGTTCAATAGTTCTCTAAACCTAAGGCTGTGCTCCCCATTATAGATACCTTCTCAAGAACTCATGGAAGTGGACTTGGTTATGTTAAACCTAAGAGAAGGAGAGAGAAAAAGCTGATAGGAAAAAAGGGTCCAGTCATGCCACAGCCTGTATTTCAGACTTAGGGAAAAGAAATCCAGAAGTCTGGACCAGTAAGACCAAACTCATATGTGAATAGAGAAGTTATTCCTAATGTGCTTGCTCCAAGGAGGACTGTTGTGACTAAAAGGTAAAACAACCATTAAGCTCCCAGTCAAAATGAAACTGTCAAGTTTGTTGACTCCTGTCCTAAGGAATATCAGCAAAAAGTTCCTATTGGTCCTCCAAAGAGGAGATACAGTAGATATGAGTGCTGGTATTATCGAAAGATTGGACACTTTGCCCTAGACTGCTGGTTCAATCACATAGTGTCTCATGGACAGAAAATGTACCCAGCTAAGAAATTCTCATATGGTCTCAATAGAGCCCCAGCTAACAAGCACCTAGGACCCAAGATAATTTGGGTTCCTAAGGATAAATAAATCTTTATTTTGCAGGTATGTCCAAGCACTAGAGATAGGCCCATCTGGTACTTGGATGGTGTATATTCGAGACACATGACTGGAACAAAGAGCAATTTGAGTTTATTCCAGTGAATGATGGACCAAATGTGACCTTTGGTGGAGCTGACAAAGGGATTACCAGAGGTTATGGTAAGATTTCAAGTGACTCAGTCACTTTCACTAAAGTCACTTATATGGAAGGGTTGCAACACAACCTTATAAGCTTAAGCCAACTTTGTGATCTTGGCTATAACATTTCATTCCACAAGGATGAGTACCATATAAAGAAGTCAAGTGACCAAGAGGTCATCTTGACAGGCACTACATGTGGGAATGTGTGCAGTTTAAATTTCCTTTGTCTAAACTCAAACTCTCCCATATGCCTAGTTACAAATGAGAAAGCCACACACAGTATAAAATGGCACAAGAGGCTTGCTCATTTGAACTATAAGATCATAGACAAGCTATTCAATAAGGAGCTAGTTAGGAATGACCATAACATTAAATGCACTAAGGAGAGCATTTTCTTTGCATGCCAAAAAAGGCAAGCAGACCAAACTTCCTTCAAAAGCATTGAAACCAAATACTCTGTAGGATATCTATACCTCTTGTATATGGACTTCTTTGTTCCTATGCCAATTTATAGTCTAGGTAGGAAAGTCTACACCTTTGTGGTTGTTGATGACTATTCAAGATTTACTTGGGTTTTCTTTTTAAGGAAAAGTCTGAAACTCCGTATGTCTTCAAGATATTTGTAAAACAAATATAGAATGAATTGAACAGTTCTGTGGTTAGAATCAGAAGTGATCATGGAACTGAGTTTCAATCTGAATGCATGACAAAGTTTTGTGAAAAACTTGAGATTCAGCAAGAGTTTTCTTTTCCAAGAACACCCCAACAAAATGTGATTGCTGAGAGAAAGAACAGGACTCTCATTAAAGCTGAAAGAGCCATGCTGAGTGATTCTTCTCTCCCAGAATATTTTTGGGCTGAAGTTATTAACACAACATGTCATGTTCTTAATAGAGCTTCAATCAATGAAATCTTGAATAAGACTCCTTATGAGCTAATGAAAGGAAAAAAACCAGACTTGGCCTACTTCAGAATCTTTGGATGTAGGTGTTTTATCCTTAATAATGGGAAAACATACTTAATTAAGTTAGCTGAGAAGTCCTATGAAGTCATATTTATTGGTTATAGTAACTACAGTAAGTCCTATAGGGTCTATAACTTGAGGGATCAAGTTGTGGAGGAGTCTGTTCATGTTGTATTTGGTGAAAGTTCTATGTATTACAATGATAAGCCATGTACATCAAGCACAACAGGAGAAGACTTGAAGCTAAAGGAGCTGTGAATAAAAGACTCAGTTCCAACAAGCCAAAGTATTCAAGATGGAGTTAACATTGTTGATGAAGAACTTGCACAGGAACAACCAGAATAAGAGACTCAGTAACAAGATGAAGATGTTCAAAGAGAAGAGGTCACATTACCAGTTGCTGTCAAACATTTAATGGATCATCCAAGGGAACTGATCATTGGAGATGCAGCTCATAGGGTGACCACAAGAAGTAGACAACACAATATTGTAATGTACTCAAGTTTTCTGTCTCAAATAGAACCAAAGAAGTTTGAAGAAGCCAATATAGACCCATTTTGGAGAGGGGCTATGCAGGAAGAATTGGACCAGTTCAAGAGATGTAATGTCTAGAAGCTGGTTCCCAGATCAGATGACTGTAACATCATAGGAACCAAGTGGATCTACATGAACAAACTGGATGAGAATGGTGTTATAGTCAGAAATAAGGCTATATTGGTTGCAAAGGGCTCTAGACAAGAAGAGGGTATAAATTTTGATTAAACTTTTGCATCAATGGCTAGATTGGAAGCTATTAGACTCTTCCTGGCATATGCAGTCTACAAAAGATTCAAGGTTTATCAAATGTATGTGAAGTCGGTCTTCCTTAATGGTAAACTCAAAGAAAGGGTCTATGTTAAGCAACCCTCAGATTATGCAGGTTGTAAAGAAGACATGAAAAATACTTCAGGTTCATGTCAATTCCTTGGAAGAAGGCTAGTGTCATAGAGCAACAAAAAGCAAACATGTGTAGTAATATCCACTGCTGAATATGAGTACATTTCAGCTGGAAGTTATTATGCACAATTGCTTTGGATTCAACATCAATTACAAGACAATAATATTCAGCTAAGTAAAACTCCATTATAATGTGATTCTACAAGTGTCATTTTAATTACAAATAATCATGTATCACATAGTAGAACTAAATATATTGAGATTAGATATCACTTTATTAGGGAGCATGTAGAAAAGGGAGACATTAATCTAGAATTTATTCTTACAAACAAATAGATTACTGATATTTTCACTAAGCCTCTAGATGAAGAGAAATTTAATTTCTTTATGTTTGAACTTGGCATGTTAAATCTAGAATAATTAATGCATACATAAAGACTGATGAAAATAAGAATAAAATATTAATTAGTAATTAAGTTTACTTAATTAAATATCAAGTAAAAACATCTAAGTATCAAGTTTATATAGTTTAGGAGACAAAATATTGGTTAAGTCAAAAGTTGTGTCGAAACACTAGAGAATGTGTTGAGACATCAAAGAAAGTGTCAAGACATCAAAGAATTTGACAAGATATCAAAGTAAGTGTCGAGACATCAAAGGGTGTCGATACCCAAAGGTATATATCGAGAGACATTATTCTTGTGTCGACTTGTGTCGACACATCTCGACAGATGATTTTTCCAGTGTCGACACTAGGTCTTTTCCTAAAAATTTGGAACAGTCTAAATGGAGCGTGCCTTTTCGACTTTAGGAGAGACTCGACTATAAATGGAGTATGATAATAGAGGTCAACTACGCCTTCTTGAGATCTTGAGAGTTTGATTTCCGCATGTCGAGACCTAGAACTCCATTTCGTTGACACACCTCATTCGATTCCTTCACTCTCATGACACCCAAAAGTGACGATAACATCTTTGAAGGTTATGAACTTGTCCGAAATTAATTCAACTCAGTGTTTGAAGAAATTAAGAATGTAATAACCCTAATCACTGAAGCAGGATTGGAATATCTGCTTTCAGAACCTTTAAATATCTAGAAATGAGAGGTTCTTGAATTCTTTTCCAATGCCCATCTCGACTCAAACACAAAAAAGACTAAGTCCAAAGTGAATGGAACAAATGTCAAAATCACAACCAGAAGACTGACCAAGATATTTAACTTGCCAAAGATTGATCAAGAAGATGACCTAGATTATGCTAAGATTGCAGAAGCTTTGGAGTGGTGTGGATTGGCCCCAACCACAAAGCTTGGAAGCACCCTGGTCAGGAAGGGAATGAATACTTTAGGCAAATTTCTGTCAGAGATTATAGGAAAAGTGATGTCATGTAAAACAAGAGCACATGACATAATCTCTGCTCAAATGTTTAAGCTGATGATGGATAATATTCAAAGTGAAGACAACTTGGAGCAAAATTATCTTTGACAAAATAGCTGAGAGCATCAAGAAGCCTAATATGGGAAGGATTATAAGCCTATATTTGGTCCAAGCACTTCCTGACAGTCTCAATCTCAAGATTGGATCTAAGATCAATCATATGAGAAGAATGGACATAAGAATTCTAGCAAGATGGGACAGAGTATTAACAAAAGAGACACCAGTACTAGAGAAGAAGAAAGAGAAGAAAGAGAAGATGAAGAAAGTAGTGGTTGTGGAAGAAGAATCTTCCAGTGACTCTAAAGAACAAGGAAGCTCGAGCACAGATAAATATGATCATGAAGCACCGGAAAATTCTCCAAGGACCTCTCCTGGAACCAGTGATCAGATGCAGGGGGAGACAATCCCAGCTAGGGATCCAAGAGAGGGAAAGAACCCCAATGATCTTCTAGACTTAGAAAATATTCCTGAAAGATATGGTACCTAAACACCTAGAGGGGGGGGGGGGAGGTGAATAGGTGACCTAAACCTTTTTAAAACTTTGTTGGCAGCACAACAGTTATTCCACAGAATTCTACAGCTAACAGCAATTATAGTTAATTCACAGCACAGCACAGCACAGCAGACACACTAATTTATAGTGGTTCCCCAATCTTTGGGTACATCCACTTTCCCCCTTCGCCTATCTAGCAGTGTACTAGATTCGGCCAACCTTCTCCACTATCTCAGAACCCAACTAGGTTCCTTCACCTCAGGCCCAAAGCCTTACACTCAGCCACAAAGGCCTACACTCAGCCACCCAGGCCTACACTCAGCCAATTAAGGCCTACACTCAGAGTTCTTCAACTCCTACACTCAGGCAACCAAGCCCTACCCTCAGCCTTTATAATATAGGCTTACAATTCTCTCAGATCCAATGGATCCTACAAGTTAAAATAGAAATACAATAGCTATCTCTACAACTCAGAAAATAAGAGAGGAGTTGAGAGTTTCTTGAAGAGTTCTTGGAAGAACTCAGTTAGATCCAAACTGACTTAGCTTCCTTCAAAGCTTCTTGAGTTAGAACTGAATTAGTCTGAATCTTCTGCAGTTGATCCTTGACCTCTGCTTCTTGAGATCCAGATGATTCTGAATCCTTCTTCTCAGCCTTAGTTCCAAAGACTGAATTCTTGATTGGAGCTCTCTCTCTCCAACTTCTTAGATCTGCAGTTGGGCTGCCAGATATTCTTGTGTTGATCCTCTGTGTATCACTTTTCTGATGATCTGATCAACCACTTTAATTATTCTCACTACTTGAAAGAACAACTTGTAATTCTTACATCAACAACCACTTCTGTAAACTGTGAGTGCCTATTTATAGGCTTCCTTCATGGTAACCGGCTGGTCCGGTTCATAACAGCCTTCTGACTTCTCTGACAGTTGCTGTAGACCGGCTGGATCGGCAGCTGTCATGTCAACCAGTCACTTCTTGAAATTCTCTAACTGTCAGATAGTGTCGAGACTTTCTGTTCTTAAGTGTCGACACTTATAGACTGAGTGTCGACACATGCTGTGTAAGTGTCGACACAAGTCTACAAGGTGTCGACACAATTCCTTGTATGTCTCGACACTGATTCTTCTGCATGTGTCGACACTGAAATTGAGTGTCGACACAAGTACTTGTTCTTCATTCTTTAACTGTATTCTTCTAAGTGTCGACACATCTTCTTTGTGTCGACACATCTTCATGTGTTGAAACTGTCAAGTGTCGACACTACTTCTTGGTGTCGACACAAGTCTTCAATTTTATTTCTTCAGCTGAGTGTCGACACATTCCCTTAGTGTCGACACTTGTACTTAGAATATTTTGTAAACTTTTCTGTTCTTTGCTAAGTGTCGACACAGCTCCTTGTGTCGACACTTTCTTCAAGTGTAGAGTCTTCAACTAAGTGTCGACACATTGTGCTGGGTGTCGACACTTTATTCAAGTGTTGACTCTTCTGGTTGTGTGTCGACACATAGTGCTGAGTGTCGACACATTCTTCATATGTTGACTCTGCTGATTGAGTGTCGACACATTGTGTTGAGTGTCGACACTTGTCCTTAGTCTCTGCAGAATTTTGCTGAGTGTCGACACAACACCAAGTGTCGACACTTTCTGATGTAGACTCAGCTCTTCTAGGTGTCGACACTTCTGCTAAGTGTCAACACAGCTTTTCTGCATTCTTCTTCACTAAGTGTCGACACAGCTCCAAGTGTCGACACTTTCTGTCTGGTGTCGACTCTTCATCCCAGGTGTCGACACAATGACTCCAAGTGTCGACACTGCTTGTCTGGGTGTCGACACAAGCTTTCTCAAGTGTCGACACTTTCCCTCTGGGTGTCGACACATGGACTTAGAAACTTTTAGCTTCAGTCCAGTGAGTACCTAACCTGCACAAGTAACTCAAACAAACATCAAATACATTATGATGTATATCATTGAGTTAGGTGAGGCTTCTTCAAATCAGGTACATTTGACCAATGTACCTAACAATCTCCCCCTATTTGGAGAAGTCATAACCCTTAGTCAATGATATACACCATTCATAATTAAAAAATTACAAAATGATGAAAAGCAGATTATAATCAACAGGGTTAACATGAACATGTAAAACTTCACACATATACACATTCAACATTCCAGAACAAATAAGAAACAAACACATTTCAGAACAATCATACTATATTTATCACATATTGTTCTAACATTGTTCCTTATACATTTTCAATGTTGTACAAAAATGTTTTTCATTTAAAAGATTACAACAAGCTTCAAGTTTAATTCCTAATCTATTTCTGATCAGGTTCTTTGATAACAATTCCTTTTCCAGCTTTAACTTGAGCTTTGACAGCAGCAGCAGCAGCAGGCTCAGCATCAGCAGGCTTCTTGCCTTTTGAGTCTTTCTTCTTTTGTTCTTCAGTCTTGATTTTCTGCCTCTCAAAGTAATGATAGGGCTTAGGAAAGTACTTGCTAGGCTCCACAACTGTAGGAGGTAGCTTTCCTAACTTAGCCTTCCTTCTATGCTGGACAATGGCTTCCTGCCTGATCTCATGCTTCCTCCATTCAGCTTCTGAGAACCACTTGTTTCTATCAGTAGTATTGTCTTTAGCAGCTTTCCAGACAGTGAGAATCATATTTCTAGAAGTAGGGCTCCACTGTTCAAAGTCTGGTTTTTGCTCAGCCAGTTCCCTGAACTTCTTCTTTGACAGCCTTGTCTCTTCTTCTTTGTCCATAGCCTCTTGCATAGCTGCTGTAATAGGTTGAACAACCTTTTCCAGAACAACATTGGACTTTCCAGCAGTTGGTCTATACATTGTGCTGACTTCTGCATGAACAATGTCAAAATCTGGAGGTGGATAGATCACCTGAGCTACTTCCTGTTGCTCACCTCCAAGATATGCACTTTGAATACCAGATTCAGCTACATTATCATCATCACACAGGGGAGGATAGCCCAGTGTAGCTTTGATGGAGTTAGATATCCATTTGGCATGGTCAGAGCTAGCTTTGACTAACACCCTCTCCCACTTTATGACTTCTTGTTCTACATGATCTCTTACATCATCCTTTTGGAATCTAATCTGACTGTCCAAGTACCTGATTCCTTCCTTAAAATAAGGTCTAAGCTTAGTAAGCTGTTCAGAAATGACCTTCTGTGAATCTTTAATGGCAGTCTTGACAGCAGCAATTTCTTCCTGAAATACTTTATCAAATTCAGCTTTGGCAGCAGCAGATGATGTTGAAGGTGCAGCAGACTTACTCTTCAGTTCAGTGACTATTGCATTGTGGGATGCAGTCAAATTATCATTCATTCTTAGTTGATTCTCCAGCACATAGCCTTGCTTTAGTGCTATATCATCTACTTGAGTCTTAATTTGTTCTTGATGTTTAGCCAGGAATACCACTGCATTTCCACCTTTGTGGAAGCATTCATTCATTTCTTTCTTATTCAGATTCATCTCAAACCTGATTGACTTGATGTCTTGAGCTAAGTCAAATTGTAAAGATTTTTGGCCCTCATCAATATATTTTTCTATGGCCCTCCTGTGCTCATCCAGCTTAACTTGCATTGCTACCATTAATCCACTATAATCAGTTGATGGAGCTTGTTGGACTAGAGAGTGTTGAGCAACAGTTTGTAGAGCCTTCTTGTAGCTCTGACTCCTTCTTTTGAATACAAAGAATTGCTTCTTCTTAGCTTGTTCAGCCTCATCTTCCTCAGACTCTGAAGTACTGGCTATATTCACCCTATCCTTAGGGCTTGATGGTTTGTCAGCTTGCACATCATGTGCTTTCTCACTTTCCTGCCTTATAGGCTCTTCGTGAACTTGCAGTGTCTCCCCCTCAACAGCAGCATCCTTCTCTTCAGCAGCACCATGCTTGTCCATGTCAAAATCCTCTTGATCTAAATTAAGAAATAGATCTTCCATTGTGTATTCAGCTGGAGACTGTGCAGGAGAAGTACTGGGTTCATCAACTACTTTATCAGGAACAACTTCATGTACTACTGATGTGTCTTGGAGAACAACATCTGGTACTTGATTTGCTTGCTGAGTTTGCTGATGGACATCAGACAAATCAGAATCTATTATAGAAAAATCTAAAGTATTGAGGTCAGAAAGTACCTCTTGGATAATGAGGGTAGCTTGCTCACTCTCCAGTGTAGAGGGTTGTTCTTCAGCTGGAGGCTCCCCCTGTTTTGGATCCTTATTCATGGGGCTAGCTGTAGGCAGCTCCCCCTGGATTTCAGCTGTTTCTAGAGGAGAAGGTGATTTCTCTGCAGCCACATCCTCATGACTATCAGGAGTGAAAACAACATGTTCTTCACTACCTGAGCTGCTGGAGGACTCCTGAGTCACAGCAGCTATCTTCCTCTTCTTCTTTGGAGGGGAATCCTTCTTAGAGACTTGCTTCTCTGGAGTAGGAACTTCCTGAGATAGTACTCTTTCCCACCTGGAAAATATCCTTTGGTCCATCCTTCTCATGTGATTGATTTTAGTAGCAGCAGCATTACTCATTACCTCTGGTATTGTACCAGCCAGGTAGAGACTAAGTATTCTGCCCAGATTGGGCTTCTTCAGACTCTCCTTAATTTTGTCAAACACAACCATTGACCAGTCTGTTTTTAGGTTGAAGATGATTCTGGTCATAACACAGAACATGGAGGCTGACACCCTGTCATGCCCTCCTGTCTTACTGAGAATAACTTTCCCCACAATTTCTGACAAGAATTTTCCTTGAGTATTCATACCTCTCCTGTTGAATACTGATCCTATCTTCAGCTTAGGATCTAGACCACACCGGGTAAGTGCTTCTCTGGTCTTAGATGTAGTCACTTCCTCTTCTTCTTGAACTTTAGGTAGCTGAAGTACCTTTCGCAGAGTTTTGGGTGAAATCTTGACCTTGGTGCCATGCACTCGCGATTTGATCCTGTAACCTGAATCATCTACTGACCCTCCAGTAAGGAATTCAAGAACTTCCTTCTTCCATATTTTAGTTGGTTCTGAAACCAAGTACTCCAATCCTGAATCGGTGACTAGGGTTACCACCGATTTGATTTCTTGATCGCCATTGTCAAAAGCACCTCGCACGAGCTCATAGCCTTCGTTAACATTCTCCTCGAGCTTGGGAGCCATTAGGGTTTAGAGATTTAGTCTAGAGAAAAGAGAAATGTCGACACAGCAGTTTTGGTCTCGAAACTCTGAAAGCGTGTCGACAAACGAAGACAGAATCCTATTTATACCTTTCTGGTTTGAAGACGAACAGGCGGGATGGATTACTAAAGATGTGTCGACACTGGCAATAAGTGTCGACACTGACTTATAATGTCTCGACACTCATGTGTCGACACAAGTTTAGTCAACAGACATTATGTGTCAACACTTGGTTATGTGTCGACACAACATAACTCGACACATCGTCGAGACTTTACTTAGAAAAATTCTGAGTAAATACTAAGTGTCGACACCACTTGGGATGTGTCGACACCTACTTGTCATGTGTCGACACTAACATGCTGAAGTGTCGACACCAACTTCCTAGATGTGTCGACACCATTTTCCTGAAGTGTCGACACATACTATTCTGTGTCGACATAGACTTGTCTATGTGTCGACACCTTTTTACTTAGCCAATTTTTAGTTTTGTAAACTTAGTCTAAGTTTATCATACCTAGTTCAATTTTGAACATATTGAACTTAGCTTCTTCTAAGGGCTTAGTAAACATATCAGCTATCTGATTATCAGTTTTAACATATTCAAGTGCAATATCATTTCTTTCTACATGCTCCCTAAGAAAGTGATATTTAATCTCAATATGTTTTGTTCTACTATGAGATACAGGGTTATTAGCTATTGAAATAGCACTTGTAGAATCACAGTAAAGTGGAGTTCTACTTACCTGAAATCCATAGTCAACTAGCTGATGTTGAATCCATAGAAGTTGAGCACAGCAACTTCCTGCAGCTACATATTCTGACTCAGCTGTGGAGATAGCCACACTAGTCTGCTTTTTGCTGCTCCATGAAATTATTCTTCCACCTAGGAATTGACAGGATCCAGTAGTGCTCTTTCTATCTTCTTTGCATCCTGCAAAGTCTGCATCTGAATAGCCTGTTAGATCAAAATCTCCATTCCTAGGGTACCAGAGGCCTAGATAAGGAGTGCCCTTTAGATATCTCAAAATTCTCTTGACTGCAGTCAAGTGAGACTCTTTAGGGCAAGCTTGATACCTGGCGCAAACACATGTAGCATACATAATGTCAGGCCTACTTGCAGTCAAGTATAGTAGGGAGCCAACTATCCCTCTATACAAGGTCTCATCTACAGGTTTCCCTGCATCATCCTTGCTTAGAGACATACTTGACCCCATAGGAGTCTTCATGGTACTGGATGAATCCATACCATACTTCCTTATGAGTTCTAGGGTGAACTTAGACTGACATATGGATAGACCACTTCCAGTCTGTTTAACTTGGAGACCCAAGAAAAACTTCAGTTCTCCCATACTACTCATCTCAAATTGACTTTGCATAAGCTTTGCAAACTTTTTGCAAAGGCTACTTTCAGTAGACCCAAATATAATGTCATCTACATATATTTGGACAAGTATGACTTTGCCTCTTGATTCCCTAAGGAATAGAGTCTTATCTATTTTCCCCCTTGAGAACTTGTTCTCAATGAGGAAACTAGATAGGGTTTCATACCAAGCCCTAGGTGCTTGTTTTAACCCATACAATACTTTCCTAAGTCTATAGACATAATGTGGAAGAGTAGGATCAACAAAACCTGAAGGCTGCTCCACATATACTTCTTCCTTTAGATTACCATTTAGGAATGCTGACTTGACATCCATTTGGTATACCTTGAATCCTTGATAGGTTGCATAGGCCAAGAACATCCTTATGGCCTCCAGTCTGGCTACTGGGGCAAAAGTTTGATCAAAATCAATACCTTCTTCTTGCCTATATCCTTTTGCAACCAGTCTTGCTTTATTCTTTATGATGACCCCTTGTTCATCTAACTTATTTCTGTAGATCCACTTAGTTCCTATAACATTGTGGTCTTTAGGCTTTGGAACCAGCTCCCAAACTTTGCACCTTTTGAACTGATTAAGTTCTTCTTGCATAGCTTCAGTCCACTGTGGATCTTGTATAGCTTCTTCAAATTTCTTTGGTTCTATTTGAGACAGAAAACTTGAATATACTACAACATTCTGATTTCTGCTCCTTGTCTGAACACCTTGTCTTGGATCTCCAATTATCAGCTCTACTGGATGATCTCTTAGATGCCTGTTGGCTGGAGGCATCCTTACTTCTGGTTGTACTTCTACAGCATCTTCATCATGCTGAGTTTCTTGTACTTCTTCAGCTCCTGGTACATGTAGTTCTCCCCCTGGACATAAGCCATCTCCTTCTACTTGCTGTCTTGCAGCAGGTACATCTTCTATGGTTAGCTTGTCCATCTTCTTAGTAAGACCTGTGGGGCTGCATACATTGCTAGACAACTCATTGTTAATTAGTTGTGTCTCATCAAAAACTACATGCACAGACTCCTCTACAACTTGTGTAGTCAAGTTGTAGACTCTATAAGCCTTACTATTATTGCTGTACCCAACAAACACTCCCTCTTGGGACTTGGCAGCAAACTTAGTTAGGTAAGACTTTCCATTGTTAAGTATGAAGCATTTGCAACCAAAAATCCTGAAATAGGATAGATTTGGTTTCCTGCCTTTCACAACTTCATAGGGGGTCTTGTTTAACCTTTTAGTGATGGTAGCCCTATTTATCACATGGCATGCAGTGTTAACTGCTTCAGCCCAGAAATACTCAGGCAGTGATGTATCACTAAGTAGGGTTCTACCAGCCTCTATCAAGGTTCTATTCTTCCTCTCAGCAATGCCATTTTGCTGAGGTGTTCTAGGTGAAGAGAATTCTTGAAATATCCCAAAGTCTTCACACAGTTTTGTCATGCTTTCAGATTGAAACTCAGTACCACGGTCACTCCTAATTCTGACCACTGTACAGTTCAATTCATTCTGAATTTGCTTCACAAAGCTATAGAAGACACTAGGTGTTTCAGATTTCTGCCTTAAGAAGAACACCCAGGAAAACCTTGAGTAGTCATCAACAACTACAAAGGTATAGACCTTCCTACCTAAGCTGTGAACTGGCATTGGACCAAATAGATCCATATGCAAGAGGTATAAACACCTCACAGCATCTTTGTTGTCTAAGCTTCTAAAGGTGGATTTGGTCTGCTTGCCCTTTTGACAAGCTGAGCAAATGTCATCTTTGACACACTTAACTTGAGAACCATTCCTCACTAACTCTTTGCTAAAGAGTTTGCTAATAGTCTTGTAGTTAAGATGAGCTAGCCTCTTGTGCCACTTGACACAATGAGAGATTGTCTCATCAGCTACAAGACAGACAGGAGAACCATTGTTCTCAATCATAATGTCTAAGCAGTAGACATTCCTCTTTCTATATCCTGTCAAAATGATCTCTTGATCACTTGACCTCTTGATATGACAACCATTTTTAACAAATGAGATGTCATATCCTACATCACTTAACTGACTTATACTAATGAGGTTGTGTTTCAACCCTTTAACATAAGCCACTTGAGTAATGGTAACAAGGTTTGAAGAGATGTTACCAAACCCTTTGATGATTCCTTTTTCAGAACCACCAAAGGTCACTTTAGGACCATATTTGATTGGAATATAGTCCTTCAGTAGTCCCCTTGTTCCAGTCATATGTCTGGAACATCCACTATCCAAGTACCATGTTGGGGTATGGCCACTTGGATTCACCTGCAAAACAAATTAATGAACCTTAGAACCCAAAGTAAACTTGGGTCCTTGGTGATTGTTAGTTTGCAACTTGACATAGCTACCTGCTGGCTTTCCACCAGGTAACTTGCTACTCAACTTGGCACTGGCATTGTGCCAACAATCCAAGGCAAAGTGGTCAACCTTGCCACAACACCAGCATTCAAACTTGTTGTACCTTTGCTTAGGTACAGACTTGGCTGTCTTGACTACAGCAGGCTTATTGAATGTTGGGGCTTTGCCCTTGGACTTGGACTGATCCTGAACAGTCCTAGCTGGTTTAATAAAACCCAATCCAGCCTTTCCTTTATGATGAACAAATTCATCAATCAAGGGTAGCACTGATTTAGGTTTTGAAAACCTAGCAACTAGCTCTCTTTCCTTCTTGAGATTGATCTCCAGTATCTTAATTTGATCATTTTTATAAGTGATAGTTCCTATCTGAATCACAGTAATGTGTTTCAGCCTGGCTACCTCATTGAGCTTTTGATCAAATTCCTTCTCTAAGTCTGTTGCAGCTGCCTTTAGATCAGCAATTTCCTTTGCCTGACTTTTGGCAAGGGACTTGCTTTTCTTATAGGCTTGCAACAGTACTTTATATTCATCTAAGAGCTGATGAATATCTCCCTCAGATTCAGAAACACTTCCATCACTTGATGAAGATGAATCTGACTCTGAACTAGTACTGAAATCTGAACTTTGAGTTGGACTTTGTACCTGACTGGGTCCTGGCTGCTCCAGGATTTTGGTACTTTCAGTCAATGCCATCAGTCCTTGGCACTGACACTCTTCTTGTTCATAGATTGATTCCATGATCTGCATAAACTCCTCTTCTTCTTCAGCAAATAGCCCTATGTAGGCTTCAGCATCTGTGTCAGTGTCTGAAGAAGAAATGTCTGAAAGAATCTTCTCATTCTTTGCAACAAAGGACTTCTCCTTCTTTCCTTTGAAGTGAGTCTTCTTTTTGTCACTGGATTCTTTTCTTCTCTCAGGACAATCTGCAATTACATGACCCTGTCTATTGCAGCAGTAACACACTATCTTAGACCCAGTTGCCTTGCTAGTCTTTGTCTTTTTCTTGTCCTTCTTTGAAGGCTTCTTCTCCTGATACTGGACTTCTTTCCCTTTGGAAAATGAAGGTCTGGACCTCCACTGTTTCTTCTTCAGGAATTTCTGAAAATGTCTGGTAAATGCAGCAAAGTCTTCATCACTTTCACTGCTTGTAGACTTTGTGCTAACAGACTCATCAGATTCTGATTCAACTACCTCTGGAGGAGGAGTTGATGACTTAGTCCTGCTCTTTCTAGGTACTTCTGACTTGAAGGCAACAGTCCTTTCCCTATGCTCAGTCCTTGTTGATCTTTCCTCCTCTTTTCTCACTGACAGCTGCATCTCATAAGACAACAACTTGCCAAACAGTGTGGGAGGAGGAATTTCTCCCAACTTTGCCATTTCTCTGATGGCACAGATCTTGGTGTCCCAATCTTTGGTTAGGGACCTTAAGAACTTATCATTCAATTCATAGTTAGTGAACTCTCTTCCATAGGACATGAGTTCATTAACAATTCTATAGAACTTCTTGTAGCATTCAGTGATGCTATCTCCTCTTCCTTTCCTAAAGCTCTCATACTCTTGATTAAGCAAGGACTTCCTATCTTGCCTAACTTCTTCAGATCCTTCCATATACACTATAAGAGTGTCCCACATCTCTTTTGCTGTCTTACAGTGAATTAAGTTCTGGAAGGTGGCATCATCAATGGCACTTACTATAATGTTTTGTGCCCTTTTGTCCACAGTGGCTAGGACAATTTCATCCTTGGTCATCTCAGAGAAATCCTTTGGAGTCCTCTGATTTGCATCCAATACTGAGATCTTCATGGGCACATATGGCCCTTCCTTAACTGTGATGTAGATTCTTGGGTCTGAGGCCTCCATAAATAGCCTAACCCTTTCTTTCCAGATTCCAAAAATCTCCTTCCTGCATATGGGTAACTTCATGGAACCCAACTCTTTGTGATTCTCATAAGAACCCATGTTTCTTGAAGTTCTTGAATTTCTTGAATCTGTTTTCTGACTTAGACTGTTTCTGCCAACCAGGATCTCCTTAGACTGTTAGTCCTTGTTTTGAGGAACCTGGCTCTGATACCACTTGAAAGATATGGTACCTAAACACCTAGAGGGGGGGGGGAGGTGAATAGGTGACCTAAACCTTTTTAAAACTTTGTTGGCAGCACAACAGTTATTCCACAGAATTCTACAGCTAACAGCAATTATAGTTAATTCACAGCACAGCACAGCACAGCACAGCAGACACACTAATTTATAGTGGTTCCCCAATCTTTGGGTACATCCACTTTCCCCCTTCGCCTATCTAGCAGTGTACTAGATTCGGCCAACCTTCTCCACTATCTCAGAACCCAACTAGGTTCCTTCACCTCAGGCCCAAAGCCTTACACTCAGCCACAAAGGCCTACACTCAGCCACCCAGGCCTACACTCAGCCAATTAAGGCCTACACTCAGAGTTCTTCAACTCCTACACTCAGGCAACTAAGCCCTACCCTCAGCCTTTATAATATAGGCTTACAATTCTCTCAGATCCAATGGATCCTACAAGTTAAAATAGAAATACAATAGCTATCTCTACAACTCAGAAAATAAGAGAGGAGTTGAGAGTTTCTTGAAGAGTTCTTGGAAGAACTCAGTTAGATCCAAACTGACTTAGCTTCCTTCAAAGCTTCTTGAGTTAGAACTGAATTAGTCTGAATCTTCTGCAGTTGATCCTTGACCTCTGCTTCTTGAGATCCAGATGATTCTGAATCCTTCTTCTCAGCCTTAGTTCCAAAGACTGAATTCTTGATTGGAGCTCTCTCTCTCCAACTTCTTAGATCTGCAGTTGGATTGCCAGATCTTCTTGTGTTGATCCTCTGTGTCACTTTTCTGATGATCTGATCAACCACTTTAATTATTCTCACTACTTGAAAGAACAACTTGTAATTCTTACATCAACAACCACTTCTGTAAACTGTGAGTGCCTATTTATAGGCTTCCTTCATGGTAACCGGCTGGTCCGGTTCATAACAGACTTCTGACTTCTCTGACAGTTGTTGTAGACCGGCTGGATCGGCAGCTGTCATGTCAACCAGTCACTTCTTGAAATTCTCTAACTGTCAGATAGTGTCGAGACTTTCTGTTCTTAAGTGTCGACACTTATAGACTGAGTGTCGACACATGCTGTGTAAGTGTCGACACAAGTCTACAAGGTGTCGACACAATTCCTTGTATGTCTCGACACTGATTCTTCTGCATGTGTCGACACTGAAATTGAGTGTCGACACAAGTACTTGTTCTTCATTCTTTAACTGTATTCTTCTAAGTGTCGACACATCTTCTTTGTGTCGACACATCTTCATGTGTTGAAACTGTCAAGTGTCGACACTACTTCTTGGTGTCGACACAAGTCTTCAATTTTATTTCTTCAGCTGAGTGTCGACACATTCCCTTAGTGTCGACACTTGTACTTAGAATATTTTGTAAACTTTTCTGTTCTTTGCTAAGTGTCGACACAGCTCCTTGTGTCGACACTTTCTTCAAGTGTAGAGTCTTCAACTAAGTGTCGACATATTGTGCTGGGTGTCGACACTTTCTTCAAGTGTTGACTCTTCTGGTTGTGTGTCGACACATAGTGCTGAGTGTCGACACATTCTTCATATGTTGACTCTGCTGATTGAGTGTCGACACATTGTGTTGAGTGTCGACACTTGTCCTTAGTCTCTGCAGAATTTTGCTGAGTGTCGACACAACACCAAGTGTCGACACTTTCTGATGTAGACTCAGCTCTTCTAGGTGTCGACACTTCTGCTAAGTGTCAACACAGCTTTTCTGCATTCTTCTTCACTAAGTGTCGACACAGCTCCAAGTGTCGACACTTTCTGTCTGGTGTCGACTCTTCATCCCAGGTGTCGACACAATGACTCCAAGTGTCGACACTGCTTGTCTGGGTGTCGACACAAGCTTTCTCAAGTGTCGACACTTTCCCTCTGGGTGTTGACACATGGACTTAGAAACTTTTAGCTTCAGTCCAGTGAGTACCTAACCTGCACAAGTAACTCAAACAAACATCAAATACATTATGATGTATATCATTGAGTTAGGTGAGGCTTCTTCAAATCAGGTACATTTGACCAATGTACCCAACAATTCCTACACAAGATGTGCAAATGTCTGATAAAGAGAATGAGAATGCAGTCTCTAAGGAGACTGAGGAAGAACTTATGGATAAACAAGTTGATATCCAGGGGAGATACAAGATACACTCCCAGATGATCATTATTTTGATGCTTCAGCACAACTAGAGGATAAAACCATGGAGGAACTTAACCTTGGTGAAGTATGTGTAAGGGTTCAGGGGAGATAGCAGATTTGGCCCCAAACACTGAAGAAGCTAAAGAGCCTACTTTAGTTGAAGTTGTCAATTCTTCAAATTCTGATGAGGAGGAAGCCTCTCAGCTCAAGAAAAGGAAAATTAAGGAACTTAGGAAAAGGTGTAGGAGCTATAAAAAAGACCATTCAATCTGGAATAACATCAGCTCCTCCTCTGAATTTCAGCTCCATATTGATTCAAATGCAAATAATAATAGATCAACAGAGAAGATAACTAAAAAAATATGTAGATGAAAGCACTAAGCAGGTACAGTTCTAGCTAGCACATGATATCAAATCCATTAGATTTGAGGTCAACTTGTTGAATAAGGATATGATTGACTTCTTCCAAAGAGGAGCAAAGGATGTAGTCTACCTTGCTCAACATCAAAAGGAGTCAACAGAGACTCAAAAAGATATAGTTGTTAAACAAGGATATGTCCTTGAAAACCAGACAAGAATGAATGACAACATGATAGCATTGCATGATAGTTCACTGGTAAAGCTAGCTGAGCAAACTACAGCTCTAAAGACAAAGATAGGGTCTACTTCTAAAGATGTTGAATCTCAGCTATCTATACATGCAGACTATTTGATTAAGGAAGTCAAGTCTTCTGGTAAAGAACTAGATGACCACTTGCTCAAAGTGAAGAATCATTTGTCCTCAGGGATTACTCATCTAGAAGTCCAAATAAGATTTCATAAAAATGGCTTAAGAGATCACATTGAGAGAGAAGTCATAAATGGAGAGAGAGTAATGATAAATTCAAGCTCTAATCATGTTATTTGGACCTCCAATAGCATCAGATAGACTCCAGCATTTCCTCCACTTGATTGTGATGATCAAACCGCTGATTCTGGCTACCAACTTGCTCAGTTTAAGGCCATTCACACTGCAGTATAGACTGTTGGGTACATTGAAAAATGAGTAACAGATTTGAAGAAGTCTCACCTTACTCAATGATATGCATCAAAGTATATTTGATGTTGTTTTGAGTTTATATGTGCAGGTTAAGTAAATGCAGGAATGCAGGAAAATTTCTAAGTCTATGTGTCGACACCAGAAGAAGCTGTGTCGACACTTATGAAGGCCTGTATCGACACTGGAGAAAAGCTGTGTCGACACTTGGAGTTAATTGTGTCGACACTTGGAAAGGCTGTGTCGACACCAGAAGAAACTGTGTTGACATGCAGAGGCAGTGTCAACACACATAGAAGCATAGTCGACAGCAACTATGTCGACACACAGAGGCTGTGTCGACACACAGAGAAAGTCTAGTCGACATCAACTGTGTCGACACACAGAGGCAGTTTCGACACACAGAAGCTTAGTCGAAATCAACTGTGTCGACACCAAGAGACAGTGTCGACACACAGAAGACCTTGTCGACATCAACTGTGTTGACACACAGGACTTATGTCGATACACAGCAAAGTTTCAACTAAGTTAAAGAAGAGAAGTATTTGTGTCGACACACAGAATCAGTGTCGACACATTCTACAGAAGACTGTGTCGAGAAGTATTAACAACAACAAAGGAGATGTTTCAACACCACCAAGGCTTGTGTCGACACTTAGTTCACTTATTTTGACACTTAGTCTACTTGTGTCGACACATGATGAAGTTTAGTCTCGACACTTTGCTGATAGACAAAATTTCAAGAAGTGACTGGATGACTTGACAGCTGTCGTTACCAACCGGTCTACTACAACTGTCAGTGCTGTCAGAAGTTTGTTAGAAACCGGATCAGCCGGTTACCATGGAGGAAGACTATATAAAGGCTTTCTCCTTCAACAGAAGTGTTGTTGACATCCAATCAATACAGAATACTAAAGAAAGAGAAACAGAAGTATTTGGATAGAGAGAGCTCCAAAGAAGAAAGGGGCTTTCATCATCAAGTCCCTCAAGTGCAGTTGCTGAACCAAGCTGCTAAGGAGGATTCAGATTGTGATCTGAATATCAAGAAAGAAGGTGATTGAAGATCAACTTCACAGGAGATTCAACCATACTGAGTTCAGATTCAAGAAGCTTTGAAGAAAGCTAAGAGTGGTTGTTCTCTGCCATCAGATTCTTCCAAGAACTGATCAAGAAACCATTCATCCCTTCTCTCTCTATCTGGGTGGTGGTCAATTACAAACTTAAATCAATTTTCTGTAGGTTCTTTATAGATCTGAGCTGTAAGCCTAATTTATAAAGGCTGAGTGTAGGAGAGTATTTTCTCTGAGTGGTAGGCCTTGCTGAAGGCTGAGGTAGGGCTGTGAGCCTGAGTTATAGGAGATTGTTATCTCTGAGGTGTAGGCCTTGTTGAAGGCTGAGGTAAGGCTGTGTGCCTGAGCTATAGGAGTGTGGACTCACTCTGAGTTGTAGGAACCTTGATTGGGTTCTGAGCTGTAAGATCTGTGGATCTGAGGTGAAGAGAAGAAGTTAGGCCTGAATCTAGCACACTGCTAGATAGGCGAAGGGGGAAAGTGGATGTACCCAATACTTGGGGAACCACTATAAATCCTGTGCACTCTGTGATTGGATATATTTCTGTGATGTGTTTGCTGTGTTAATAGTATAATCAACAGACAAGTAGAGTTTATTATCTGCCTTAGAATAAAAAGGATTTGAACCTATTCACCCCACCTCTAGGTGTATTAGGTTATCTTGAAACCAATTCTTTCAAATGGTATCAGAGGGAGGTTACTCAAAGAAGGACTTAACAGTCTGAGTTAGATCCATAAGGCAGATTCAAGATCAATAAAATGGGTTCAGGTGAAAATCATAAGGAACTAGGTTCTATGAAATTACCCATATGCAGGAAGGAGATATTTAGAATATGGAAAGAAAGGGTCAGGTTGTTTATGGAGGCTTCTCATCCAAGGATCTACATTACAATAAAGGAAGGTCCTTATATTCCAATGAAGTTGTCAGTCTAGATGCAAACCAAAGAATTCCCAAAGATTTTTCAGAGATGACTAAGGGTGAGATCATCCTGGCAACTATGGATAAAAGAGCCCAGAATATCATAGTAAGTGCCATAGATGATTCAACCATTCAAAATTTGATTCACTGCAAGACCTCCAAGGAAATATGGGATACTTTGATAGTTTACATGGAGGGTTCTGAAGAAGTCACACAAGATAGAAAGTCTATGATGAACTAGGAATATGAGAGTTTCAGACAAGAAAAGTCTGACAGTATAACTGAGTGTTATAAAAAGTTCTATAGAATAGTAAATGTGCTGATGTCCTATGAAAGAATCTTCGGTATATATGAACTGAATGATAAATTTCTAAGATCCTTGACAAAGGATTGGGACACTAAGATTTGTGCTATTAGGGAAGTGGCCAAACTTGCAGATATCTCTCCTCCAACTTTGTTTTTAAAATTGTTGTCATATGAGATGCAGCTGATGGATAGGAAAGAGGAAGAGAAAAGTGCAAAAGGGGAGCATAGAGAAAAGTCTGTGTCCTTCAAGGTTGAAGCCACTAGGAAGAATAGGAGGATGTCTCCATCACCTCCTAAGATAGTTGCTGAAATTACTTCAGATAATTAAGACAACCAAAGTTCAGACAGTAGTGACTCAGATGAAGACTTTGCTGCCTTCACAAGGCAGTTTCAGAGATTCCTGAAGAAGAAGCAGTGGAAGTCTAAGCCCTCCACATCTCAGCCTAAGGATGACTATTATCAAAAGGGGAAGTCATCCAGGAAGGACAAGAGCAGGTCTAAGCCAAGCAAATTTACAACATCAAAGATAGTTTGCTACTGTTGTAATAGGCCTGGACATGTTGTGGCTGAGTGTCCAGACAAAAGAAAAGAGTCTGCTGATAAAAAGAAGATTCAACACCAGAGCAAGAAGGAGAAATCCTTTGTTGCTAAGAAGGAGAAGAGTGTGATAGAACAATCATCTTCAGAGTCAGAATCTGAAGCTAAGACATACATTGGTCTATATGCAGCAGATGAAGAAGATGAGTTTCTGCAAGTGCTGAACTCTATCTATGAACACGAAGACCATCAGTACAAGGGACTGATGGCTGTGTCAGAAGAAGACAAGTGTCAGGATCAGCCTGGTCCTAGTAAGGTACAATATTTTTCTAGAAATTCAGATTGCAGTACTGGGTCAGAGTCAGCAACATCTGCATCAAGTGATGTGGATGAGTCTGAGTCTGAAGGTGATATTCATCAGCTGATAGATGAATATGGGGACTTGTTGCAGGCACTAAAGAAAAGCAAAAACCTGGCCAAAACTCAGGCTAAGGAAATTGCAGATCTTAAGATGGCTACATCTGATTCAGAGAAGTTGCTGGATGAGAAGTTGAATGAGATAGCCAGACTGAAAAACATTATTGTTATTCAGATGGGTACTATCACATTTAAAAATGATTAGATTAAAAGTCTGGAGAATAGACTTCAGAAAGAAAAGGAGATTGTAGCTAGTTTTTCTAAACCAAAATCAGTATTACCCTTGATTGATGAGTCTGTGTCTCAAAAGTGTAAGGCTGAATTAGGGTTTAAGAAAAATGCATGGACTGCTAAGTTCAATTCTAAAGGCAAAGCCCCAGCACAAAACAAGAGACCTGCTGCAAACAGTACATCTAAGGTTGTACCTAAACAAAGGTATAAAAAGTTTGAGTGCTGGTGTTGTGGCAAGATAGACCACTTTGCCTTAGACTGTTGGCACAATATCAGTGTCAAGGAGAGTAGCAATCCGCCTGTTAGAAAAGTTGCAGGAAGATTTGTTGAAGTTCAGACTAACTTACACCAAGGACCCAAAAGTTATTTGGGTTCTAAGGTTAAGTAATCTGTGTTGCAGGTGAGTCCAAGTTGTCATGCCCCTATATGGTACTTGGACAGTGGATGTTTCAGGCACATGACTGGAACAAGGGGATTGCTGAAGGACTACTCACATATGCTGAATGGGCCTAAAGTAATCTTTGGTGGTTCTGAAAAGGGAGTCATCAAAGGTTTTGGTAACATTTCTAATAACTCAGTTACAATCACTCAAGTGGTCTATGTTAAGGGTTTGAAACACAACCTAATTAGCATAAGTCAGCTGAGTGATTTAGGTTATGACATTTCATTTATCAAGAATGGTTGTCATATCAAAAGTTCAAGTGATCAAAAGGTCATATTGACAGATATAGAAAAAGAAATGTGTACTGTCTTAACTTTGAGTGTGAGAAAAATGTTTCTCCTATTTGTCTTGTAGCTGATGAGAGAGTCTCTCATTGTGTTAAATGGCATAAGAGGCTGGCCCATCTTAACTACAAGACTATTGGCCAACTCTTTAGCAAAGAGTTAGTGAGGAATGGTACTCAAGTTAAGTGTATAAAGGAAGGGATATGCTCAGCTTGTCAAAAAGGCAAGCAGACCAAATCCTCATTTCATAGCCTTGAAAATAAGGATTCAGTGAGGTGTCTATACCTCTTGCATATGGATCTATTTGGTCCTATGCCAGTTCATAGTATAGGTAGGAAGGTCTACACTTTTGTGGTGGTAGATGACTATTCTAGATATTCATGGGTGTTCTTTCTGAGACAAAAATCTGAAACCCCAAGTATTTTATATAGTTTTGTCAAACAAATTCAGAATGAGCTGGACACTACAGTGGTCAAAATCAGAAGTGACCATGGCACTGAATTTCAATCTGAGAGTATGACAAGACTGTGTGAAGAATTTGAGATTTTTCAAGAATTCTCCTCACCTAGAACACCACAGCAAAATGGTATTGCTGAAAGGAAGAATAGAACACTGATTGAGACTAGTAGAACTCTATTGAGTGACACTTCTTTCCCAGAATATTTCTGGGCTGAGGCAGTAAACACTGCATGTCATGTGATCAATAGGGCTTCTATCATCAAAAGCCACAAAAAGACTCCCTATGAGATTATAAAAGGCAGAAAACCAAGAGGTGCAGCATAATGAAGAGACTAGAGGTGTTCAACCTGAAGATAGACTACCTCCAGCTGTTAGACACTTAAAGGATCATCCAGCAAATCAGATAATTGGTGATCCAAGATAAGGAGTACAAACAAGGAGCAGGAATCTGAACACAGTTCTTTGCTCTAGCTTCTTATATCAAGTGGAACCCAAGAAATTTGAAGAAGTTGTTCTACACCACATTGGATTGATGTCATGCAAGAGGAGCTGAATCAGTTCAGAAGGTGCAAGGTCTGGAAGTTAGTTCCTAAACCAAAAGACCACAACATCATTAGAATAAAGTGGATCTTTAGGAACAAACTAGATGAGAGTGGGATCATTGTGAAGAACAAAACAAGACTTGTTGCAAAAGGATACAGGCAGGAAGAGGGTATTGACTTTGATCAAACTTTTGCCCTAGTAGCAAGACTGGAAGCAATTAGGATGTTCCTTGCTTATGCAGCATATCAAGGATTAAAGGTATTCCAAATGGATGTAAAATCAGCATTTCTAAATGGAAATCTAAAAGAGGAAGTATATGTGGAGCAGCCCTCAGGTTTTGTTGATCCACTCTATCCTTATTATGTTTATAGACTTAGGAAAGCTTTGTATGGGTTGAAACAAGTCTCAAGGGCTTGGTATGAAACCCTGTCTAATTTCCTCATTGAGAATAAATTCTCAGGGGGTAAAATAGACAAGACTCTATTCCTTAGGGAATCCAAAGGAAAGATAATCTTAGTCCAAATATATGTTGATGACATAATATTTGGGTTTACTGAAAGTAACCTTTGTAGAAAGTTTGCAAAACTTATGCAAGGGAAATTTGAAATGAGCAGTATGTGAGAACTTAAGTTCTTCTTGGGTCTCCAAGTAAGACAGACTGAAGATGGCTTGTCCATATCGCAGTCTAAGTTCACCCAGGAGTTAATTAAGAAGTATGATATGGAATCATCTACTACCATGAAAACTCCAATGGGGACAGGTGTATCTCTTAGCAAAGATGATGCAGGGAAACCTGTAGATGAAACTTTGTATAGAGGAATAGTTGGCTCCCTCCTATATCTGACTGCTAGTAGACCAGATATCATGTATGTTACATGTGTCTGTGCTAGGTACCAATCCTGCCCTAAAGAATCTCATCTTACTGCTATCAAAAGGATTTTGAGATATCTTAAGGGCACACCTAATCTAGGCCTTTGGTACCCTAGGAATGGAGATTTTCTACTAATAGGCTATTCAGATGCAGACTTTGCAGGTTGCAAAGAAGATAGAAAAAGCACTACAGGTACCTGTCAATTTCTAGGAGGAAGATTGGTGTCTTGGAGCAGTAAGAAGCAGACTAGTGTGGCAATTTCCACAGCTGAGTCTAAATATGTGGCAGCAGGAAGTTGCTGTGCACAGCTGTTGTGGATTCAGCACCAGCTAGAAGACTATGGTATTTAGGTAAGTAGAACATCTTTGCTTTGTGATTCTACAAGTGCTATTTCTATTGCTAATAATCCCGTTTCACATAGTAGGACTAAGCATATAAAAATTAGATACCATTTTCTTAGAGAACATGTAGAGAAAGAGGACATCTCACTAGAATTTGTCAAAACAGATTATCAAATAGAAGATATGTTTACTAAGCCTCTAGATGAAACTAAATTCAATAAGTTTAAAATTGAATTAGGAATGTTGAATATAGATTAGTTTAACAAAAATTGGCTAAGTAAAAATGTGTCGACATATCCAGCAAAACGGTGTCGACATAGAGAAGTGGTGTCGACATTCCAGAAAAGGGTGTCGACACATAGTAGTTGGTGTCGACATTCCAGGAAAGTGGTGTCGACACATCTAGAGAATCGGTGTCAACACTTCAGGAAAGTGGTGTCGACACATACAGATGTTTGTGTCGACACTCAAATACTGAGTCGTCAGTTAAGGATATATATGTCGACACATTATAATTGGTGTCGACACATAGCAGTCATCACCATTATCGAGACTTAAGTAGTATGTGTCGACACTTTTCAATAATGTCAACACATTCAGTGATTGTTGACGCGTCTTTTGACCTTCTTTGTTCAAAAAGGTATAAATAGGTCAACAACAAACCCTGTCGACATGCTCTCCAGATTCTTGAGATCAGAATCTAGTGTCGACAAACTCTCTTCCCTCACACCAAATTTATCTCAACAACCATGGCGCCAAAGATCAAGGACAATGTCAATGAAGGATACGAACTGGTTCAGAACGTATTTGATGGAGCGGAATCAGAAATTACAGGAGTAATAACCCTAATAGCTGAAAATGGTCTGGAATTCTTAGTTTCTGAACCAACTAAGATTTGGAAGAAAGAAATACTAGAATTCTTTGGTGCTGCTACCCCAGATCAAACTGGACAGAAGTCATTATGAGCTTGTATTTAGCTCATATGTTCAGCCTTATGACCAGAATCATTTATAAACTAACTACAGATTGTTCATTAGTAATTTTTGAAAAGATTAAGGAAAGTCTTAAGAAGCCAAATCGGGGAAGGATAATGAGTTTATATTTAGCTGGAACAATACCTGAAGTGATGGAACAGTCAGCTGGGACTAAGATAAATCACATGAGAAGGATGGACATTAGGATCATCTCTAGGTTGGAGAGGGTTCTAACTAAGGACTTGCCTGATGAGGAGAGGCAAGAGATTCCTGACCAATCAACAGCACAAGATATTCCTGCACAAGACCCTACAGATGGTGCACAAGTGCAGGGGGAGCCTCATGTTGAGGAAGATCCAATACACTTGGAAAGTGATATTGTAACATAAATAATACTTGAGTTAATACATGAGGTTAATCAATCACTTCTTAATGATAAGGATGAAATTCTAACTAAATATTTGATTGATGTTGACCAGCCAACTCAACTACACAGTCACGTTCAAGATGTTATCATGGAGGATACATCTGCTACTAATCATGCTCCAGAGATAAGAGTATCTCCAGTACCTACTCAACAGGAGTTCACTCTTGAAGAGTTGTTCCCTGATTTAGGGCAGACTGAGTTTGAGGGGGAGAAAGCAGATTTTGAGGAGGGGGGGGGGCAAATCAACCTTGAGAAGGAGCAAGTTAATACTGTGGGTGAGGAGCAAGGGTCTCAGGGGGAGAACACAAGGACTGAGGAGCAGCATGGGACTTAGGAGGAGCAACCTAGAACTGAACAGGTATTGCCTCCTAGTCCTAAAGATAGAGTTGATATAGCTAGTTCCTCAGCATCTGAGGATGAAGAAGCTACAAGAGCTAAGAAGAGAAAGCTAATGGTCTTCAAAAGGAGAAGCCAAAGCTACAAGAAGGCATTACAAACTGCTGCTCCACAATCTGCCCCAGCTACAGATTATAGCTCCTTTTTCGTCTCATTGTAAGTAAAGCTAGATGAACAGAGGATAGCCTTGGAGAAGTATATGGATGAAACTCACAAAGATCTACAACTCTCCTTGGCTATAGATTTTAAATCAATAAGATTTGAAGTAAATCAGCATAAGAAGGAAATGACTGATTGCTTTCACAAAGGAGGAAATGTTGTGGTTTTCCTAGCCACACATCTAGAGAAAATCAAGATTCAAGTTGATGATATAGTTGTCAAGCAAGACTATGTCTTAGAGAATCAAATTAGAATGAATGAAAAATTGACAGAATCACATAATGTGATTGTTACAGAACTGAAGAATGTTGCAACTGCCCCAAATGAGGAAAAGACTAATGCCAAGGCAGAATTTGATAAGCAATTACAAGAATGTCTAGCTGCTGTCAAAACAACTATTGAGCAATCTCAAAAGACCATTTCTGGACAGCTCTTGAAGTTAAAGGCATTCTATAAAGATGGTGTTAATTTTCTTGATGAACAAATCAGATTTCAAAAGGATGACCTTAGGGATCATGTTGCTAGAAAAGTCATAAAGAGGGAGAGAGTATTAGTTAAAGCAGGCTCTGACCATGCTAAATGGATATCTAATAGCATCAGAGCCACACTTAGATAGCCACCCCTCTATGATGATGACAATGTGGCTGAGTCTGGTATACAACCTGCTTACTTAGAATGGGTTCAAGCTGAAGTTGCTCAAGTTATCTATCCTCCAGCTAATTTTGAGATGATTCACCAAGAAGTACAGTTTATGTACAGCCCTCCAAAAGGTGCTCAAAATATTATCCTTGAGAAAGTAGACAAGCCAGTGTCAGAGGCAGTTTTGCAAGAGCAAGAAGTTCTATTGTCTAAGAAAAGATTTAGAGAACAGGCTGAGTTGAAGCCTGATTTTGAGCAGTGGAGTCCTACTTCTAGGAACATTATACTGACTTCTTGGAAAGCTGTAAAGGATAAGACTCATGATAGGGGCAAATGGTACTCTACACAAGAGTGACAAAAGCATGAAGCCAGACAAGAAGTCATAGTTCAATATAGAAGAAAGGCTAAAGCTGGGAAGCTACCTCCTAATGCTCAGGAGCCTATCAAATATTTCTCTAAGCCTTTTCATTATTTTGAAAGACAAAGAATAAGGGCTGAAGAGCAAAAGAAGAAAGATCTAAAGGGCAAGAAGCCAGCTGATGACACTGATGCTCATGTACAAGCCAAGATCCAATCAGGCAAGGGCATAGTCATCAAGGAGACAGAGCAGCCTTAGATTAGATTTACTAAATTTTACAACTTTGTAATCTTTAGTTTTTCAAATTTATGTAAACTTTTGATTAAGAAATTTTTGTAAGTTGAAACAAAACATTAATTAATGCTCATTTTGTTAGCATTATTATCCCATGATGATATATTTTATATGTTTTGTTAGCAGTTACCCTGTCATATAATGTTGTTATACATCATAATGTGTATTTGTTATGAATGGTGTATATCATTGACTAAGGGTTATGACTTCTCCAAATATGGGGAGATTGTTGGGTACACTGGAAAATGTGTACCAGATTTGAAGAAGCCTCACCTTACTCAATAATATGCATCAAAGTGTATTTGATGTTGTTTTGAGTTTATATGTGCAGGTTAAGTAAATGCAGGAATGTAGGAAAATTTCTAAGTCCATGTGTCGACACCAGAAGAAGCTGTGTCGACACTTATGAAGGCCTGTGTCGACACTAGAGAAAAGCTGTGTCGACACTTGGTGTTAATTGTGTCGACACTTGGAAAGGCTGCATCGACACCAGAAGAAACTGTGTTGACATGCAGAGGCAGTGTCGACACACAGAGAAGCATAGTCGACATCAATTGTGTCGACACACAGAGGCTGTGTCGACACACAGAGAAAGTCTAGTCGACATCAACTGTGTCGACACACAGAGGCAGTGTCGACACACAGAAGCTTAGTCGACATCAATTGTGTCGACACCAAGAGGCAGTGTCGACACACAGAAGTCCTTGTCGACATCAACTGTGCTGACACACAGGACTTGTGTCGACACACAGCAAAGTTTCAACTAAGTTAAAGAAGAGAAGTATTTGTGTCGACACACAGAATCAGTGTCGACACATTCTACAGAAGACTGTGTTGAGAAGCATTAACAATAACAAAGGAGATGTGTCGACACCACCAAGGCTTGTGTCGACACTTAGTTCACTTGTGTCGACACTTAGTCTACTTGTGTCGACACATGATGAAGTTCAGTCTTGACACTTTGCTGACAGATAGAATTTCAAGAAGTGACTGGATGACTTGACAGCTGTCGTTACCAACCGGTCTACTGCAACTGTCAGTGCTATCAGAAGTTTGTTAGAAACCGGATCAGCCGGTTACCATGGAGGAAGACTATATAAAGGCTTTCTCCTTCAACAGAAGTGTTGTTGACATCTAATCAATACAGAATACTAAAGAAAGAGAAACAGAAGTATTTGGAGAGAGAGAGAGCTCCAAAGAAGAAAGGGGCTTTCATCATCAAGTCCCTCAAGTGTAGTTGTTGAACCAAGCTACTAAGGAGGATTCAGATTGTGATCTGAATATCAAGAAAGAAGCTGATTGAAGATCAACTTCACAGGAGATTCAACCCTACTGAGTTCAGATTCAAGAAGCTTTGAAGAAAGCTAAGAGTGATTGTTCTCTGCCATCAGATTCTTCCAAGAACTGATCAAGAAACCATCTATCCCTTCTCTCTCTATCTGGGTGGTGGTCAATTACAAACTTAAATCAATTTTCTGTAGGATCTTTATAGATCTGAGTTGTAAGCCTAATTTATAAAGGCTGAGTTTAGGAGAGTATTTTCTCTGAGTGGTAGGCCTTGCTGAAGGCTGAGGTAGGGCTGTGAGCCTGAGTTGTAGGAGATTGTTATCTCTGAGGTGTAGGTCTTGTTGAAGGCTGAGGTAGGGCTATGCGCCTGAGCTGTAGGAGTGTGGAATCACTCTAAGTTGTAGGAACCTTGATTGGGTTCTGAGCTGTAAGATCTGTGGATCTGAGGTGAAGAGAAGAAGTTAGGCCGAATCTAGCACACTGCTAGATATGCGAAGGGGGAAAGTGGATGTACCCAATACTTGGGGAACCACTATAAATCATGTGCACTCTGTGATTGGATATATTTCTGTGATGTGTTTACTGTGTTAATAGTATAATCAACATACAACTAGAGTTTATTATCTGCCTTAGAATAAAAAGGATTTGAACCTATTCACCCCCCCTCTAGGTGTATTAGGTTATCTTGAAACCAATTCTTTCATAGATTATGTATAGCCATCTACCACAAGTTTAGAATGTAGTATGTGGGGAGGTGGAGATGGCTGCTCCTGCCTTGTTCAAAGAAAAAAAGCTATATTATCTAAGAATAGATTCAGGGAGCAGGCTAAAGCAAAGCCAGATTTTTGAGCAGTGGAGTCCAACTTCCAGATCTATTATACTCACTGCATGGAAAACAATTAACAACAAAATAACTGACAGTGGCAAATGGTTCTCTGAACAAGAATGTGTCAAGCATACAAAGCAGCAAGAGATCATTTATAAATTCAGGAAAGATCTGAAGACAGGGAAGATCCCAACTGATTCTATAGAGCCCAACAAGTACTTCCCCAAGACATATTATTATTTTGAAAGGCAAAAGCATAATGAAGAAGAGATCTTGAAGGCTAAGGATGACAAGGGAAAGAAGAAGAATGTTGATGACAAGCTGCCTGAAGTTAAAGCCAAGATACAATCAGGAAAAGTCATTGTCATCAAAGAGCTACAACAATCTTAGATTATTTCTTTTTTCTAGAAACTATGTAATTTTGTAATAGTACATTATAAATTCAGAACTATTTAAACACTGGCAAAAATGAAATGAAAAGTTTATTGGCTTTTTACTATTTTTGTCTTCTTGTTTTTAATTGTTTTGTATTTCTGTTATAGTACTTAATATTTACATAATAATTATCTTTTTTTGGTATTGTGGTGTATATCATTGAATTTGAGTTATGACTTCTCCAAATAGGGGGAGATTGTTGGGTCCATTGATCTCAATGTCCCAAATTTGTAAGAAGTCAAACAAGTCAATGATATACACAAGTTTGTCTTTGATGTATGTTTTAGTTCATGCATGCAGGTTAGTCTATGTCATATTGATATGATAGGTGGTCCAAGTGACATTGACAGGAGGACTCAAAAAAGCCAAATATCAAGGCAGTTGTTGAAGAAAATTGACTAAGTCTACAGGGGTCGAGTGAAGCCAGTTCACTCAACGCCATGCAGCTAATAGTGTTGAGTGAAGTTAGGACAGTCAAAGCCCAACAAGTTACAGCGCAAAAGAAATGACTAAGTACAGAAGTGTCGACACACTTCACAACTATGTCGACACCTTTGTAGGAGATGTGTCGAGATCAGAAAGATACAAGACAGTAGTGTCGAGACAAGTCAGATATCTCGATACCTTAAAGCTCATGACAGTAGTGTGAAGACAATACAACTGTCTTAACACAATAAAGAACTAAAGTGCAGACTTAAAGATGTTGACACCCAGCAGACTGTAGTGTTGAGACAATTCAACTGTCTCGACACAGTGAAGATTTGACGCAAATGTCGACACCTAGCAGACAGTTGTATTAAAATAAGTCAACTGTCTCGACACCTTCAAGTTCAGACTAGAAATTCTATTAATTACAGATGTGTCGAGACAACTAAGATGTATCGACACCTTGTAGTTTACAGTCTAAGAACACTAAGTATTATTGTGTGGAGACACTCAGGACTTCTCGACATTTATGATTCTGAAGTTATACAGAGTCAACACAGCTGAGTGTCCTGTCAAGTTAGGAGTGTCATGTCAGCTACAATGACTTGATATCTCGTTAGAAACTATTTGAAGGAAGACTTAGAGTATGATGGCATAATGATGATGTCATCGATTAGATGCCAGCGTTACATCTCAAGGTGTCAATACAATAATACTTAGTGTTCTTAAACTGTAAACTAGTCTGAACTTGAAGGTGTCGAGACAGCTAAGATGTATCGACACCTTGTAGTTTACAGCTGTAATTAATAGAATTTCTAGTCTGAACTTGAAGGTGTCGAGACAGCTAAGATGTATCGACACCTTATAGTTTACAGTCTAAGAACACTAAGTATTATTGTGTCGAGACCCTCAGGACTTCTCGACACTTATGATTCTGAAGTTGTACAGAGTCAACACAGCTGAGTGTCCTGTCAACTCAGGAGTGTCATGTCAGCTATGAAGACTTGATATCTCATCAGAAACTATTTGAAGGAAGACTTAGAGTATGATGGCATAATGATGATGTCATTGATTAGATGCCAGCGGCTATATGACCAGTGAAGGCTATAAATAGAGGGGTCATCTACAAAAGACAAAAAGGATGAAATAGTTCAATCTTTCTGATTTCTAACAAGTCAGAGAAGGGTGACAAACACCAAGAAGAAGGAAGACTCAAGTCTTCAAGAAAGTCTTCTGATCATTTCAAAAAGTTGATCAGAGCATTAAGGTCTATCTGTTCTACAAGTTCTTCAAGGAAATCAAGTCGATCATCATCAAGAACATTGTAGATCCAGTAAAGAATAATTTCAGCCAGTCTGCTCATCAAGAATCATTCATGTGCTGCTCAATTGAAGAATCTGAATTCTTAGATAAGTCAGATCTCAGAGTTGCTATTTTGTGAGATTACTTTCTTTCTCATTTTCCTCATTAAACCTGTAAGATCTTTTTGAGATTTGATTGTGTAGTTGATTTATTCTCTGATTTGTAAGCTTGTGTTATAAAGGCTGGGGTAGGGTTCTTGAGGGACCCGAGGTAGGTGATTTGTGTGAGATCACTGAGGTGTAAGACTTGTATAGTCTGAGATAGGGTTCTTGCGGGACCTGAGGTTGGAGATTGGATGGATCTCTGAGGTAGTACCAATGGGTCTAAGTTGTAGATTTCTTAACAAAAACTGAGCATGTAAGATCATTGATCTGAGTTGATCTGGAGGAGATATAACCTTATCTAACACATTGCTAGTAAGAAATAAGGGGGAAAGTGGATGTACCTAAGATAGGGGAACCACTATATAATCTCTGTGTTCTGTGGATGCTTGTGTTGTGTTCTTGTGAATGCTTATTTTCAGTATCTGCTGAATTTTTAGTATAAGTGACAAAAAAAATTAAAAGACACCTATTCACCCCCCCTCTAGGTAATTAACTACCCATAGATTTATCTTTCAAGATTCCTCGCTCCTATTGGGCTATGTCATTCTCTTCTCATGTTATCTCATCAATCGCATTCCCGCCATGATTCTCCACGGTCAAACCCCATTCTCTATACTCTATCTGGGCAAGGATCTGTTTCCTCTCCCTCTGCGTATCTTTGGGTGCACAGCTTTTGTGCATGCTCCCTCCACCACCCGTGATAAACTCTCCCCATATGCCACCAAATGTGTCTTTCTGGGTTACTCTACCACTCAGAAAGGTTATTGTTATTTTGACCTAGTTCTTCACAAGCAGTTCATCTCAGCAGACGTAACCTTATTCAAAAATGCATCATATTTCTCTCGTGACTCCTCTTTTATTCCTGTTATTCTTGCTCTCCTACCGTCCCCTCCATCCCGTCTACACCTACCGAGATTTCTCCTCCTCTGCTATGTCCACCGTCTCCTTCTCCTCTCTCTCCGCCTCTGATGTCTTCCTCTTCTCTGCGGTTATCTCTCTATACTCCCGGGCCAGCTCTCTCTACCATAGATGCACCAGATACTAAGGAACATGTCGACCTGGATCTTCCCATTGCACATCACAATGGGGTGCGAATATATACCCAACACTCGCTTGTTATTGTTGTTTCCTATGCTCGTCTTACTCCTTCTCACAGGACTTTTGTGTTGGTTATCTCTGCCACTGCCACTCCCCCCACCTACCAGGAAGCCCTTGTTGTTCCTGATTGGAAGGATGCTATGGATGAGGAAATTACCACCCTCATTGAACTAGGTACATGGACACTTGTTTCTCCTCCGTTGGGCACCAATGTTGTTGGCTGTCGCTGAGTCTTTGTTAAGAAGTTCAGTCCGAGCGGCAGTATGGATTGTTATAAGGCATGCCTTATCGCCAAAGGCTTCACTCAGATTTATGGTGTTGATTATTTTTGACACCTTCTCTCTCGTTGCTCGTCTTAACATTATTCGGGTACTCCTCTCTGTGGCCATCAACAGGGATTTTCTCATTTCCCAACTAGATATCAAGAATTCTTTTCTCTATGATGATCTTCAAAAATATGTCTGCATGGAGCACCCTCTTGGGTATATTGCTTAGGGGTAGATACGGGTATACATGCTGAAGAAGTCCATTTATCGCCTAAAGCAAAGCCCTCGGGCTTGGTTTGACAAGTATAGTGGCATTGTGGCGGTCGTAGGTTTTACAAGAAGTTCTATCAATCACTCATTATTCATTCGTAAAACCTCCCTGGGCCTGGTGGTTTTTACCGTATATGTGGATGATATTCTTCTCACTAGAGATGACCAGGCTGGGGTAGCCTTGACAAAGAAATATCTCCATCAACACCTAGTCATGAAGGATATGGGATCCTCAAAATACCTTCTGGGGATATAAATCTCTTGGAAGCCCAACTCTTTGGTCGTCTCCCAACGTAAGTATACTCTTGATCTTCTAAAAGAGACAAGGTTGACTGGGGCTAAACCTATCTGATGCCCATGGCTACTAGAGAAGATAAAACCTGGACAGATGCTCGCCTCCTCTATCAGATTTTATAAGGTATATGCGTCTGGTCGGCAAACTCATTTATCTCACGGTAACCAGACCCGACATCTCCTATGTTGTAGGCAAGGTTAGTCAGTTCATGCAAGCTCCTAGGGACTGCCATCTACAGTCCGTCCTGAGGATATTGGAATATATTAATGTGGCGCTAGGTAAAGGACTGCTGTTTCAGAATAATGATCATTTAAAGGTTGAATAGTACTCAGATTCTAGCTATGTCGATGACAAAGGAGATCGCAAGTCCACATCGGTCTTTTGCACATTTGTGGGGGGAAACCTTGTGAGCTGGAAGAGCAATAAATAGTCTGTCGTCTCTAGGTCTAGTATAGAAGCAGAATATCGAAGTATGGTGTCGACCACGTGTGAATTAAAATGGTTACGGGCTCTCATGCTTGACTTATGAGAGGTGTAAAACCATCCTCTACCTATGTTCTGCGATAGTAAGGCCGTTATATATATCTCCAAAAATCTGGTCTTCCATGAGAGAACAAAGCACATTGAAATCGACAGCTATTTTATTCGGGAAGAGATTTTGAAGAAACAGATTTGCACTCCGTTCGTTACCTCCGACAACGAGTTAGCGGATATCTTCACTAAGCATGTATTTGTTTCCTTCTTTCACATTTATGATAAGCTAGGCATGATTGATATATATGCTCCAGTTTGTGGGGGAGTGTGGCTATATGGTGACCGGGCGATCTGACCTTAGCGGCTTGAAGACCGCACAGTCTGACGGTTTCTCTCCAGCGGTTTGGTAGCTGAGATGCTGCAGATTGGAGACCGGGCGGTCTGGCGGTTTGACGCAAGCGACTTGAAGACCATGCGGTCTAGCGATCTCCCCTAGCAGCTTGTCTTCTCTTTATTATTGTTGTCGGGCGGTTAGCCTATTCTTCTAACCGCGCGGCTTGTGTGGTCTGTTTTTGTATAGCCGCTTGTATTTGTAATTATTTGTTCCACGTTGCTTATTTGTAATCGCCTCCCTCTCCTCCATTCTATAAAATGGAGGCTAGATATTTGTAAAACTTAATTTTTTTTATAATAAAAATTTTATTATTCCAAATTTCGGTTTATTCTTTCTTGTTCGCACAGTATTCAAAAATAATTATTAATCTTATGTACGCCACAAGTTATATAAGATCAGACATTGCTTTCTCGGTTGGAATGTTGAGCTGTTTTACTAGTATCTCAAGAAAAGAGCATTGGGATGTCGTAAATAGGCTGATGAGATACCTGAGGCACTAAAAATCATGTTTTGTGCTACATTGGTTACCCTCCTACTGTGGATGGATATTTTGATGCCTTATGGTGTTTAAAAGTTGGAAATAACAAATCTACCAGTAAATTTATATTCACTTTGGGTGAAGCTACCATCACATGGAAATCCAAAAGACAAATTTATATAGTCTTATCGTATATAGAAGCTGAATTGTTTTCCCTAGCCCGGGCAGTTGAAGAGTCAGACTGTATCGGAAATCTAAGTCTACACATTCCATTATCAGGGTTACAAGTCAATTCTTTGAGCTTATATTGTGATAATTAAGCAATAGTTCAAGTTTTTAGAATTATCTCTTTAATTCAAAGAGGAGACATGTACGACTAAGACATACTTTGCTGAATTCTCTAAAAGAATCAAAAATTATCACTTTGATCGATGTATGGTCGAAGTAAAACCTAACTGATCTATTGACGGAAGAAATGCTTAAATATCGATTAATCGAAACAGTGGAGGAAATGAAGCTCAAAGCGATTTAGTTCATCGTTAGTTCAAGGTTAGGCAATTCAGTTCAAATTTAGTCCAAATATTTTGTTTTTTCTAATTCCTTTGTCAAAACAAGTGTGTTGTGTTCTGCTGATATTCTTGGTTTTTAGTACGATTCTGATGAGTTGTTTCATTCCAAATTTTATGATAATAACTTCACCTGGATTTGTCTTCTTTACCTTGATGGAGAGTGTTATTCCAATTTTGATAACACAATCTAACTCAGTTTGACTCTTCTTCAATTAATTGGTTTCATTCCAAATTGGAGCACAGATATAGTTATTGTGTCTTGAAGTCCATAAGATCATATCTTTGAAAATAGATAATGAATTTTGAGATAAAATCGATAATATTCCATGTAGGTGCCCTCTTAGCTGATTTTAAGTACCACGTTCTTACAGTAGAACTAATGCTTAGATGAATGTGTGGACACGAGACTGGATAAAACTAGGAATTAATGTATCAAAGATAAGATAGGAGTAGCATCAAATGCAGAGAAGTTGCAAAAAGCTCGACTAAGATGGTTTGGACACCTACAAAAGAGACCATTAGAGGCACATGTTAGGCATTGTAAGAGTCTAATCATTAGACATTTTAAACGAGGGAGGGGTAGACAAATAAACACTTGGAATGAAACTAAACGGAAAGACATTATGTACTTGGGCATTAGTGAGATTATGACAAAATAAATTGCACAATGGAGACAAATGTTCCATACAGCTGACCCAACTATAGTGGGATAAAGGCTTGAGTGTTGTTGTTTTTATAGTAGATCTAGATGCGTGTGCATTTTTAAAGATTTGAATTCATTCTGAATAAAATTCTCTATTGGAAATTTCATGAGTTGATGTTGATGGAGGTGCATTTGCAGATTGGAATCCTGACAAAGATGATTTGATGGATGATGATATCTAGAGTATTTTCTTTTGGCTTTTCTTTACTTAGAGTGTTGTTTAGCTCTCTTTTCACTCGTTATGTTTGGACTTTTTTTCTCTTTAATTGATCATAAGGAACTAGTTATGCTCGTATCTGTGATATGGTTGTACTTTAGACTATGATGTGATGCTGCTGGATTTTATATTTATTTTTATGTATGCATACAATTGATTTTTTTTTAAGTCTAATATTTGTTGACAGGTATTTGCACATTATTGCGAATGATTCATGTTTGATTGAACATTGCACAAATCACCCTTTTTTGACGTCGGGTTTACAACAAATATAAGAGCAGATTGTTAGATAATTAAATTATATGTTCACGTGTGTCTAGATTGACATGGAAAGACCTATTGGATTTCGTATTATTTTAGGGTAAATGCTTTACGCTGGAGATATAAATAGTCATTGTGAACTCGATGAGCTATTATGGACTATATTGAGCGGAGTATCTAACGTATTTTATCTCCATTTATTTATTACAATGCATTCAAGCATCAAGATGAAGATGATTCTATTTAAGATACAAAACAAATTAATTTTACACTGAACCGAAGAGTCCTCTTCGGTTTCGGTTTTCCTCTCCAAAAAATCAAACAGCACCGATTAAAATAATACACATAAAAACATTGCAAAAAAATTTATTTCTACTATTAATTATTATTTTCTAAAGAGCACATGTAATGTATAACATTTCAATGATTTCTATATTATTAAGATCTAAATTAAATTTTCAGGGCATATAATTTATACAAATGAATTCTTTATTGAGTTTATTTCATTCATATCTTCATATATCCAATACTCAATTTTGCAAAAAAATATTCAATCATACATTTCATGGAATGGTAGCTATTAATTTCAATATATCATCCGTCAATAAAGTTTAAAAATATATATATTTATTAGCATATTTATTTTTTTCAAATTCTTGAAATTTTAAATATTAATACTAAAAATTGAAAACCGGAACGAATCAACGGCCAAAAACCGAGCAAACCGGTATACATCGGTTCAGTTTGGGTTTGGATCATACTAACCCAAACCGAACAGTCTTCCCCCCTAATTGTGTGGATGAATCCTACAAACTCCCATTTACATTAGGATCAGACTCAATGGATTGGCGGAAATTAGGATGTAAGGGCTCAGTGCACTCCTTCAATTAATCTAATTTAATCTTTATTCCGGGCTAATTAGATGCCCAGATCGGATCAGATTCAATTGGACTTTTTTAGCTTGCGGAGCGATCGAGCGCGCGCACACAGTCAGAGAAAATGAAAGGTTAACTCAAGATGTGATGACGTGGAAAAATCTCTCAACTGGGTAAAAAATCACGTGACCGGATCTGTGCCGGTCAAAGTCCACTAGTTATTTGTGATTACAATGTGTTCGGAGAATCGGGGCGACAGACCGCTCCCGTTACAGCTTGGGGGGAGAGAGAAAGACTTCGGCCCCCAGCGGGCAACAGGCTGCGCCGCGGGAGCGACTTGGACACTGAAATTCGAGTGGTGGCTCTGGTGCCTCGAAGTTTGGAGGGCGGCCTCGACGCACGTATGCTTGCAGGGGTCGTCTTCCTCCTTCCGCCCGCTCCGGGACTCGGGCGTTTTTCTGCTGGTGTTGCGCTGGTGGCTTGTGGTGGCTGAAAGATGATCCGAGGAAGGAGTCCAGCAGAGCTATCGCGTGAGGAAGACGATGACCGGGAGCCAAAAGGTCAATTATGAGGAGACACTGTGGCTACTTTTATAGGGGCGTTTATATTGGCAGCCCGCATATCGATATTGACAGCCCAATTATAATGGCAGCTTAAAATATGGCTATTGGCAGCCCGATGGATACTGGCAGCCCAAACAATAAATTTTTAAATAGACATTTTTAGAAAAAGTGTTCAACATGAAAGTTGTAGATCTCGTCGAGATCTACAACTTTTATGTTGAACACTTTTTCTAAAAATGTCATATAGTTGGCCTATTTTCAAAAGGCGCGGAACCCGGGCGGAACTCACATAGTTCCGCCCGGGTTCCGCGCCATTTGAAAATAGACCGACTATATGACATTTTTAGAAAAATTATTCAACATAAAAGTTGTAGATCTCGACGAAATCTACAACTTTCATGATGAACACTTTTTCTAAAAATGTCATATAGTAGACCTATTTTTAAAAGACGCGTGTTCCTCATTTTGGGCTGCTATTAACGGTCATATTATGTATGTTTTTCCTTATTTTCTGGGCTGCCAATATCGATATGCGGGCTGCCAATATAAACGCCCCTTTTATAGCCTCCCGGAGAGGATTATGGCGGGCCCCACCACTAACTTGGTGGGTTAGTGGGTGGTAATTACCCATCGGATCGGACGACGAGGAGAGCCCGCCACGATCGGACGGCAGGTAAGCCATCGACGGTGGTGGGGCCGCCGGGCGGCCGGGCGGGGCGGCCAGTCCGCCGCCGCCCGGCCGTCGACCGCGGTCCTGCCGTCCGCGGACGGTCCGCGGCCAGCCGGGCCGCCGACGTCCCGGCTGCGTCCGGCCCGCTGCCGGCCAGGCCGCGGCCGCCGGCCGGCCCCCCCGGCCAGGCCGCGGCCCCCGGCCATGCCGCGACCGCCGGTCAGTCCGTCGTCGGCCAGTCCGCCGCCGGCCAGGCCTCGGCCTCCGGCAAGGCCGCCGACGCCCAGGCCGTCGAAGCCCATGCCGCCGCGGGAATCGTCGTCGGCCATGCCGCCGCCCGCCAGGCCGCCGCCGGCCTCGCCGCCGGCCATGCCGCCGCCGGCCAGGCCGCCGCAGGCCTCGCCGCCGGCCATGCCGCCACCCCCCAGGCCGCCGCCGGCCTCGCCGCCGGCCATGCCGCCGCCTGGCCACTGGACGGCTGCCGCTGCCGCCCGGCCGCCCTACCAACGTCGACGGCTTGCCCGCCGTCCGATCATGGTGCGCTCTCCTCGCCATCCGATCCGGTGGGTAACCACCCACTAACCCACTAAGTTAGTGGTGGGGCCCGCCGTAATCCTCTCCCGGTGGATATAAAAGGAGCTTCAGGGTCTCCTCATAATTCACCTTTTGGCTTCTGATCAGCTTCTTCCTCATGCGATAGCTCTGCCACACTCCTCCCTCGAATCATCCTCCAGCCACCACGAACCACCAGCAGAAAAACGCCCGAGTCCCGGAGCGGACGGAAGGAGGAAGACGACCCCTGCAAGCAGACGTGCGCCGCAGCCGCGCTCCAAACTTTGAGGCACCAGAGCCACCTCTCGAATTCCAGTGTCCAAGTCGCTCCCGCGGCGCAGCTTGTAGCCCGCTGGGGGCCGAAGACTTTCTCTCTCCTCCAAAGCTGTAACGGGAGCGTCATGTCGCCCCGATTCTCCGAACACATTGTAATCACAAGCAACTAGTGGACTTTTACCTGCACAGATCCGGTCAAGTGGTTTTTTACCCAGTTGAGGGATTTTTCCACGTCATCACATCTTGAGTGAACTTTCATTTTCTCTGACTGTGTGCGCGCTCGATCGCTCCGCATGCTAAGACCGTCCAATTGAATCCGGTCCGACCGACGCATCGAGTTAGCCCGCAACAATTTTCATACTTGAAATTAAGAGATCTCTGAAATCAACTCTTCATGGATCTTAGCCAAGGCATCAACAAAGTCAGCTGGTTTGAAAAAAAGGACAGGCGGCTCTACTACTTGAATTTGATACAATAAGGAACGAGACATTCTCCCTGGATCCAAAGCTACACCGATTGATTTTAGAGGATTTGTTTTTCTCATTTTTGTTTTGTGGAAAACGCCACTGTTCAAAATATTGTATTATTTTAGAAATAAATGATTGTGTAAAAAGACAAAATAACTCATTTTTAATGAGTTGTGTTTTTCATTGATATAGAAAACAAACATAATATTATGAATGGTGACGTTGTACCGAAAACGAAAATGAATAAAAATGTTCTATCAAACATGGACTAAGAGATATGATTTGCACATATTCTCACCCTACACCTAAGAAATTGGTCATAATCGTGATTTACACGTCAAAACTCATTAATTTGCACTCAATTAAAATCACTCAAAAATATTTTTATTACTGTTATGATAAATTTGATAATATCACAAAAAATAAAGATTCTCTCTACAAAAATCGCAACTAATTCTACTACAAAATTTATTAAAAAAAATTCATAATTGTCTAATCACTAAAAAACATTAGTAAAACAGTCTTGATAATTTCAAAAGAAAAAATAATTACATAATTAGAATTTATTTTCGATCAGTTAAAACAACTCAAAAAAATATAATATATATACATTTAGAAACTTGTGACTCACCTTGCTAAATATTTCTACTTAACTGTTCTATAAATTGAGGGCACATCTTAAGGAACATGGTGCACTATTGCAGCATCTAGCATCCAATTCTTTCACATGGACCCAAAAACTCTATTTTGGAGAGAAAGATGAACAGTGAATTTGGATTTCTATCGTGTAGAAGAGAATGATTTTTGACTATTTATATGGCAAAAAAGTGAAGTGGGAGAAATGCACCAATAAAATGACGGGTTCAAAAATTTTATTGCAAGAAGAAGTCATTATCTAACAACCTTTGTTGAAATTTCTAGATCTGCATCTAACATCATACTTATATATCTTTTGTTAATGCGCTAGAAGCATAGAACGATCTCCATGTTGCAACCCCCCCCCCCCCCCCCATTAGCAGAGGTATTTATAGGCGTAACTCAATTGTATAAGTATACCTCAACATCTTTTAGCTGAATGATCGCACTGATGGAAATCCGGAGCGCCGAGAAGATCGATTCGACCGGAAAAAAGCAAATAAAAAAACAAGCAAACACAAACAACAAGATTTACAGAAGTTCACCAAAAACCAGGGCTACGTCCTCTCTCCCTTGCTCCTCTTCCTTCTTGTATTCCCCAAAATGAAAACGATTACAAAGGTTACAAGAATCTCACCGATCCTACCTTCTCTCAATCTCCTTTGGACAAGAACTGGAGGAACCACCGCCGGAAACACACTTCCACGAATAGCCTCGTATGCGCCTTCAAAGCACTCTCAGCCGAAAACCTAAGAACCCTTACCATCCTAAACACGGGAAAAAATCTTAAATAGGGTGTGTGCGAAAACGGGCTGATATCCGCACACCTGGGAAACCCAAAACTAATTTTGTTTCGGAGGCGTTGCCCCCGAGCCCCCACCGGGGACGCGGTCCCCGAGACCCCTACCTGTTGTCCGGTAAGCGGGACCTCCGTCGGGGGCTGCCGCCCCCGGACCCCTGCTGTCGTCGGCGCCGGATATGTCGGAGGGATTCACACTTTGATTCCTCTAACCTCACGTGGGCGAACCCGATGTGAGAAACAAGAGGACCGGAAGTGTTCCACAACTCTAACACGCACATGATCATTTTAAGAGAAAAAATTTCCAGCATACTATATATATTTATAAATAAAAACCTAATCAGCTTTCTGAAAATGATTCGGCACGATCATATATAATTGCAAGCAATATTTAAATAATTATTAGTAGAAACTGTAATTAAAGAAGCAACTCGGGGTCACGCCCATGACCCCATCACACCAAATTCAAAATCCACACACAAAAATCTCCAGCTCAGGCCCAACAATATTGGGGGCACCCAAAGAAAATAAGCGCTGAGCGAAAGAGAAAAAGAGCGGCAACGGATCAATCGACGGCCCCCCTTCTAGAATGCGACGGCGACGGAGATGGCGATTGCAGCAGCTGCGGAGGCGACCCAGGCGGTGGCAACGATCGGAGCAGCGTTTGGAGAATCTGCCGGGGATTCCCCAGCCGGACCGCCGGCAGGCGAAGGGGACTGTCCTGACGGCAAAGGAGCGGAGGCAGATGGATGCTCTGCTGAAGGGGCCGGCGCACTTGGGGAGGGCGCCGGCGCACTTGGGGAGGGCGCCGGCGCACTTGGGGAGGGCGCCGGCGCGTGCGGGCTTGGGGCCGGAGTAGGAGTCTCCTTTGGCAGAAGCGGTGCCGGACCGCCGGGTCCCTCCGGCGACTTTTCGGAGATGGCGACGGCGGCGAGGAGGCAGAAAGCCAGAGCTAGGATCGACATACGGATGGCCATTAATTGACTCGTGATTAAGAAATATGAGCCAAGGAATTGAAGAAAAGCAGGGGAGAGGGAGAAGAGATGGAAGTGTGGGTCATAGTAGCAGAGCAGGAGTGGGGTTTATATGGGGCGGAGAGCGACGGCGAAGTCGCCCATGGCAGAGAAGATGGAGGGGCGGCAAAATTGATTAGTTCTTCAAAGGGTAACGGCGCTTTCCGCTTTTAGGCTTTATTTGACGCTGGCATTTTGAGAGCGGCGGACCGTCGATTTTTCAAACGCTGCTTCAAATAAGATTTGGAGGGTACTACGGTGGCATCAACCACCGTGGTTTACAGCAGGGGCCGCTATTTTTGACTCGCGAAAATTTTTTGCGACTCAAAAACAGCAGCAGCACTGCACGCTGCAGCGCTGCTGCGCTGTTGAGCTGCTGCGCTGCTGCCCCTTTTTTATATTATCTTTTATATTGTATTTTAAATTATATTATAATTTAAATTATAATTTAAATTATAATTTAAATTATAATTTATATTATAATTTATAAATCTTATAATAATATGATTATAATAATTTATATTATAATTTATAAATGTTAAAATAATATAGGTTATATAAAATGTTGTAAAAAAAATTTTTGATTTATTTTTAGAAAGTTTTGGTTCATGTGATTGTACTTTATATGTTGAAACAGCATTGCAAATATTGTTCTTCCAAATAGTTTCAATTCTGCGACCACATTACAAAACAATTAATTATTTCACCACTGCTTCCTATCACAGTTTCTCCAGTCGCTGCAGCCACGCCAAACAGATTATTATGTTGCCAGTCTATACAACTCACTGTTAGGGGCCTCATTCTGTGTCGGCTTCCCCATTTTGTTTTTTTTTAATTCGTTTGGTTTAAGAGCAAATGTCATAAGAATTGAGAACTTTCTTTTTTAACTGCTATCCAGTGTTCTTCAGATTATAAATTCTTGTTACAAGTTTTTAATTATTTTTATTATTATTGATGCGTTCTCCAAAATGTAGTTCGGTCGAAGAGTGGTTTTTGGCAGCAGCGACAATCGGTTCATCGAGACAATTCCAGCATGTTCAATTTTGCGCAATTCAGAAACTGTTTGATCTCTTTAGAGGGTGTTGGTGGTTGGTATTTGGTTCGGATCTCGATCTAAACCCTATTCGGATTCGGTTCCGTCTTTTTCTTTTTTAGGTTTCGTTGAAACCTGATTTCCCTCCTGATAGAGTGTAGCCGCCCCTCCATTCATGACACAACCAACGCACATTTTTGAATGAGAGGAAGGAACCGCCGTCCGAGTTCGAGTTCACAAAGAGGAAAGAGCTGCCGCCCAGGTGGATCTGCTACTCTCTTGCTCCATGTTCGTTGAAGGTGAAGCCGCCACTCTTTCTTCATGTTCGCAAGATCTCGTGTAACGGGAAGAAGCACAGCAAAAGCACAGGACACGCGGCTTTATCCAAGTCATCCAGGTGTCAGCACATCCAGCGGAGGAGAACTTGCCATGTCAGCAATCCGCGGCTCAGTATCTGCAGGGATTTATTGTAACGGCTACTTTGCTAGTATTAAGGAATATATATATATAAATATGTATTAAAGGTGTGTAAGAAGGATTATTGAAGAAAGTTAATAAAGCTTAGTTATTTCAGTTAATTAGGATGTTTAGAATTCTTCTCTTCAAGCTCTCCGGACTCCGCCACCGGCAAGTTTACATTTGGTGCTCTCGTTGAGCCTTCCACCGTTCCGGCCATGGCCGCACTCGACCCACCGACAACCAGATCCAAAGCCACCGCCAATCCGCCGCCCGAACACTGGAAGGAATTGGACACTCGCACCACCCATTTGGCATCTCAACACAACTCTTTCCAACAGGAAACAACAACAAATTTCACCCGCCTGGAGGGAGAAATCCTCAAGATCAACCAAGAAATCCAACGGGCTTCTCAGCAAGCCAGCTCGGATTTCAAAGCTTTTCGCCAAGAAATGGCTTTCTTCCTTAAATCCTCAGCTTCTTCCGCCAAGGAGCCTGGGCACTTCAACGGGTCTCAGAATGACAATCTCCTAGCATACACCTTTTCATCGGTGGGTCCAACGGGACCGCCAACGACCTCACCATCTTTTTCACCCCCGACGGATATCCCACTGGTCGGGCAATCCCTTCCACAACCTCTGGTGCACGCTCCAGGAACAGCCCCCTCATCATCGACCCAAGTGCCGCAGATTCAACCCCCAGCCAATCTTTTGGGACAACCCTTCCACGGGCCGCCCCGCCATAGCCCACGATCCGGGTACTGGCTACCCAACGCCACTCAAGATCCAGCCAACATCGATCTTCCGCCACCATGGACTCAGAATCCGATGCCTGGAGCACAATTTTTACCATTCCACGGAGGTCAGCAGAATAGACCATATTTTTCCTCACCGAACACACAGCAGCCTCATTCAACTTCCGAAGGTATGCCAGGATCTTTTTTCACCGGACTACCACCAAACTTGTTACAATCTATGTTTATTGCGGGCTTAAAACCACGTCTTCGGCATTTCGTTACCGCCCAACGACCGCAGACCTTGGACGAAGCTTTTGCCCTAGCAAAACTACTAGAGGACGATGCACATGACACCGTCCAACAACCCAAACACAACATGCCCACGCCTTTTCGACCACCCGCGATAGGTCCGCCACATAACCAATATCCTTACCAGAAGCGTTTGTCACCCGCGGAACTCAAATTTAAAAGGGAAAAGGGGTTATGTTATACTTGCGACGAAAAATACATGCCCGGGCATAGATGCAAAAACAAGGTTTCCTGCTTATATTTTGACGATGACACTCCTGACATACCAGAACATGCCACCCCACCTCATGACGATGAACCGATTGCCTGCCCCGAAGCAGCAGTTTGCTATAATGCCATGATGGGCACATTTTCAGGAAAATCCATTCGATTTATCGGGCGATTATATGACACCCCATTGCATATCTTAGTCGACAGCGGCAGCACAACAAACTTCATTTCCACACGAATGGCTAAATATTTGCGCATACCAATCACAGCTATTCGTCCATTCAAGGTACATGTTGGAAATGGCGCCACGTTGGACTGCCACGACATTTTTCTCAATGCGGACCTTAGCATTCATGACTACACATTCCGCACCAACTTTTTTGTCATAGACTTATTTGGGTCTGATGCTATATTAGGCATGATTTGGCTAGAATCCCTGGGGCCTGTAACCACAGACTATACCCATAAACACATGACTTTCGTTCAAAACCAGGTTCCAATTACCCTTCAAGGACTGGTTGACGAACCCACTACCCCGGCTACCCCCAGTCAAATTTCCAAATTGGTCCACCAACAGGCCATACACTCTTCCTTCTTATGTTTATTTAGCATACACGCCCCTGACGCTTGCCAGAATTTTCCACCCAGCGGAACACTGCATCCCAACAACACAGCCATTGCAACCTTATTAAGCAAATTTTCCGATCTTTTCCAACTTCCCTTTCACTTGCCACCCACACGAACCCATGATCATCAGATACAGTTGACACCCTCTGACACTATAGTACATGTTAAGCCATACCGCTACCCCCATTATCAAAAAGATGAGATTGAAAAACTTGTTCGGGAAATGTTGGACAAGGAATTCATTCGGCCCAGCTCGTCCCCATTTAGCTCTCCCGTCCTTTTAATCAAGAAAAAAGACGGGACATGGCGGTTCTGTGTTGATTACCGGGCATTAAATATAGCAACGGTTCGGAACGCTTTTCCAATGCCCACCGTTGAGGAGTTAATCGATGAGCTCCACCGGGCAAACATATTTTCGAAACTCGATTTACAGTCCGGATATCACCAAATCCGGATGGCCCCTGCTGACACGCATAAAACAGCGTTTCGCACTCATTCCGGCCTCTACGAGTTCCGGGTAATGCCTTTTGGCCTTACCAACGCCCCCGCAACTTTTCAAAATTTAATGAACGATTTATTTAGACCCTTTCTCCGCAAATTCGTAGTTATTTTTTTTGATGACATCTTAATATATAGTACTTCCCTAGACACCCATTTGGCCCACTTAGACTCGGTTTTTCAAATCTTACGCACAAACAAACTCTACGTTAAACAGTCTAAGTGTATTTTTGCAGTACCCGAAATCGAATTTCTGGGCCACCGAATATCATCCCTAGGGGTCCAACCACATCCGGATAAAATACACACAATACTTCAATGGCCACGCCCTCAGACCCTTAAACAGTTACGGTCTTTTTTAGGACTGGCTGGATATTATCGCCGATTTATCAAGAATTATGCTACAATAGCAGGCCCACTAACAGATTTACTTATAAAGGACGGGTTTCATTGGACTGATAGCGCCACTCTCTCCTTCGACGCTTTAAAACAGTCTTTATCATCAACCCCAGTTCTACAGTTACCCGACTTCTCCATACCCTTTGTATTGGAAACTGATGCATCCGGATGCGGGATTGGAGGAGTCCTCTCCCAAAATGGGCATCCGTTAGCATTTTTTAGCAAAAAACTCACCCCCAAGGAACAACTTAAATCCACATATGAACGGGAATTGCTCGCAGTATCTTGGGCCTTAGATAAATGGCGTCCATATCTCTTAGGGGCACCCTTCAAAATCAAAACCGACCATCAGACTTTACATCATTTGGTCCGACAGGTCTTAACAACTCCGTCGCAACAAAAATTTCTCTCCAAACTTTTGGGTTTTGACTTCACAATAGAATATAAACCCGGAAAAAACAATGAGGCGGCAGACGCGTTATCTCGATTACCTGAACGCGACTCTACTTTCCTGCATACCCTAAATTGTACTCTCCAACAAAACCAAACATTTGACAATTTGGAAGCTTCGTATACCAACGATATTATGGCCCAAAACATACTAACGACTTTGGCCTCACATCCAGCTACAATTCCGCAATGGACACAGCACAATAACACGTTGTTTTATAATAATAGATTGTATGTTCCGGAAGGCCAATTAAGACAGAACTTAATTTTCGAGGCTCATAATACCCGAACAAGTGGTCACTCTGGCGTCACTCCCACCCTACACCGTTTAAAAACTTCCTTTTACTGGCCTCGAATGCTTAACGATATACAAGAATTTATCAAAACTTGCGACCTATGCCAAAAGGCGAAAACCATGACTTCCGGACCTTTGGGATTACTGCAACCACTGCCTATACCTTCACAAATTTGGGCTCACATCACAATGGATTTCATCACCCATTTACCATCATCTGACTCGTACACAAATATTCTGGTGGTTGTGGATCGTTTAACAAAAGCCGCACATTTCACTCTCGTTCGTTCCCTTACGGGAACAGTGGTAGCACGTGCTTTCTGGGAGGCGGTCGGAAAACTACATGGTTTTCCAGTCTCCATCATTTCTGACCGCGATCCAGTTTTCCTTTCAAAATTTTGGAAGGAATTATTCACCCAGCAAGGAACAAAGTTACACTACAGTTCCGCCTACCATCCACAAACGGATGGACAGACGGAACGAGTCAACCGCAGCTTAAACCAATATCTACGGCTGTTCGCCCATGACAACCCTAGAAATTGGCCTAAGGTGCTCAGCTGGGCAGAATATTATTACAATACAACATATCATACTTCCGCAGGCATGACTCCTTTTGAAGCCATGTACGGGCGGCCACCACCTGCGATTGTTCAGCACCATCGGAGCACAAGCTCTTTGCAGGCGATTCACGCCGAATTACATGATCGAAACAAAATACTTAAACAACTACAAGTAAATTTAATTAAGGCCCAGCAACGAATGAAGCAGTCCGCTGATAGATCACGCCGAGATGTGGAATTTGACGAAGGCAATCTCGTTCTACTCAAGCTCCAGCCATACAAGCAGTTAACCCTACACCAAACACAAAACGCCCGTTTTAGCTTAAAATATTATGGCCCGTTCCCGATCATTAAAAAAATAAGCCCAGTAGCATATAAACTATTACTTCCGCAGGACTGTCGGTTACACCCAGTTTTTCATATCTCAGTTTTAAAAAAATATTACCCAGCAACCACCGAAATCATACATCACTTACCTCCTACCATAAAACATAATCACCCCATTCATGACATCCTCTCAATACTGGATGAACGCATCATCTGGATCCATCATAAACGGATCCACCAAGCGCTAGTCCAATGGAAAGGGCTCCAACCCGAAGACAGTTCCTGGGAAGACAGTTCGACATTACCCCCCCCCCCCCCCAGGTACGCGCTCGGTTACGCCTTTCCCTTGATTCTAATACATCTACTTTGCAGGACTCAACCACACACGGCTCCCGGGATTTTGGGGCAACGGACAGACCGACACACAAATATGATGCAGAAGATGCAGAAGGAGATCAAAATGATCGAGAAAAGCAAGATGAAGACATATCTGAGGACCGATCAGTGGCTGCACCTCCGACTCTGTGGCCTTCTGCATCCACACCTACAGCAACGCCAGCAGACTTCAGGCCCCGACGATCACTGCGGCTTCGCCGACGGATGCTTATTCGCGGGCCTTGGCAGGCCACTATACCACGGCGACGCCGATCCACTCGCAGGCGGGGACAAGGAGGCGTTTTCCCCACCACCGGCACAAGGACCTGGGCTTCGCGTCGTTGTTGCCTAAACAATGAGGACGTTGTTTTTTAAGCCCGGCAGAGATGTAACGGGAAGAAGCACAGCAAAAGCACAGGACACGCGGCTTTATCCAAGTCATCCAGGTGTCAGCACATCCAGCGGAGGAGAACTTGCCATGTCAGCAATCCGCGGCTCAGTATCTGCAGGGATTTATTGTAACGGCTACTTTGCTAGTATTAAGGAATATATATATAAATATTTATTAAAGGTGTGTAAGAAGGATTATTGAAGAAAGTTAATAAAGCTTAGTTATTTCAGTTAATTAGGATGTTTAGAATTCTTCTCTTCAAGCTCTCCGGACTCCGCCACCGGCAAGTTTACATCTCGCCTCCCCTCCTGTTCGCAAGGAAAATGGAAGCCATGAGTGTGAGATCGTCAATCTCTGTTGGAGATCACGGCTATTTTTGAAGGTGGTTTAGCGGTGTGGGATTGGTGTCGAAGGTGTGCGTGAGTGCAATCAGCCTCGACAGAGTTCCTTTCTGGTGGTAACAGCGGTTGGTCATCACACATCGATATCGAAGTTGCGTTGAACCTTATTCGCCTGCTAGACGAACTACAGTCAAGATTTCAGATTTTGTCGCGAATTGTGCTTGTCCGGCGCATCCATGGCATACTCATCAGGCGGTCATTTCTTCACTTATTTTTGTATCAGTTTGCTTTTATATTGTGATCGATATCTCTATATAAACTGCGTGACTACTGAATAGTTGTGCCTTGGTGGTTTTTCGTGTGTGTGTGGTGTATATCGCTCCGTTGTGTTTCTTGTTTGTCTGATTATTGCAGCTATGTCTATGGGTGTCGTACCCGGCCCGGTCCCTTACAAGTGGTATCATAGATAGTGTGAGAAAATTTAAATAACATGTTCTTCTTTTCACAAAAAGTTAAGTTATACTGGTATGACCATCTATTTAAAAGGACAAGAGAAATAAAGAAAATACAGCTGATGAGGTGGGACTAAAATACAACATTCAGATAAAAAATTTCAGACCGCAACAACTAAGCGGGTAGACAAGCTGACCGCTCCACACCAAGAAATAGCTGATCTCTACTCCTCAGTCTGTTGTTGATGATCAGAGAAAACACAAGGGGATAGCTGTCTGTATCCACCAATATTCAGGAACTTAACTTCCTTGATCATCAGGCCGCAACACAAGCGGATAGCTGCCCCTATCCACAACTTCAGTTTCCCTTCTATTCGCAGCTTCATCTACTCCTCAAACTGTGGCCTCTATCTGCAGCGGCTTGAATCTCCTGTCCGCCAACCCGCAACAGTGGATAAAACAAGCCTTCACGAACAATCAAGGAGGAGACCTCAATGATCTCCAGTCCGGCTAGACTCTCTGACCAGTCCGCTAGAGGCAGACCACAACACTGATGGAACCAGTCCGCCAACACGGCTGCCAAGCCTTCAGAACCACTCTGCTAGATGACAGTCAAACCACCAAGACCAATCCGTCAGTCCGCTAAACGCCAAACCGCCAAGCTTTATCTGCCAGACCGTCAAATCGTCAGACCGTTTAGACTAAGTCGTCAGACCGCCAAACTGTGCTGCTAAGACCAAACCGCCAAACAACTCGGGCCAATCCGTCAAGCTTCACAAAATCTAACACTCCCCCTCAAGATGGAGCATATATGTCAACCATGCCCAGCTTGTCACAGGCATTTTAAAGACAAGCAGATACTGGTTTGGTAAAGACGTCTGCAAGTTCTTTGTCAGAAGTGATGAATGAAGTATAGATTTGATTCTTAAATATTTCTTCTCTGACGAAGCAGCAGTCGACTTCAATGTGTCTCATCCTTTCATGAAAGATTGGATTCTTTAATTTATGTATAGCAGCCTGGTTGTCACAAAATATACGTAAAGAATGTTCATATATCTCTCTCAGGTCAAGCATAAGTGCACGTAACCATTTCAACTCATAAGCGATCAATGTCATGCTTTGGTACTCAACTTCAGCATTTGATCGTGACACAATAGATTGTTTCTTGTTTTTTCAGCTGATGAGATTTTCTCCTACAAAGGTGCAAAAAGCAGAAGTAGACTTTCTATTGGCTTCAGCATAAACTGACCGTCATTCCCTACTGCATAACAAATATAGGGTCTGGTAACAGTTAGATAGATGAGTTTTTCTACGAGTCCTCTATACATAGTAACATCTGAAAGAAGTGGTGAATCCTCCATCCAACTCTTATCAGCACCAATGACTATAGGACAACGAACTGACCTTGCCCCAAGAAGACCAGTTTCTTTCAAAAGATTTAATGCATACTTCCATTATAAGAGCACCATAGATTTGTGTTTTCGCAAGATTTTTATTCCCAGAAAATACTTAGGAGAGCCTATATCCTTTGTAACAAAATGTTGTCGAATGTGTCTTTTTGCTAGATCAATTCCCTCCTTATCATCTCCAGTAAGCAGAATATCATCCACATAGACAGCAAGAACTACAAGTACTTTAATAGTCTTGCGTATAAAAAGAGAGTGATCAACAGAACTCTGAGTAAAGCCAAAAAGAAAGACAACTTTGTTGAACTTGTCAAACCAAGCTCGTGTCTTTGTTTTAAGCCATAAATTATCTTCTGTAACTTGTGCACCTAAGACTCCCCCTGAGCAACATACCCAGGAGGTTGCTCCATGTAAACCACCTCTTGTAGATCACCATATAGGAAAACAATCTTCACATATAACTGATACATTTTCCAACCTTTGTTAACCCTACAGAGAAAAGAACACAGATAGTGTTGATGCGAGCAATCGTGAAAAAGTATCAAAAAAATCCACACCATACATCTGAGTAAAGCCTTTGGCAACAAGCCTAATCTTATAGCGGTCAATAGTGCCATCCAGATCAAACATGATGGCAAAGACCCACCAATAACTAATCATATTCACAACTAGAGGAGTAGGGATAAAGGTCAACGTACCCCTTTCAGTTAAGGTCTTCACTTCTTTATCCATTATTACTTTCCAATACAAAATAACAAGAGCCTCCTGATAGTTAACAGGGACAACATTCGCTGAGAGAGTAAGAATAAATCTCTTTCCAACTGGGAAAGATGAGCATGAGAGACAACATCATGAATTAAATGTTTAGTGCACGTTCTAATCCCCTTCCATAGAGTAATTGGAAAGTCAAGATCTGACTTGTCTTCTATAGTAGATCCATCTATTGGAGAGATTACTGGCCTGGGAACTGTCAGCAACGGCTCCAAAGACAAGGACAAAACAAAAGATAAAAGCGAAGATAGAGGAATTGGTAAGGGGAGAGGACACAGTAGCAGAGAAGGTGGAATAGGTTTAAGTGAATGTGTGAAAACAATAGGTAGAGAAGGGGAAACATCAGGTGGTGAAAGAGTAGAAGCTCGAAAAAAATAAGACAAATCTTCAAAGAACATAACATCAGCAAAAACATACTGTTTCCTGAGAAGGGGATCAAAACACAGATACCCCTTTTGGGTCGGACAATAGCCCAGAAAGATGCACTTTACCGAGCGAGGAGAAAGTTTGGCACGACCAGGGGAAGGAGTGTGCACAAATACTGTGCAGCCGAAAACATTGAGAGATAAATGAAAAGGTTAAGCTCCTGGATGTAAGATAGAGAATGTGGTTCTTCCCGAAAGAACAAATGAAGGAATACGGTTGATAAGATAGCAAGAAAGAAGCACGACATGTCCCCAATAAGACCGGGGAACATTCAGCTGTTAGAGAAGGGTGCGAGTAATATCCAGGAGATGACGATTTTTGCACTCAATAATCACATTTTGCTGAGAGGTGTAGAGACAACTAGTTTGATGAACTATTCCCGGATGCATTCAAAAATTGGAAAATTATTGACAAAGATATAATCGAGCAATATCAATTCAAAGAATTTTAAAAGAAACATCAAATTGAGTTCGTATCTCATTATAAAATGCAGTGAACACAAAAAAATGTTCAGAATGTTCTTTCAAGAGATATAACCAAGTGCATTGGGAGAAATCATCAACAAATATAATAAATTATAAACTCCCCCTACCAATAGACCTAACAGGATCAGGACCCCAAATATTCGAATAAACAAGTTCAAACGGACAAGAAGAACTACGTCCTTATCTTACTGGATAGGAATAATGATGGTTCTTGTCAAGGTGGAAGGCTTCACAGTTCAAAGAGGAGTCCTCCTGAGGTAAATGCAGTAGGAGTTGGTAAATGAGACAAGGAGGAGGATGACCCGGGAGAAGATGCTATTGCAGAAGAAAAGTGGAGAAAGTAGTGACATTGTCTAGGAAAAAGAGCTCATTGCTTTCAGTCCTGGTAATAATCTTCTCCTTATAGTGAGGATCCTAAAAAGAACAAGTAGTAGATATAAATGTAACTGTGTAGTTTAGCAGTTTGTAGAGAGCAGGAATAAAAAAGTAAATTGCACGAAAAAGATGGGATGTAAAGCGTATCCTCAAGTTGCAGAGTCAGAGTGATATAGACTGTACCGGTCCCGTATACTAGAGACGAATTACCATCCACAACAAAAATCGGAGGAGGCCAGTTATGCTTGTCCAAGCAAGAGAACAAACGATGATCATCTAGCATGTGATTAGTTGCTCCCGAATCAATTAGCCACTTACCATGAGTGACCACATTAGCACTACTAGAAGAAGAGAAAAGAGACATGGAATTCACTGTGGTATCACTCGCAGATAGGTGAAGATGAGCATATTTAGCCCAACAATGATCAACAAGATGTCTTGTCTTGCCATAATGAGAGCAGGCATGACGAGACACACCACACCCACTATAATGACTTTCACGACCACTAAAATTACTAGAACGAATAGGATGAGCAAAAGTTTCAGGATGGGGTGGGGAAGCAAGCAAATGATGCTGAAGAAGAGTGGTGACAGGTGCAATACAAATATCAGCAGCACCAAGGCTGGGAGAATCTACTTCACCAAGAATTTATGGCTTCATCATGTCATAAGATTCTGAAAGGCGAAGAAGATAACACACAACCAGAAGTTCCTGAAAGTGTTTGTACTGCTCAGCTAAATCAGCGGAGAACAGACGATGCCGTAGAATTTCAACGCCAAGAGCTTGTACCTCTTGATAAGCAGCAGTGAGAGTCAAAGTAGGGTGGACAAATAGAGCAGAATATAACATATATATGTGTGAGGTCTGAGCGCCTTTAGAATACAAAACAACAAGATGAGTCCAATCAGCTTTAACCGTCTCATCATGTCTAATGATAGGTAGACACTCATTAGAGAGACTATTAACAAGACACGTCTTGACCAAAGCATCATTGGCATCTCAATCATTAAACGCAACAGACCCTCAAGCTGGAGGGTCACCAGTGAGATGACGGTGTTTGCATTGAGATCTTAGTAAGAACACAAACGAGATAATCCAATCTAGATAATTCGGGCCAGTCAGATTGGAAGTTGTTCCAAGATTTCTAAATATAGGGGAAACACTGGGTGCAGTTTGAGAAGAAGATGCGGGTAAAGTGGAAGAAGAGTACTCAGTATCCGTCAGGAAGAAGGCAGTTTAAAAAATGAGAATATGCACGGATAAAAAGAGAACTCAGTGGGTGGTTAGAAAAATCGGAGTACGCAGAAACCCCAGAAGAGGGAAGTGGGTGGTTAGAAAAACTCGAGTCCGCAAGGATCACAGAAAGCAAGACGGGCGGTTAGAAAACCGGAGTCCATAAGGATCACCGTGGAGCTAGGCAGGCGGTTAGAAAACCGAAGTCTGCAAGGATCGGGTGAGCTCTGATACCATGTGATAAAATATAAATAACAAGCTCTTCATTTCATAAGAAGTTAAGTTACACGGGTGTGACCCCCTATTTATACGGAGAAGAGAAAGAAAATACAACAGACTGTGTGAGACCAAAATACAACATGCAAATAGGTGGATAATTTTTTTTAGACAACAACAACTAAGCGGGTACACATGCTGACCACTCCACACTAAGAAATCGCTAGTCTCTACTCATTTTGTTGATGATCAGAGAAAATACAAGTGAATAGCTGTCTGTTTCTGACAATCTTCAGGAACTCAACTTCCTTGATCATCATGTCGCAACACAAGCGGATATCTGCCTCTATCCGCGGCTTCAGCTCTGCCTTTATCCGCAGCTTCAACTACTCCTCAAATTATGGCCTCTATCCGCAGCAAATTGAATCTCATGTCCTTCAAATCCATAATAAAAGATAGAACAAGCCTTCTCGAAAAATCAAGGCAGCGGCCTCAATGATCTCCAGTCCAGCTAGACTCTCTGACCAGTTCGCCAAAAGCAGATCGTAACACTGCTGGAACCAGTCCACCAAACCCTACTGCCATGCCTTCAAAATCACTCTGTTAGATGACAGTCTGACTACCAAGGCCAATCTTCCAGTCCGCTAAACGTCAGACCTTAAAGCTTTATCCGCCAGACCGTTAAATCGTCAGACCGTCTGGACCAAACTGCCAAACTGCCTGACTGCTTGGAGCAAACCGCCAGACCGCCAAACCGTCGGTACCAAACCGCCAGACCGCCAAACTGCCAAACCGTTGGGACCAAACCGCCAGACTGCCAAGCTTCACAAAATCAAGCAGATGGGTTCGTAGGTGTCTGATTGGACGTTTTGGTTTAGGTTTAAGTCAACAGTAGGTTCGTAAGTGTCTGATTGGATTTTCCATGAATTAATCAAATCACCCAGATATGCTGAGTGCAATTATGGTCGGGAAGAATACAATGTTGGCAAGATATTCAGTGGAGAACTTTGTTGGTAACAGGAATTTCCACTTATGAAAGATTCGGGTCAAGGATATGTTGGCGGAGTAGTGTTTGATGCGACTGCTATGGGGCGTGATTCTTTGCCCATTTTAGTGAATGATTCTAAGTGGCATGAGTTGGATAAGCACGTCACCAATGCTATCAGGATGTGCGCTGATGACAGGGTATTGTTCAACATCGATGTTGAAGGGTCTAGTGCCAAGCATGTGAGAAGCTTGATGGACTGTATATGAGTAAGTCATTGACCACGAGTTTGTTCCTGAAGCAATGACTGTACAACATGTTCAATGGCCTTCTCAAACAACATGTGGTTGGAGTGATTGTGGAGGAAAAAGACAGCCTTATTGCATCTTACCTCGCTTTGTCATCATACACGCATATGCAGACCACGCTACTATATGGGAATGACATTGTAGATCTTGATCAGTGCACGCCTGCGTTAATGTCCAGTTAGATGATGTCGGACTCCACTCCGGAGAGTGAGCATGCGTTGGAAGTAGAAGAATGAGGGAGGAAGTTCGGGAAGGGATCAAGTATTGCATGAGGTAGATTTGCTTTAAGAAAGGAGATGGCGTGCTACCATTGCTGACAAAGCGGCCATATTAGGATGAAATATATACAATGTGCATAAAGTTATGTGGATGCCCGACGTGTATATGAGAGGACATGAGTCATAGCAGAGGAGAGTGATGATGCTCTCACCATCATTAAGAGTCAGAGAGACTTTGATAGCTGGATATTGGATTCAGGTACATCACAATGCATATGCTCAGATACATAGATGTTTAGTTCACTTGAGGTGATGACTGGGTTAATCTTTTTGGGTATATGCTTAGCAGGGCATTTCGCTCCCCCGATGCAGTGCATCTCTCAGCTAATTGCATGTGGTTGGTGAACCTTGTGCGTCTGCAAGGCGGATTGCAGTTCAGATCTCAAATTTTTGTCACGGATTGTGCTTGTCCGGAGTATCCACGCTTACTCGTCGGGCAGTCATTTATTTCTCCTACTTTTATTCATGTATTTAAATTTATATTATTGATTATATAAATTTGTGTTGCTATTTTGTGCTCTTATTTACCTATAATTTATAGTTGTGTATGTGTTATGCACCGAATTTTACAACACCTTTAACCACTATTTGGCTTATGAAACCATACTATTTAATAAATGCAAATATAAAATTACTACGAAAAAAATCACTGTTAAGAGCAAATTAAAAAAATGAAAATCAACAACTTATTGTGAACTTAAATTAGGATTCGAAGTTGACTCTATTTGGGGTGACTTATTTTCACCGGTTAAGCGGTTACGAACGCATGAACCGGATCTTAATTAATAGTGATTTATAAATGTATTTATAGGGATTAGTTGTAGCATTAGCTCCACAATTTCTTCGGGAGAGGCAAATTATTGGTGAAGCTAGGAAAATTTTTAGGTGCACATAATGTACGCTCCTCCTGTGCCCATTTAAATAACTCCAAACCTTTGGGGTCCACTTTCTTTCTCCCCCTTCAGAAAGAAAAAAATTCAAAAATCCCTCCTCTCCTCGCATCTGCCATCGCCATCACCGCACATCTAGGGTTTTCGGTGAACATTGGCAGAGAAGAAAGATTAGGTGTAGATTGGCGAAAGATCATCAGCGGAGAAGGAAGAACACACGGTTCCCATTACTAGGGCTTAGCTTCTCCCTCACGTCCTACACCGAACAACTTGTAAAGCCTTCATTGAAGGGAAATTATCATTGAAGGTATCACGCGGTTACGATTACATGAATTTTTTCTTTTGCTTCCACTATTTTTGTTGTTTTTCATTCACATGTGTCTTTCATCTCTTTCAGTTGTAAAGTTATTTTTCCACCTTAAAAACTGGCACATTCCAGTTATAACCTATTATTTCGGTTTTTATTTCTAGTTTCAATACATTCTATTCCAGTTGTAATCTTAGTATTCCCGTTGTAACAAGTTTTATTTCTAGTTTCAATATTTTTTATCCTAGTTGTAATCTAAGTATTCCAATTTTAGCGTAGTTATATTTCTAGTTTCAATATATTATATTCTAGTTGTAATCTAAGTATTCCAGTTGTAACGTAGTTATATTTCTAGTTTCAATATATTCTATTCCAGTTGTAATCTTAGCATTCCAGTTATAACATAGTTTTATTTCTAGTTTCAATATATTCTATTCCAGTTGTAATCTTAGTATTCCAGTTGTAACATATTGTATACCAATTTTAATTGTCTTTATTATTGTTTATTGTATGTAGATGTCAGGTTCAAGTTATTTGTATAGTCGGTGCGCTGAAAATCTTTTAAAGACAATGCTAAACCTTTATTAGATGTCCTCTTTGATGACTCGATTGAGTCTCTACGAGAATTTAGGATTTTAGATTTGTTCAGTATGTCGGTTATTCAACAAAATATCTCACTATTATATTACATTATGAAGTCTTACTCTGTCAAGAGAAATGCTTTTCTTTTGGGTAAATGTTATGTTAAATTAACCGTGAATGAAGTTGCATGCATTCTGGGTCTTCCGAACCGCGGAAGGGAATTTCATTTTCAGCGAACCCCTTTATCCAACTGCAAGCATAATGATTTGGTGCAGGAGATAGTTGCCCTCACTGTTGAGGAGGTATCACCAACCCTAGAGCTTAGGAGAGTAAATGCTCTTGTTAGATATGTATTGGCAGTACTGTTCTTTCCCCTTAAAGGGCCGAGAATTAGAGCTAGCTGAAGAACATGTCGAGAATTAGAGCTAAAATTATTGCAGCGCTACTTCAAACATTCCAAGCCTCTTTGCTAATTGAAAATGGTCTTTATGTTTAAAATTAAGACTATGGATGCATTTGGAGCGGCTTATCGCAACTTATTTGCTACAGTGAGGTTGGACAAAAACGTCATTGTCATAGAATGTATGTTTGGTATCACAAATATTACAAAAAAGGAATTAGTTTGAGACATAAGATTTTGATATGACAATGACGTTTTTGTCCAACCACACCGAATCAATGTGTACTATTAACTAATTTTCTATATTTATTATCTTTCGGCTCTCAGCGCCAGAGCCGTTGAGTGCTCTCAGCGCCTCCTGGACGCTGAGTGCTCTCAGCGCCTCCCCGGACTAATGATTTGCTAGTTTACTTGCTAGTTTACTTGGAAACCTCAGAAAATAATAAATCGCGCGGCGACCATGAAAACTCAAAGAACTGGGATTAATAACAATAACTAATAAAAACACGAGTAATATCAATATGCTTAGACATGCTAACAATCACCATTTAAATACATCTGGAATTGCAGATAAATTTAAATATATGTCATCCACCAAGACTTCATTATTTAGATTCGGGTAAAGAGTCGTATCAACTAGAGCCGAGTCTCGATCAAGAGACAAATTTCCTATGATGTCGTACTCATTGGGTTCTATCTTGACATTTTCCACGATATGATCTTCTCCCTTTGACACATCTTTGTCATCTAAAAAAATAAACATGTACAAGAGTATTAGTAATTGTAAGTTACAAATATAATTGCAAACAAAGTTTCTTACTTTTTCTTTTCGTTGGTTTCTCCCAATAACTCTTAGGTCAGTTATTTGATCACCCCTTACATCGCATTGCCGGTGGATCCCGAACTTTATCCTTGTCTTTTTGATTATCAGGAAATATACCTTTTTTCGTCTTCTCATCATCATCTAATATCTCATCTAACTTCTTAGCAATTTCATTAATGCCACTTAGTACATACTCTCTAGCAATCTTGCAATCTTCTACCCGACGAGTGAGATCATAGGAAAACCTCATCATATGACTCCTGAACACTAAATTGGAGTCAAAGTCATCCAGACATGCACTCTTGAAACGATACACATCCTTCTTCGCCTTAAGAGTGAATCTGCTGAGTATATATTTCTCAGGTAATTGCGCAACATTTTTATGATTATACACCCTTAATAAATGTTTGCATAATATTCTCTCTATTTGAAACTCTCTGCATGAACAATCAACATCATAATTGGTTGGATGAAATGATATGAACTACTGTTTAACATTATTAGCTATGTCAGAATGTTGTGTAACATACAAGATATGGTCGTCTGTTATTCTTGATTCCTCTACAATACAGACACCAACAACATCGTCTCAAACAAGGAATAACTCTTTCGAGTGTAAATTTTTGATGTTTTTTTGAGTAGTAGGCAATCCTTACACTTTAATGTTACACTACCATGTTTCCATCGAAAATTTTCATCGTGTTCGGATCAACGCCAACTTGAGGTTAATTTGTCCAAACCAGCATAACATTCAACCAGTGAACTGGTTGCTTTAAAACAATCATGTAAAACATTATTGGCTGATTCACTCCTTTGGGGCAATTATATACTAAGATTTAAACTCTCTTTATTGAAAACGGTTGACCATTTCATTCTAACCTTAAATAAGTCCTGCAACCACCTGTTTTCGTTCAGGTTTCCTCTTCTTATCATATCACCCCAACAAATCTCAAATTCAACCTCACTCTCACATTTACTCATACAATTGTAGAAAAGAGATCTAATACATTTATCATGATTGAAAGCAGGTACCTTTGACTGTGCTTTCTTTGAGATGTGTCACTGACATAAACGATGTCGAGTATTGGGAAAAACTCTTTCAATAGCAACAGTTATTGTCTGGTCTTGATCCATAAATATCGTGATGGTTTGTTTTCCCCCAACAAACCTCAAGAAAGTCTCGAACACCTAACAAAAAGATTCAATAGTCTTTGTTGCTATGAATGCCCCGCAGACAAAAATATTCTACAAATGGTGTTTAACAGAAATAAAGAGGCACATGCCAAGTTGTACTTGTTTAACCGATATGTGGAATCAAATATGATAACATCACCGAAACAATCATAATCAATTTTGCTGCGCATGTCGATCCAAATAAAACTAATCAGCCGATTCATTTCATTAGTTTGAATACCATAGAAAAACATATTATCCTCTGATTGTCGCTCCTGCAATATTTTTGACAGGCTCATGGCGTCCCCACTATCTATTAGAGTTTTTTTCTCGTTGGACAAAATTATAGGCATCGGTCTTAGAAAACCCGACATTTTCAACACCACTTACTTCATCGACAAGAAAATTGTATGCATCGGTAGTTCTAATACCCACACCGGTCATATTCTTCATAAAACTAACTTGGACATTAGATATACTGCGATGAGACCTCAGTAAATGCTGTTGAAATTTGTGAAGTGGAAGTGGGTGATGGGCAGGCCGGGCGGCTTGAGCGGCCTGTACGTACTAAGTCCGCGGCCTGCGCGGACTTCTGACTGCGGCCTGGGTGGTACAGCAGGCGATGTTCTGCTGTGGAGGACTGTGCGGACTGGTGTTGGAGTCCGACAGGTGACCTTTGTGGAGAGCTGTTCGGGTAGAGCTTGCGGACTCTGCCCTTTTCCGTGCCTTGGCGTCGGTGCAGTCCGCATATGTGTGGACGGTGCCTTGATTCTTGTCGAGCTATCCATGATGAAGTGGATGTTATCCATCCTGGGGCGGACTGTCCTGATGGTTGGCGATCTGGAGCTTTTGTGTCCGCCTTGCTCGCGCCAGTGCTTGGTGGGCTGATGGACTTGGTCATTTTCTATGACAAGTTCTCTGTGTCCGCAGTGTCCGAAGAGTCCGTTGTTGACCAGGTGGACTGCCTGTTGGTCGTGGAATCGACGGGGTGGCGTTGTTTGCCGAGCTCTGCGGATTGTCTCCTGAGTCCGCGTGATATGGTATTGCGGGTTGTTGCAGCTTATGTTGCGGGGGTGTCTGCGTGCTGTATTGGGTGGTGGTCTAGCTCTGTTTGCCTTGGGCGGACTGGCTTTGTGCCAGTGATAGGCAGGTCGGCAACATGTGAGTCCGCATAGAGGCAGACTAGCCTTTTGTGTTCTGGTTCCTGGAGGTATGGTCAAGTCCGTGCGGACTTGACGGACTGGGTTGTGTTAGTGCGCGAGCTGTGGCGGTGATTCTATTCACTAGGGTGGTGACCACACTCCTCACCTCGCCTATAAATAGAACCCCCTGGCAGGTCTATAGTAACGGAGTGAACAGTAAGTTGGGCTAGGGCAAGTGTTGCGGTCTGCGGTTTTCTGTCCGCGCGGGTTGAGTAGTGCTGACGGTGTGCTGTGTGCAGGTCACGCGACTAGCTTCAAGGAGCCAAGAGTTGGGCATTGAAGTGTGCGGTCTTTGCGGTCTCAGCTGGTCTCTTCTGCGGCTTGTCAGTTTTCAACTTCAGCTTGATCAAGTTCCAATAACCTGTCTGCCGGTCTCAGGCAGGTAGGCGGTCTGTTCCTCTGTTCTTCAGCAGGCAGTGAATAACGGTGTGTCCACTTGACCTCGAGGTCTCGGCGGACTCCGTGTGCTATTCAGCATGTAGCAGTTACAGCTTGGGCGGCTTGGGCGACCTTGGTGGACGAGGCGGTCTCGGCGGTCTCCAGTGCTGTCCGCCTTGCTTGTTTTGTTCTTTCTATTTGTAGCTTGTGTACTAGCGAAATCATGTCTCGCTATGTATACCTCGCCATGTAAAAAGTGTGAATGAATATAAGATCTGCTTGTTCTTCCATTTGTGGTTGGTGTTAAACTTGCTCCTTGGGCTTCCGCATGATCAAAGTGTGAACTGGGTAGTTCTGAGAATATTAATTTGGCTTTAGGCTACCTTGTTGACCACTTTGAAAAAATTTAATATAGTATCAGAGGGAGGTTCATTTGCTTGAGCGGTGTTCAACCAATGTTGTTGCTCTGTGCTTGAGTGGTGATCAACCTGTGTTGGTGCTCTGTGCTTCTGGAAGTTTGCTTAACCAACGATTGTTGCAATGAAAGTGAGCTACGCAAGAGGTCTTGACATTGAACTCTTAACGCCGACTAACTTCAAGAAGTGGAAGTCGTGCATGAAGAGTTACCTTCTTGGTGAGGAGCTATGGGAGGTCGTCGGTGGTGACGACAGACAGGAAGTTCCTGCTGCTTTTGGTACTGCTGAGTAGGTGAGGCTCTGGAGAAAAACAAATGCAAAGACGGAGTTTGTTCTCAAGAGTGCTGTTTCACCGGAGTTGTTTGATCACATCATTGGATGTGAATCAGCTGTTGATATTTGGACAACCATTGATGAGTTGTTCAATAGGAAGAATGTAGCAAGGCTACAATTCTTGGAGAATGAGTTGGCCAGGATAACTCAAGGAGACCTTACTATCTCTAAATACTTCCTGAAGATGAAGAGTCTGTGTGCAGAGATATCAGTGCTTGATCCTGATGAGCCTATCTCTGAGGATAAGTTGAAAAGACACATAATGCGCGGCTTGCGGAAGGAGTATGTTGCTTTTGTGACATCAGTTCAAGGCTGGGCTACTCAACCATCTTTGCTGGAGCTTGAGAATCTGGTTGCTTCACAGGAAAGCTTGGCAAGGTAAATGGCTGGAGTCACTGTATCTGAGGAGAGCAGTGAAGCACTCTTCGCGGGCAAGAAGAAGAAGAGATGGGAAGGGAAGAAGAAGCAAGTCGCTGCTGAGGATGAGCCTTCAACTTCTTATCAGGCAGAGAGGAGCACTGCTCCTAAGAAGGATTGGAAGAAGAACCTGAAGTGCTACAGGTGTCATCAGCAAGGACACTTCAAGCGTGACTGCAAGGTCAAATTGCAACCTGGGCATGTTGCTGGAAAAGAAGAAGCTTGCTCTAAGAGTGAGGAAGCTGAATGGGGCGGAGCCTTCATGACTGGCACTTGTGTCCGTGCCTTGTCCGTTGTCGACTTCAACGATGATTGGATCTTGGACTCCGGGTGTGGTCATCACCTCACCGAAGACAATTTGAAGTTCTCTTATCTGCAAGCTTACTCAGGTAATGAAGCTATTATAACTGCTGATAATACTGTTTATGCAGTAGAGAAGGAGGGGGTTGTGTCTTTGGGTAGTGATAAGGGGCCACTCACGTTAAGGAGTGTGTATCACGTACCAGGCATGAAGAAGAACCTCTTCTCGGTGACCAATGTGGTGGACGCGGGTTATCACGTTCTGTTTGGGCCAACAGAAGTGAAGTTCCTTCGCAACGTATCAGCGGTTAAGGCTGATGTTGCTCATGTTGGGAGGAGAGTGAAGAACTTGTTTGTTCTTGCTACTAACTCTTATGTTGATCGGATGAGAGCAAACGATAGCGCTGCTATTTGGCATGAAAGGTTGGGGCATGTAGGAATAGATAAGCTAAAGGCTATGGCTAATAGAAGTCTTGTAAGAGGCTTGCCTAAGCTATCTTCATTTGGCGACGGTCACGTTTGCGCGGGATGTCAGTACGGCAAGACTCATCGCCTTCTGTTTGATAAATCACAAACGAGGAGCAAGAGACCATTGGAGTGCATCAATGGAGACTTGATGGGACCAACCATCACTGCAAGCCTTGGTGGGAGCAGATACATACTTGTGCTGATTGATGACTACTCAAGATACACTTGGGTATATTTCTTGAAGGAGAAGTCAGAAGCCTTCTGTTTTTTTGTAGAGTTCAAGGAGTTGGTGGAGGGCCGACTTGGCTTGCGGATCAAGAAGCTTAGAACAGACAACAGTGGTGAGTTTATCTCCTCCGAGTTTTCTAACTTTTGTAGGAAGCATGGGATCTAACGAGAGCTCACTTGTGCTCACACTCCATAACAAAATGGAGTAGCGGAGCGGAAGATCCATCATCTGACAGAGAATTGCAAATGCTGGCATCATGCGAAAGACATTCCAAGGTCCTTTTGAGCGGAGGGGATATCTTGTGCTTCTTATGTCATCAAACGGATGCCGCTTAGCCCGATCAACATGAAGACTCCTTTTGAGCTGTTGCTGAAGGAGAAACCTAGTGTGGAACACCTCCGGATGTTCGGATCAACTTGTTATGTGCATGTCCCGGATGCTTCAAGGACTAAGCTGGATGCAAAGGCAAGGAAGCTTATCTTTATTAGCTATGATGAGCGGAAGAAGGGATGGAAATGCATGGATCCTGCGACGAAGAAGTTTGTTGTGTCAAGAGATGTTGTCTTTGACAAGCTGACGTCGTATGAAGGTGGCTCGGTTGAGCCAACCAGAAGCAAGGTTGATGATGAACCGATGATGGCTGCTGAAGGCCTGGAAGAGGAGCTTGTTGTTTCACTAGCACCGCCTGTTGCTTCAAGTTCTAATGCTGAGGCTTTTGGATCAGGAAGCAGGGGGAGCATTGCTCAAAGCTTGCCTGAAGGTGGTGTTGAGCCTGAAGGAGCAACAGAGGTAGTAAGCAAGGAGCAGACCCTTCGGAGATCGAAGAGGGTTATTAAGCCACCTGCTCGGTACTGTGATGGGAATGCAGTTAGTTTTGACTCATGCTTCTTTGCAGGTCCTCTGGATGAGCGAGAGCCTGTAAACTTCAATTAGGCCACTGGAGTCAAGGAGTGGGATGATTCCATGAAGGAAGAGATTGTTGCTCTCAAGAAGAATGAAACCTGGCACCTTATGCCCAAGGTTGATGGCATTACTCCAGTGACTTGCAAGTGGGTATATAAGTTGAAGAAGAAGGCTGATGGGAGCATTGATAGGTTCAAAGCTAATCTGGTTGCTCGAGGATTCTCACAGCAGTATGGAGAAGACTATGAGGAGACTTTTAGTCCGGTTGCAAAGATGACTTCAGTTAGAGTAGTGATCGCCTTGGTTGCTAGCAAGGGATGAAGGATGTGGCAGCTTGATGTGAAGAATGCTTTTCTTTATGGAGAGATTGATAAGGACATCTTCATGGATCAGCCACCTGAATTTATTTCTAAAGATCATCCGGACTATGTCTGTAAGCTCAGGAAGGCTCTCTACGGGTTGAAGCAAGCTGCTAGAGCTTGGTATGGGAAGATAACAGAGTATTTGCAATTCTGCGGGTATCTTGCTTCCAACTCGGATTCTAGCTTATTCGTCAAGAAGAAGGGGGAGCTTCAAGTCTTGGTCCTACTGTATGTGGATTATATGATCATTACAGGGAATTCGGAGGCAGAAGTAGCAAGGCTCAGGGCTGAGCATGCTATACACTTCGAGATGAAAGACTTGGGGGAGCTTCATCACTTTCTCGGTCTTGAACTGGAGAGGAAGGAGTGCGGGATTCTCATTTGCCAAAAGAGATATGCGGATCGCATTGTATGTCGATTCGGCATGGGCGAAGGGAAGTGTTTCTCTACTCCACTGGAACATGGGCTGAAGCTTCGACGAGATGAAGGAAGGATTCTTCCTGATCCCTTGGTGTTCAGGGCTCATGTAGGGAGTTTGATCTACCTGACGATTATAAGGCCAGACATTTCTTATGATGTTGGCCGAGTAAGTCGGTTTATGGCTGAACCAAGAAAATCTCATCTGGTAGCGGCAAAGCACATCTTGAAGTATGTCAAGTCAACTTATGATATGGGACTCCTCTATAGTAGGGATGCGGACTTTGCTTTGCTTGGATACACAGACGCTGACTATGGTGGTGACTCGGATGATCGGTGATCAACTTCGTGTTATGTTTTCACTTGTGGTTCAGCTGGTATTTCGTGGTGTAGCAAGAAGCAGGATTCTGTGTCCGTGTCTACTACGGAAGCTGAATATAAGGCTTCGGCCTTGGCTGCTTGGGAAGCTATCTGGTTGCGGAGGCTTGTAGAGGATGTTCAAGAAGAAGTGCAAGAGCCTACTTTACTCCGGGGTGACAATGAGAGTGCTCTCAAACTGGTAAACAATCCAGTGTGTCACGCAAGGACCAAGCATATTGAGATCGCACACCACTTCATAAGGGAGAAGGTGTTGGAGGGATCTCTTCTGGTCGGGCATGTTCGGAGTAAAGATAATCTTGCTGACATCTTCACGAAGTCGCTGTCGAAGGGGCCTTTTCAGCGGTTATGTAGCTTGCTGGGTTTGATCACCACTTCTCACTTCAAGGGGAGTGTTGAAATTTGTGAAGTGGAAGTTGGTGATGGGCAGGCCGGGCGGTCTGAGCGGCCTGTGCGGACTGAGTCCGTGGCCTGGGCGGACTGCTGACTACGGCCTGGGTGGTACAGCAGGCGATGTTTTGCTGTGGAGGACTGCGCGGACTGGTGTTGGAGTCCGGCAGGTGACCTTTGTGGAGAGCTGTTTGGGTAGAGCTTGCGGACTCTGCCCTTTTTCGTGCCTTGGCGTCCGCGGAGTCCGCATCTGTGTGGACGGTGCCTTGCTTTTTACCGAGCTATCCATGATGAAGTGGATGTTATCCATCCTGGGGCGGACTGTCCTGATGGTTGGCGATCTAGAGCTTTTGTGTCCGCCTTGCTCGCGTCAGTGCTTGGTGGGCTGATGGACTTGGTCATTTGCTATGACAAGTTCTCTTTGTCCGCAGTGTCCGAAGAGTCCGCTATTGACCAGGCGGACTGCCTGTTGGTCGTGGACTCGACGGGGTGGCGTTGTTTGTCGAGCTCTGCGGATTGTCTCCTGAGTCCGCGTGATATGGTATTACGGGCTGTTGCAGCTTATGTTGCGGGGGTGTCCGCGTGCTGTATTGGGTGGTGGTCTAGCTCTATTTTCCTTGGGCGGACTAGCTTTGTGCTAGTGATAGGCAGGTCGGCAGCATGTGAGTCTGTATAGAGGCGGACTGGCCTTTTGTGTTCTGGCTCCTGGAGGTATGGTCAAGTCCGTGCAGACTTGGCAGACTGGGTTGTGTTAGCGCGCGGGCTGGGGCGGTGATTCTATTCACTAGGGTGGTGACCACACCCCATCACCTCGCCTATAAATATAGAACCCCCACCCCCCACCCCCCGGCAGGTCTACAGTAACGGAGTGAAAAGTAAATTGGGCTTGGGCAAGTGTTGCGGTCTGCGGTTTTCTGTCCGCACGGGTTGAGTAGTGCTGACGGTGTGCTGTGTGCAGGTCGCGCGGCTAGGTTCAAGGAGCCAGGAGTTAGGCATTGAAGTGTACGGTCTCTGCGGTCTCTGCTGGTCGCTTCTGCGGCTTGTCAGTTTTCTACTTCAGCTTGATCAAGTTCCAATAACCTGTCCGCCGGTCTCAGGCGGGTAGGCGGTCTGTTCCTCTGTTCTTCAGCAGGCAGCGAATAACGATGTGTTCGCTTGACCTCGCGGTCTCGGCGGACTCCGTGTGCTATTCGGCTTGTAGCAGTTGCAGCTTAGGCGGCTTGGGCGACCTTGGTGGATGAGGCGGTCTCGGCGGTCTCCAGTGCTGTCCGCCCGGCTTGTTTTGTTCTTTCTGTTTGTAGCTTGTGTACTAGCAAAATCATGTCTCGCTATGTATACCTCACCTTGTAAAGATTTGTGAATGAATATAAGACCTGCTTGTTCTTCCATTTGTGGTTGGTGTTAAACTTGCTCCTTGGGCTTCCGCATGATCAAACTGTGAACTGGGTAGTTCTGAGAATATTAATTTGGCTTTAGGCTACCTTGCTGACCACTTTGAGAAAATTTAACAAATGCTTGTTATTTTTTGATACTAGAGGGTGGTTATATTTCTCGACGAATTTCGTAACCTCCCAATTTTTGTCTTCTTTATCTGCATTAAAATATATGCAGGCTAAATAACATATGCGAGTATCCAACTTGAGGTACTTTTTTTGCGCGTCAATCATCAGCTTTGATATCTTTACACCAGACTTGGAACAACAATACCCTCCGCCCTTAATAATCATCGTATGTTTCCAATAAACAATATTCTGCTTCCTAACACTAAAGCTTGTTTTATGAGCATAGTTGCAGTACGCAGCATATGTTTCCTCCTCACTGTGCACAATAGGAAATGTTACGCTTCATTTCTGCAAATTAAAACATAATTACAGTTGTAATACAAAAAATTCAGTTATAATTGAAAAAAAATATAGTTGTAATTAAGAGTCGGGCAAATAGTATTCCAACTGTAATATGAAGATTCAGCTGGGAAAAATATACTACATCTTGCTCGTTCTCTGTTCAAATACTATAATAAAGGTAGAACATTGGCCGAGAAGGAAGCTTAAAGACTTACATTGTCATAACTATCAACTACCGATTTCTCGTACGTTTGCTGCATCAAGTAATATGGACTACTTCTGAGATTTCAAAAGTCCAGGAACACCTGCATTAGAAGAAAATCCATGTAAGTACTACATCAGAACTATTAGTTGAGAAAAGTATAGCTTGCTTACCAACCGGAGGGAGACTTGATTGCAAGAATGAGCTGCATCTGGAGCTCAAATGGCTTCACCTTGCAGCTGGCATCTACGGAGGGGCACGAGAGGAGGTGTGGATGGTCTGTGAAACCCTAGATGTGCGGTGATGGCGATGGCGGAGCCGAGGAGAGACGAGATTTTTGAATTTTTTTTCTTTCTGAAGGGGGAGAAAGAAAGTGAGCCCCACAGGTTTGAAGCTATTTAAATGGGCACAAGAGGAGCGTGTATTATGTGCACTACAAATTTCTCGATGAAGCTAATGGTACTCTGCACTAAAAGCATTTAAGATGAGATATATAAATGTATACGATACACAAGACATTAATGCTCTGTTTGACAAGGCCAATTTTATTTATTCTTTCATCGTATTTAGAGAATGTGCATAAATTCAAAAAAAAATTTTGTTTTTGTTTTCACAAAATAAATTATAGAAAATGGATAAATGCATTTTTATGATCATTTTAAGTAATCATATGCATATATTTCAAGTTGAAAATACACTTGTAAAAACCAACTGTATTTTGCAACTGAAAAAATAGTCCATTTGCAACTATATTTTACGCTGCAGTTGTATTTCACACTAAAAATACAGTCCCGTAAAATCCTTTATATGCGTTGCACATACAAAATTATTGTTCGTTTGACACAGTGGTGATGATCATGAACATGGGGGTTAAATTATCATCGGTTAACGCTCACTAAGGATCTTCATCCACTTTTATGTTCAAACGGGTGATATTTGTTAGATGATCCGTAACAAATGACAATTTAACTCGGCGATCAAGTTCCAAGAATATTGGACGCTGAGAAAATGTGATTTTACGAAACTGGTTCACAGACTCTCTGAATCAACTCTCTGACTAAGATCGCCGAGTTAACACGACTCTATGAGACTTAACACAACTCTATGAGAGTTAACATGATGATATAAGATTGAACATGATGATATGAGAGTTAATACGTAGATATGAGAGTTAACATGACTCTAAGAGACTTAACACGACTTTTTGAGAGTAACACAACTCTAAGAGAGATAACACAACTCTATGAAAGCAGGGTGATACTGGTCATGAATACAGAGGTTGGTCAACACAGACTCGCTTAAAGATAAGAACTTTCATATACTTTTATGTTCAAAATTAAATTTTTTTTTCAACTACAGTTGTCATACTTGTATAACCCCGTGTTTGTCGAGTTGGCCCACTATAACATCACATTTCCAATTAGACCTCTCTACTTAGGTTGGGCTAGGGCATATGGTGAGGGGCATGGGTTTAGGCTAGGTTGAACCATGGAGTTAGGGTGTAGTCATAGGGACACACTATAGGGCCCAAGATAACCCAAGTCAAATAAGCCCAAATTGAGGTCCTAGCCACGCAGTGGTTTCACCATTGCGCCCCTAACCCTAATACCAACATAAGGGAAACATAAGCCACATCTTTGGGTCACCTATTGACCCATGTTGACCCAAGTCAACCCTAAACCCTAATCTGGTCAAACCCGCACTTAAAGGCCCAATTAGCCCAAGGCACCACCATGGCCCAACCCAAGTTGGGAGGTACTCTTGGGTCCATGACCATCAAGTGGGATCAGCCCACTCATCAAGTTGACCAAGTCAACCCTAGAAGTCAACTTGATCAACCTTAGGCCTATTTAAAGGAATTGAAGACCAAGCCTATTCCCATGGGCTAAGCCCATGAGCCAAGGCCCATAACCAACCTAAAGAGTTAATATCAGGCCCTACACTGCTGAAAATGGAGAGAGAATGCATGCATGGGGGCAATTTAGACATTTTGGAGGAAAAGAGGAGAGAGAAGCGAGGAAGAGAGAAGATGGAGGCCATGTGGCCCTCCTTCCCTCTGCCCAAGCTACTGGTTGAGCTTCCAAGGATTATTCCTGTAAGGTGGAGGAGTTTGGGGACATCTGGTGGCCAAGAGGAAACTCCAAATCCATGGCCGACCACCCCCTTAACTAAAACTTCTCCCACAGCCACCCTCAGCCAAATCCAAGCCCACCAGTAGCTTCAGGAGCTGGAAACGAGTGGAATTCCACTGTTGGAGCAAAGCTTTTGCTGGAGAAACGGTGAATCGGGCTAGTTCGCCGGAGCAAGCGTAGGCCACGGAGCATCACCACCGCACGCGCCGCCAAGCCCGGCTGCAGGTCCGTTTCACCTCACCCCGTACTAGCTTTATAGCTCAATTATGCGAGACATCGGGCTCAATCGAGCCCGGCACCATGAGAGAAAGTGTGAAAATTTCCGAGCTTTTATTCTTGCTCGGGATCACCGGAGGAGCCGCCTCCGACAGCCTCACTGCCGGGAAACGCTAGTCACTACCTCAACGAAGGTGGTGGCAATAATCGTCGGCGGTGGCGCCGGCCCAGGTGGCCGGAATTAGCCAGCAAACATGGCCCATGAAGAGTCAATCTCAGCCATTTGCTGTTTGGGACGATAAACAGATGCCGTCCATTTTAATCCGATTTAATTATTGATATTGATTTTAATGAACAGTGATATTTCTGTCACACATTTACAGTGACTTTGCATATTAAAAATAGGCTCCTTAGATGCAATTTCAGAATAAGACATCAACATAAAATTTGTATATCTAGGTCTTAAATTTATTTTTGACACCCTAAGCTTGAAGTTTGGAGCTGTAGGGCTCCCTATAGGTCCAATCTACCAAGACTGGTCCTAAGCTAGAGCAAATTTTAAAATAAATGCCCAAGCCAAACTATAAGTCACCATGACTTCAAACTTTGGCCAGGCTTGTATTAGGTAAAACTAGTGTCTGACCAAAAATGAGAATTTTTGATCAGAATGTTTCGATAGTTTTTGATGAAATACTAAAAATTAAATTACGTGTATTTTTGGAGATATATGAGTCCAAATACCCCCAAATTTGGGTGAGATGTACATTAGGTCAAGATAAATCCATGATAAAAATTTCAGGTCATTTTGACCACTGCATGTATGGGAAATCTCACATGCATGAGTTTGGCATATTCAAATTTGGGGTGCCAATAGCAAAAATGGGAAAAATGTGAATTTAGCCCAATTGAGTGATTGAAAGCCCATGAAACTCTGGACAGGGGCTCATAGGAGTGGAATACATCTCCCATGACAATTTTGGGATTTTTGGGATCACAAATCTCATTATTTGGAATTATTGGAAAATGTGTCTAGTTAGGAAATAAATTGGAAAATAGGGCAAATAAGTTCACTAAATTATGGATTTTTGATACAAACTCTGGTATGGCAAGGTTCACCCCTGGAAAAATTTATGGCACTGTTTAATATTGTTTCCTTGGATTTTAAGAAGAATTTACCATTTTGCCCTTTTGGAAATTAATTAAAAATATAGGAAATCAGTGTCTTAAAATTATAAAAACTTTTACAGTGGTTTATTATTGTGTTTTAACTTTTGATAAATTATTTGGGAATTTTTGGAAGTCCCTATATGTTAAAAACTCTAATAATGGCATTTTAGTAATTTTGCTTAAATGGGTATAGTATAGGTCTGATCATTGTTTAAGAATTTGAAATACTGTATTTAGCCTTATTATATCAACATGATCACCCACTAATTTTCTCAGAATTTTGGGTTGAGTGGTTGAGGTACTTTATTTGTAAAGTGGTTGGATTAGAATTTATTATTTAAATAAGAAATAAATAGAAATTTGCATGGGAATAATATAGAAACTTGATAAGCAGTATTAATTGACCTTCAGGAACACCTAGTGAAAACCTCAGGTAGGTTGAACCATTATATACAGAACTTCATGTTCAAGGCGACCCGGTCGCACAATTAAAGAATTAATCTAGGTCTCTTAATCCCTTAAGAAATCAATGAAACTTAGTTCAATCATTATCACACATCATAGTAACCATGATATGTAATTAGGAACATTTAACTCAAGAGTTTGGATGACACGACATACGGGTCAACACTAGGTCATGTGTACGCTTAGCAAATAAATATAGCTCATGTCACTGGGACCCACAGGGGATACGATAGAGGGTTGAGTTGATGACTATATTGGGAAGTCAAACCCTGATTGGTGTCTAGTAGGTCACTCCATAGTAACGAGCGATAGAGTGCAAGATCCAAGGACAGTAGCTGGAACGGAAACCGGCGGAAGACCGCCGATTCTCGAATAATAACTTAATTTATTAGGTCAGTTCCATAGTAACAACGCAAGCTGGGTATGGATCATGGGAAGACATCAAATAAAAATAAATATCCTTGTGAAAGAGAGCTTTGGGATTCAACTTATCGTAGCTCCTAGTGCCCTCGAGAGCCCTTCACCGGGCATGCCCTGGGCAGTCCTGGGATAAACCCTAAACTGCTAGGTATAACAAACACTAGACAAGAGTAGTTTAATAGGCTAAGACATTGATGTTCATTCTCACCCGTGAAAGGTTGGAGGGATTCACAATAAACGCACTAATGTGCAATCTCACCCGTGAAGGGTTGGAGGGATTTAGAATAAAGGCACTAATGTGCAATCTCACCCGTGATGGGTTGGACGGATTCAGGACAGGTTGGTCCTGTGAGCTGGAGGCTCGAGTTGGAATATCTTGCATGTGCATAAACCTGTGGCAGGTCATGCGGTACTGGGCCAATCGTCACATCGATGTCAGTACGGTGACTCTGGCGAGGTGTGAGGGTTTGAGGGTCCAGTGGGTTGTTTTACACTACGGTCTGGAGGACGATCCCCAAGAACGCACACTCGACCAAAAAGACTGGTGGGTAGCCAGCAAATAGTACGCAAGACTCTAGAGTGCACCTAGGATGTGTACAGAGGCCTATGGGAGGTCTAGGCTCGGTATTGTGTATACCCGCCTAGGAGTGGAGACGCCCGCTCCACTGCTGTCGTAGCCACAATGGTAGACCAGAGAGTGATGCTAGCTCCGAAAAGTGCGAACTAAAGGTCTGTGATCACAGAGTCTTGTGCGTTAGTTGCACTTGCATGAGCCATAAAACGCATGCATATCATACCATCATAACTAAGTCATACACACCACAGATCCTTATCATATAAATTAGCATGGGCTCATTTATATGATAAGTTATATTTCTGGAAACATTAACTTATATGTTTGTATGAGCATTCATATAAGTTAAAGTACATCTGTGATGGTAGGAGTAGCTCATTTTACTTACTGTCTCTACTCTACTTACTTTCAGTGCTTGCTTAATTTCAGTACTTGTTTACTTACAGCACTTTTCTTGTCTCTATTCAGTTCTTTATACCTTTAATATACCTTATTTATAGAACTGCTAGAGTAGATATATTTGTCATATATATACTTGTTTGTGTAGATCCACTGCCACATGTTTCCTTTGTTATACCCCTTATTGTCCTCCACTTCGTCCTCCCGCCCGGTGCCTAGGAGTTGCGGGGGCGAGGTGTGGAGGATACGACTTAGTCTTTTGACTAACGGTCGGTGTGACCAATCTTTTTAAGAGCTCGAGGAGAGGGAGTACGAGCAGGACGAGGTGATAGGACGTGAGGAGCTGATACCACCACTACTTGCTACTACTACTGCAGCCCGTCGTCAGGTGGGATGAGTTTTCTGATAATACTGTAGCTTCCACTTGTGTGACATTTGTGAGAGAGAGATTTGTCATTATGTACTGGGCATAAGTCCCTTTTTCTCACTTTTGATGTACTCATTCTGATCTTGTGTGCTTTTATTATATTTGATAGTGCTGTGACTTGTGGACTAGTTTTTTATATACATACTGCTTTACTTCTTTCTCTCATTTGGCCGAACTGGTTATATGATCGTACAAGCCGGCAGAATTGGTGTGTTGCGGTGCCGACTGACCCGTGAGTTAGCGCCACCGTAAGACGGCAGTTCTGGGCATAAGATCGGGAGCCTCCTTGGTAGGGGGGAGGGGTCTTACACCCACCAAGCAAGACGAGCGGACCAAGGCAACCTGCCCGCGCCAGAATATCATATCGGCAAGCTTGGAATGGTTAGCCCGCTCCCGCCAAAGCTAGGCGCGCGAGCTAAGGCAGGGCTGAGGCGGGGCTTCGCCAAACTAAGCTTCGGTGGAGATCAATGTTCGTCGAATGGAGATCTACGTTCGTCAAACGGAGCTCGATGTTCGTCGAACAGAACTTGGCATTCGTCAAACAGAGCTCGGCATTCTCCGAGTTGACCCCAGGAGTTAGAATCTGAATTCATCGAATGAAGATCGGCGAGCTCCTCTGGTACTTTTGTTGTGACAGTCTCATACCGGCCAGCCTGCTCTCCTTTAGGCGGACTGGCCGCCAGCCAACCTTAGAGCGAGGATCGGCTGGCTATGGCGGCCTAACTTGCGCTCGCCCAAGGAGTTTCAGGCGATCTGCGAGGGCTAGGTCGCGTCCGCCCCAGCGAGATGGAGAGTCGTGGCGAGCTTGCCTCCAGATCCTTGGGACTTGCCACGTAGGGCCAAGAGGCAAAATTACCTGGGTGCCCTTGCCAGGGGTGCGAATAGCTTGATAGAACAGCAGAGTTATGTTGTTAGCAGACCCAGTGGGGCTGCACATAGCTGTTCAAAACAACAGAGGTTGGCTATTTGCAGACCGTCTTCAGAAAACTATAAATAAGACTCAAGGGGCACCTCAGAAGGCAAGCTTATCAGTATTCAAATCTTCTTGTGCTTTCTTAGGTAGCCTTAGCTAGGCCTTTGGCTAAGGAGGGGAAGCACTCTAAGATCTTTTGGGTATGTGGTGGGACCTCCACGTCGAGCCCTTGGGTCTGTTTCCATTTTTTTGTTGTTTGGCTTGCAAGAGAGAAGTAGGTGCGCGATCACCCCTTCCCCACGGGTGAACTCCACAAGAGACCGAGTTTTTGGTTTCAACATTCTGGTGCGGTGAGTGTGGAGAGTGGTCAGCGCAGAAAATCTTCAACATGATAGATGGCAAGAGGAGAAGGATAAGGATCAGATAGGTCCGACTCGCCACCCCCACCACCTCTGTCCACGCTGGGGATGTACGAAGACTTCATGCAGGAGGTGCTCAACCTCATCAAGTTCTCACTCGGCACGTGGGCCGAGTACTCGACTCCAGCTGTTCCAATCGCCTCCACCCTGTCTCTGGGTGAGGACGCTCCCGGCAGGCGAGCTGGGAAGGAGGTCACCAAAGAAGGAAGGGGATGTGATCTCACTGGGCGCGTGCTCTTCCCCGGTTCGGCAAGCGGATGCCAATTCGGCAAGATGGGGGAGGAGATCCTCCGGCTCGCCCAGCAGGGGAAGGCAGCCCCTTTAGTGAGCTGGTTTCCTCTGCCCCAATTCCAGAGGGCTTCAGGGAACCCGAGATGTCTTACTACACCGGGAAGGGGGACCCACTCCAGAACGTCCAGTGGTTCGAGGACGTCGTCTCAATTCGGTAGATGTTGGATGGATTCAAGTGTCGGCTCTTCGCCATCACCCTCAAGGAGAAGGCGAGGGAGTGGATTCACCAGCTGCCGGACAGCTCCATTTACTGCTTCGAGGACCTATGTCGGGGGTTCATGTTGAGGTTCACCACCTCCAAGAGGAGGAAGAACGAGTCGGAGTCCATGTTCCATATCAAACAGGGGGTGAACGAGACTTTGGGAAGTTACGTTGACCGATTTCAGGAAGAGATCACCCAATTCCAGGAGATGTCAGGCCATAGCCTGATGATGGCCTTCACCCTGGGGCTGCAATAGGGATTCTTCAGAATGGAGCTGAAGAGAGTGTCACCCTTCTCCTACGAAGAGCTGATGGAGATAGCGGCAAGGTAGGTCGATGGGGAGGCATCGAATCCAGAGTTTGCCCGAAAGCTGGTTAGGTGGGCCACGGAGGAGGAGAAAGAGCCGAGAGACAGCAGAGTGCATGAGGAAAGGAGAGCCGAACCCCGATAGAGGGAACAACGACAACTATAGGGGCAGCAGCAGCCCAGATGGGGCCGTCAGGAGCCGGACCATCGACTGGGCTGGAGGACCGAATGGCAGGACCAAGGTCCACGGAGAGGTTACTAGGGAAGGGACAACCTTCAGGGGGGCAGGACCAGTTCCACTCCCCAGGTTGGAGGCAAGTGCAAAGACCTTCCCTCCCCGATCAAAATCAGGCTATGGTTATAGCCATGGGGGAGAGGAGGAGAGCGGCACGGAGATGGAGGAGAGAAGTTAGGGTGGAGTTGCCCTACTGCGACTTCCACCAAGAGGAAGGGCATGCCACGGCCATGTGCCCAGAGTTCCTTGAGATGAGAGGAAACAGGGAGCAACATCAGGAGTAGGGTCGCCAGGAGCTGAGGATTGAGGAGGTCCTGCCTCAGGTGGAGGAGGATCGATGTGAAGACCGGGCGGACTTCGGGACCCGGGGAGAGAGTAGAGTGATCCACGGGGGGGGGGGGGGGGGGGGGAATGAAGCTTCACGGAAGGTGAGCCTCCACACCATGTACCGACAGAGCGTTGGATCCCAGACCCCACCTGTAACGCCCTTGGGTTTTTGTTATGGCCAGTATGTATTTTTGTTTGGCGTTACGTTGGCCTTTGCAGTTGGTAGAGCGTAATCTTCTCTCTTTAGGCCTTTAGTGGCTTGGTTGATAGCCTGTTTGCAAGATTCCCTAGCAAGCCGGAGTCTGTTTTGGTGACTCGGTGGTGCCTCTTCGGGAATGCTTGTGTTTTGGCTTCGGGCAAGGTTAGCCCAAGTTTTGTTTGTCGGAGGCTGATTTGGCTTTGCCACTAGAGTCGTAGCATGCGTAGTTAGCTGCAATGCGAATTTCGTTACATTCCGAGGTAGTTTGTTCGCACCCGGATCATTTGGCTCGGGAGTTACATATGGATATGAAGCTATGTTGTCTGGGTTGCTGGTTTGTTTCCCCTAGGTGCCAAAATTATGGCTGCAGTTTATTGTAGCAGGGGAGAGGTGTAATAGGTCAAAGACCTGGACCGTATTTGGGTGACACGGCCTGGGACACGGGCGTGTCCCAGGGCATGTCGGGGTACACGGCCTGTGACACGGGCGTGTCACAGGGCGTGTCCCGTATGTTCGCCGAATTTCGGTCGACAAAGTTCACTCGATGATTGTCGAGTGTCGAGAGAAGGGGATACACGGCCTGTGACACGGGCGTGTCACAGGGCGTGTCCCGCTCTCGACGAACTTCGCTCCACGAAATTCACTCGACGAGTGTCGAGTGTCGAGAGAATGGGTACACGGCCTGTGGCACAGGCGTGTCACAGGGCGTGTCCCGCGGTCGACGAACTTCGCAATTAGTGCATCTTGATCCTGCCTTGGGCAGTGTATTACTTTTTGATGAAATGCTCCATTCTTTTATTGTTTATGCATAAGATAATGCTTCATTTCTGTTTCTTATATACTTGCTGAGGTATTCTTTTCTTTGGAATGACTCAGGTCCAGGTGATAGCCGATTGAGCGGCTAGTGTTCTTTTGGTGGAGCTTGCTTGTGGCCGCTGAGGTTGCTGTTCCTCGTTTTGGCGAGGTAGTTTTTCTTCTTTCTGTACAGACATACACACCCATCAGTGGGTTCGTGTCAGGTTGTTGACGCCCACTGATGGTTTCTTTTAGTGATGTACTATGAACTAACGACTGCTAGTTTTACCTTTTTGGAGGTTGTTTACTTGCTTTTGAGACTGTTTTATGCTAGGTTAGATTAATAGTATATGTATCTCATGCATGTCTTGATTTAAAACACTAACGCACTATTTCTCGAGTACGTAAAAAGCTATTTTCTATATATTATGAGTCACCTAGAGTCCTGCATTCCATGAGAGGTCCTATGGGGACGATTCTACTCATGTAGGATGTCAACTTACCTTAACTATGTATTTCCGCTGCGTATAAAATTATAGTTTTTCATGTGGACTTCCATGGTGCCGAGGGATACGGCCATCAAACTGAAACTGGTTTACTTGTAGAAAATATTATGATTTATTCAATGAACGTGAGTTTAGATTTTGCCTGAGCGCGTGCAGTTATCCCCTGCACGGCGTGGCATCACGACACATATTTTCTCGTGCTCTGATATTATTTAAATGTGTGAGAAAATGCGGGTTGTGACACCACCCCCAGAAGATAAGATTACCTTCTCAAGGAAGGATATGCCGGATCACGAGGATCCCTTCTACAGTGCACTGGGCATCCAAACAGCCATCTAGAATTTCACCGTCTCTAGGATCCTCATTGACAACGGGAGCTCTGTCAATGTCATCTTCAAAAAGGCGTTCGACGCAATAATGGTGGAGGCGAAGTGGGTGCTAGCTTCAGATGGCCCCTTGTTTGGATTTTCGGCGGAGAGGAAGGAGGTAGAAGGAGGAGTGGGGCTCCACGTTACCCTGGGGGGCAGTCCAGGAACTGCAGGTTTGTCATAGTGGATGCCCCCAGCAGCTACAACGCCATCATTGGGCGGCCCCTCATTAGTTCCATCTGCTGCGTCCCCTCATCCTTCCACCAATGCCTGAAGTTCAACGCTGAGGGGATCCAGGTCCGGGTTTGGGGTGACCCCAAAGTGGCGAGGGAGTGCTACGTCACCGCCATGAAATCTATCTCCTAGTGGGAAGGGGCCGAGGAGATGGAGCGGAGAATGGAGGAGGCAGAACATGAGGCAGGAGGAGAGGAGACAGAGGTGGAGAGCTGTACCAAGGTGGAGGTGGCAGGAGGAGACCAGGAGGAGTTGGTCGAGGTGATGGTCGTGGGGGAAGATGAAGAAGCTGCAGAAGTTCTTGTCCTGGAGGAGAGGGACGTCAAAGAATGGGAGGAGCTGTCCAGGCTAGAGGTGGTAGAGATGGAGATTCTCACCCTTGGAGGCAGGGTGGAGAAGATTTGCATCAGCGGGGGGGGGGGGGGGGGGGGGGGGGGGGGGGGGGGGGGGGGGCTGACCCCGGATGCTTAGGGTAGGATGATGGCGTACATCCAGAAGAATATGGGCATCTTCGCATGGAGCGCAGCGGAGATGCCAGGGATTGACGCGGACGTGGCCTGTCATCGCCTCAACCTGGACCCGGGAGCTCGCCCCATCCAGCAGAAGAAGAGGTCCACAGCAGACAAGTTGACCGAGCCCATTAGGGAGGAGGTGGTCAAACTCCTCTGTTGGATCCCTAGTTGATTTGGGCTAGGTTCACTGACTTAGGATGTGAACCATCATGTATAGTCTGGGTCAAGTTTGTGTCTTAGAGTCTAGGACAGTCCTCTATCTCAACTTCAGATGGACCAGCCTTCTTCAAGACCTTCAGGAACTCCAGATCTCTCAGTTTTTCAGACTAAGTGAAATGAGTTCGACGTTCGTCGAACTCAGCTCGACGAAGGAAGTTGTGCGCTCGACGATCGTGAGACAATTCGCAGTTCTGAGCTCGACGAACTTGGACCTCAAGTTCACAGCTTCTCAGGTCGACGAATTCTAATCTGTACTCGACGATTTTTGTGCTCAGAGAATCTGTGTCGACACTTAGGGCTTGTGTCGACACCAGACAATTTGTGTCGACACCCAGGATTTCAGTCGACACCAGCTTGTGTCGACACCAGAGGATTTGTGTCGACATCTAGACCAATCTGTCGACACCAGAGGAGCTGTGTCGACACCAAGACCAATCTGTCGACACAATTTTGTGTCGACACAGCATTTCAGCAGATGCAGAGTATTTCGTCCAAGTCCAGAACTTTTCTCAGGTCGACGAAGTTTATTCTCAGCTCGACGAATTTGGTTCTCTGCTCAACGAATAATGTTTGTCTGATATTGAAGATTGTCTATTCAACGAATGAAGACTGTCAGCTCAACGAACTCAGCTCAGCTCGACGAACTCATCTTAGCTCGACGAATTCAAGACTCAGCTCGACGAATTCTGTTCTTCGATCGACGATTCCAGACTAGGTCTTCTTCCGTTCCCGTCTCATTCCATGGCGCTGATTCCTGGACAATTAATGGCAGTTCTTCACAGTATACTACCGCTAGGATGCGCAGTTAATTCTGGATTATTACATGCAATTTTCCCATGGAAACAGTTGGGGAAATAATTAATTGCTGCTTCCTTTGCAGGCCGTCTGTCATTACTGCTCGACATTCAAAAATTCGAATGCTCTCCATGACAGACAGAGATATACAGAAACTAGAAATAATATACAAGAAGTACAGAACACCAGACAATAAAAAAAGAAAAGCATAGACAGTGATTCAGACAACACAAGAAAAAGAATTCATTCTTGGCCTAGAGAGAAATTGATCTAGAAGAAGAAGAAGAACATTACATTAATATCAAGAGTCTTCTTCATCTGCTTTTACTCAGGAAAACTTCAAAACATTACATTCATATCAGTTGCAAGAAGTTCCTGAAAACTTTCTCTGGACCTGGAATTCTAGGTCTTTGAAGACCTATCACCCTGAAGCAGTGCTCTAGTATTCTTCCTAATCCATTCTAGATCTCAGGGGGAGCAAAGCTGCTAAACAATTTCCACAAGTCTTCTCATTTGACTTGAGAAAGAGAAGACCTCATCACCCTCTCACTCCACCTCTGTATAGGGTTTTAATTCCCTTCAAAATTATTCTGGTTGCAAGTCTCCCACCAAAAGACTTGAGGGTTTGTTTTTGGGAACCTGATCAAAACCCCATTGGTGCCAGGACACCTGATCAACCCCTTCCTGCAGTGGATTCCTACCAGGGTGGTAGAAGAGTGGACTACCCAGATTTGGGGAACCACTATAAAATTCTTGTGTCGTCTGGTTGCTTTCTTTTCCTTTTTGTTTTCTGGCCTTGCTCTGTGAATGTGCTGTGATTAGTCCATTGCTGTTTTTGTGTTTATTGTATTTGCTGCACACACACATACACACACCTAAAATACAACAGCAGTTGTAAAAGTTTTAAAATCACCATATACTCTATTCACCCCCCCCCTCTAGAGTATATCAGATCTAGCTGCACTTTCAATTGGTATCAAAGCGAGGTTGGTTAAACATACCATACCTGATTGGTTGTACAGGCTAACACCTGAACCCAAAGATCCCTTAGTTAGATCTCTTTGTTTTTATTCTGTTATTAGATTTTGTTCTCACAGACATGGCCCAAAATAAGGATTATACAAGCATCAGATCTCCAGTATGCAATCTTAACAAGTTTGCCATCTGGAAGGCAAGAATTAGATTATATATGAACTCCATTGATGATGATATTTTCTCTGTCATTTCAACAGGTGTTCCTCCAGCTCCTACAACTTTTGCCAGCACATCAACTAATCTGAGTGCAGTACCACCTCCAGACAACACTGAAGCCTATAAGAAAGCCAAGATGGCTGATGCAAAGGCTATGAATATTCTGGCCCAAACAATGTCAGATGACATATTTCAGAAGGTGGCTGAGTGCACCTCAGCCAAGGCCATTTGGGACTCTCTCAATCAAATGGTAGCAGGCTCAGCTGATGAAAGAAAGGATAGGAGATCCAGTCTCATTTCTCTCTATGAGAATTTTAAAAAGGATGAGATAGAATCAGTGGCTGAGATGTACAATAGATTAAGTTCAATCATTAGTGAACTCAAGACTCTTGACAAGGACATCACCTTAACTGAGGTGAATGATAAGATACTGATGTGTTTCCCTAGTTCATGGGACTCCAGAATCTGGCCAATCAAAGAAGCTAGAAGCCTCAACGAGATCTCAACAGAATCTCTGCTAGGCAAGTTGAAGTCATATGAGCAGCTTGTCAAATCAAGAGAGGCAGCAGAACAGAAGGAAACTACCCCAGTTAGGAAGGAACACAGCTTGGCCCTCAAAGCTTCAGAAGACAGTGAAACATCTACCTCCAATGAAGAGTTAATGAGCCTCTTTGCCAAAAGATTCTACAAAATGGCAAGCAAGGACTTTAGAAGAAAATCATCCAGGCAGGATGATAAACCCAAATATGACAAGACACCAACTAAGGAGGTTTTGTGTTTTAGATGCAGAAAGCCTGGGCACTATATTTCAGAATGCCCAGAGAATCAGAAAAAGGACAAGGGCTGGGACAAGGATTCCAGAAGAAAACAAAGCAGCAGGCCCTCCTCCAACATGTATAAAAGGAAGGACAAAGGATTTGTTGCTGAGTCCTGGAGTGACACAGAAGAGGAAACATCCTCCTCCAGCTCCAGTAAAGAATAGGAAGAAGCCAGATCCAAGGAGGTGTGCCTAATGGCAATAGATGCCTCCAGAAGCAACTGTGGATCAGAAGAGGATTCTGAAGATGAAGGTGCCTCAGACTCAGAGGCTGATCAGGTGATTTCTAGTTTTGATTTCAATTCTGACTTGTTTAAAGTAGAGTTTAAAACTATGTGCATGGATTTAATAAACTCAGAGAAAGAGATAAAGACCCTGAGGACTAGACTAGAAAATCTTGAATCTGTCAGCATTGAAAACAGAAAACTAACTGACCAATTGACTCTAGCTAATGAATAGATAATCAAGTTAAAATCTGAATTATGTGAGGCAAAACAACTTGAGCAATCTGTCAATGGGAGAAGCCTCAAGCTGATGGATATCACAAGCACAGTAAATGTCAGATTAAATGGCAGGCTAGGCTTGGGTGCTTCATCAAGTTTACCCCCCATAATAAAGAAGAATATACTTTCCACTCCCATAAAGTTTATCACTGCTAAAGGTAAAGAGAAACTAACTGAAAAACCCAGATCAGAAAACAAGTCAAATCCCCTAGATAATAACAACAGAAAACAGAAGAAAGCTGTTAAAAACCAAGTTCAGCAGAATTCATCGAACTTAGATCGACGAAATCCTGCAAGATCGTCGAACCTCGATCGACGAACGCTGAACGCAAACTTCAGAAATAATTATTCGTCTTACTGCGATCGACGAACTGTGTATGGTTCGTCGAGCAGAGGTCGACGAATATGGGATGCAGAAAATGACCATGGTCATTCTCTGAGTGGAGGTCGACGATCTCATCCCCATTCGTCGAACTCTAGTCGACGAACTTACAATAATTCGTCGATCCCAGAACGACCAAATATAAATAACTTCTCCTATAGAAATGTTAAAACAGCTAACAAGACATTTAATCCAGTAGCTGATTGGATAATTCCACCTAGGAGATATCACCCTCTAGGATATAAGTCTCAACCTGCATTATCAATCATTTCTAGTTTTTCTTTTCAACCAAACCAAGGACCCAAGGTAACCTGGGTCAAGAACAATTGAGCTTTATTGTTTGATGTAGGTACATGTGAAGAACTATCCAAGGCTAAGTCAGACATGGTACCTGGACAGTGGCTGCTCCAAGCACATGACTGGCAGCAAAGCAAATCTCTCCAACTATAAGTCCAAGCTAGGACCAAAGGTGATATTTGGAGACTCAAAGAGTGGTCAGTCAGAAGGATATGGAAGAGTAAGCATTGGAGTAGTGACCTTCAAAAAGGTGACATATGTAAGAGGACTTAAACATAACCTTATATCCATAAGTCAATTATGTGATGAAGGTTATCGGGTACATTTCAACTCTACCTCTTGTTCTATTATAAATGATAAAAACCAAACTGTTTTAATTGGACTTAGACAAGGAAACATATATTTAGTAGATTTCATTTCTGCCACAACTGATATTTGTTTACTCAATATCACTAGTAACCAAAATGAGCTATGACACAAAAGGCTAGGACATGTAAACCTTAAGAACATATCTAGGTTATCTAAAGACAACCTTGTTAGAGGTTTACCTTCTGGCCCCTACAAGAAGGAAAGCCTATGCAGGGCTTGTCAACTAGGCAAGCAAACTAAAACTAGCTTCAAATCGATTAATAAAAGTGATTCACCTAGGATATTGTATCGGCTTCATGTGGATCTTTTTGGACCCATTGCAGTACAAAGCCTAGGAGGGAAGTCTTACACCTTAGTTATTGTTGATGATTTCTCCAGATTCAGTTTGGTAGCCTTCCTGAGAGCTAAGTCAGATACATTCAAAGTTCTTACAGATTTTCTCAGGACCATACAGATTGAGTTCTCTACTCATGTTGCATTGATCAGAAGTGATCATGGCACAGAGTTTGAGTCTCTTCTTATGCATGAGTTCTGTGAGAAGGAAGGTATCAGGCAGTGCTTCTCAGCTCCTAGAACTCCCCAACAAAATGGGGTTGCTGAAAGGAAAAATAGGACACTCATTGAAGCTGCAGGTACATTGTTAGCAGATGCCTACATGTCTCTATCCTTTTGGGCAGAAGCTGTAAACACAGCTAACTATGTCCTAAACAGATGTCTTATATATAAACTAAAACACAAGACCCCCTATGAATTACTTAAAGAAAAGAAACCTAAAATCACTTACTTTAAAGTTTTTGGTTGCATATGTTACATCCACACTAATAACAAAAGATACATCAGAAAATTTGAGGCTAAGGCTGAAGAAGGGATTTTTCTAGGATATTCCCAAGTAAGCAAGGCCTATAGGGTTTTCAACAAATCATCCCTTAAAATTGAAGAATCTGTCCATGTGTCTTTTGATGAAGCTAACATGTCTTATAAGGAGAAAGACATTTTTACCAATAGTCCTTTGCAGGTTTCACCAATCTGTGAGTCTATGGATGGACTAAACCTTACCCAAGAGGTTCCAACTCATCCCACTCCACAGGATGCTGAAGATAGTGAAGAAGAAATCCAAGAGGAAGTAACTGAACTTCCATCAACGGCCAGTACCATTCCTCAAGAGGAATTATTTGCAGAAGCTGTTGCTCAACCAACTCCACCAACTGATCTTGTCACACTTAGAGATCACCCCAGATCTCAAGTGATTGGGGACATTTCAGTTGGTGTACAGACAAGACATCAGCTCATTCAAGACTTGATGCATGTATGTTTTCTCTCTCAAATTGAACCTCTCACCATCCATGAAGCTGAGCAAGATCCCCACTGGATTCTTGCAATGCAAGAGGAACTAAATCAGTTTGAGAGATGTAGAGTTTGAGATTTGGTTCCAAGACCCCATAACTACCCAGTTATTGGAACCAAATGGGTCTATAGGAACAAATTAGATGCAGAAGGGAACATAGTAAGGAATAAGGCTAGACTGGTTGCCCAAGGATATAGGCAAGAAGAAGGAATAGACTATGACCAAACTTTTGCCCCTGTTGCAAGGTTGGAGGCCATTAGAATATTTCTAGCCTATGCAGCATATAAAAAGTTCAAGGTATTCCAGATGGATGTCAAGAGTGCCTTTCTGAATGGTGTACTTCAAGAAGAGATTTATGTAGAACAACCTCCAGGTTTTATCTCTCTAACTCAACCTTCTTATGTTTACAAGTTGCATAAAGCTCTCTATGGTTTAAAGCAAGCTCCAAGAGCTTGGTATGAGACCCTAGCTAGCTTTCTTTTAGAGAATAAATTTACAAGAGGAACCATAGATAAAACCCTTTTCACTAGACATCATAAGGACCAAATCTTATTGGTACAAATATATGTGGATGACATTATTTTTGGGTCTACTGATCCCAAATTGTGCCAGAGGTTTGCTGACCTCATGCATTCCAAATTTGAGATGAGTAGCATGAGTGAGCTTTCCTGCATCCTTGGTCTCCAAGTGAAGCAGCTCCCTGATGGTATCTTCCTCTCCCAATCTAAGTATGCTAAAGAGCTCATTAAAAAGTTTGGGATGGGTGATGCCTCAGGAATGAAAACACCTATGGCTACAAATGCTGTTGTGGATTCTGATGCAGCAGGGAAACCTGTAGATCAGAAACATTATAGGGCAATTGTTGGATCCCTACTATACTTAACAGCCAGCAGGCCTGACATAATGTTTGCCACATGCCTTTGTGCTAGATTCCAAGTGAATCCTAAAGAATCTCATCTTATTTTTCTAAAAAGGATTTTGAGATATATAAAGAGTTATCCTAGTTTAGGACTCTGGTATCCTGCAGAGTCAGAATTTGAGTTAACTGGATACTCAGATGCTGACTATGCTAGATGTAGAGTGGACAGGAAAAGTACCTCTGGAACTTGTCAGTTCCTGGGTATGAGACTTGTCTCTTGGTTTTGCAAAAAGCAGACATCTGTGTCTACATCAACTGCTGAGGCAGAGTACATGGCTGCTGGCAGCTGCTGTTCACAGATGCTATGGATACAAAACCAACTCTTAGATTATGGTATCAACTTAAATAATTCAACCTTATTTTGTGATAATACAAGTGCTATTGCTATAGCTCAGAATCCAGTTCATCATTCTAGGACTAAACATATTGAAATAAGACATCATTTCATTAGAGATAATGTGGACAAAAAGAAAATTAACTTGATCCACATTCCTACTAATCTACAGAGAGCAGATATTTTCACCAAGCCTTTGGATGAGAAAACCCATCTGTTCTTTATAAATCAACTGGGAATGATTGATGGAGAAGAGTTAAATTAATTTCTGTCTGCATTCGACGAATTTTCCAGAGTTCGTCGAATGGAGTTCGACGAATTAGGGAAAGTTCGAGAGATTCTCGTCGAACGAAGATCGACGAATTCTCTGTGTGGAAACAATTTTCGTCGACCGGAGATCGACGAACCTTGTTTCAGAAACCATTTCGTCGACCGGAGTTCGACGAACTATTTTCAATTCTTCTGAATGGGTTCGACGAACTACTCTCTTATACCTTATTTCGTCGATCTCAGTTCGAAGATCTGTTCTTTTTCGTGGAACGGAGCTTGTCGATTCATATTCTGAAAATCCTATATCTAGGTTTTCTTCGACCTTCGTCCCGCGCTTTCAGTTCCTTTGCTCTTGATCGCCGTTTTCTCTATAATTTTCTTTGCAGGTCATCAATGGCGATTCCTCCAAGAGTACTTGCAGCGATGAAGTTTGATGCAGCATTCTCAATGGACTTTGAGTCCTTCCAGCATTCCGATCCCATTTTTTTGTATACCCTTGAATTACTGGAAGAACTGCATCTCAAGGACTTCATGACACGCAACATCAAGCTACACTCAAACGAGATCAGATAATGGGTGTACACTGCCACAGTTTCTGAAGATGGAAATCTGATAGGAAATATTGGAAACACTGTCGTTTCTCTGTCCCCAGCATTACTCTCTGAAATATTTGGTCTGATCAATGGGGAAGACAAATTGGAAATGGACGCTGAGGAATATGCTGATATGCTGAAAGTCATGGGTTTCTCCGGCAACAACCCTAATAAGCTTCTGAAGAAACAACTGTCAGCCGTTTATCAATTTTTGGCCGACATTGTAGGGAAAATTCTAATGGGCAAGCACTCGGCACATGACTATATCACTCGCCATCAATTCCTGATCATGTGCGCAGTGCTCAACAAGCGTCAGGTTGATTGGGGCATGGTTTTCTTTGACCTTATCAAGAAAAGAACTAGCAAGAAGGAAGTCTGCTACGGCAGAATCCTGGGAATTTTCCTCCAGGAAAAGGCCAGTGAATGTTTGGTCTCTCCGACCATATTCATCAACGCCAGCAAGCGCCTCACCTGCGCCTTATTTGGCCGATGGGAGAGGACAATCTCCAAACCCTCCAAGGGTTCCTCCTCCTCCATCAATGCTTCTGAGAGCACCAGGACCGTCAAAGTCACTCCCCACCCTGACTCTAAAGAGGTCATTCCCCCTACCAAATCTCTTCCCACTCCTCCTGCACCTCAATTGACTCCTCCTCAACATAAATCTCCACCGCCTGATCTTACACATATGCCTACACCTCCAGTTTCCCCCACTGAAACACATATTCCCTCTCCTCCTCAATCCCCTCTTCCACCACACCTTTCCTCTATTCCATCCTACACCATACCCACTGAACCACAACCTATTCTACCTCCCTTATCCCCTCCACATATTCTTCCTTCCTCCTCTACTATTCTCTCTCCACCTATGGATTCTTCCACCATTCCCTCCATCATCTCTCTTCTGACTCCTCTTATTAAATCACTCATCACAGAGGCCATTACACCTCTGGTGAATTCCATTGATTCTTTATCTGCCCAAATCTCAGCCCTCTCTGCTGCCCCCTCTTCATTCAGGGGCCTGGCTCCAGGTTCTCCTGAACCCAGGCAGGGGAGATGCTCTATGATGAAGCTGGTGCAGCAGCTGCAGAAGTGGATATAGTTGATACAGATACAGATACTACAGATACAGTTCAAAATCCTCATTCCCATGGTACCAGAGGCCTAGATAAGGAGTGCCCTTTAGATATCTCAATATTCTTTTGACTGCTGTCAAATGAGACTCTTTAGGATAGGCTTGTTACCTTATACAGACACATGTAGCATACATGATATCTGGTCTACTTGCAGTCAAATATAATAGGGAGCCAACTATCCCTCTATACAAAGACTCATCTACAGGTTTCCCTGCATCATCCTTGCTAAGAGACATACTTGACCCCATAGGAGTCTTCATGGTACTGGATGAATCCATACCATACTTCCTTATGAGTTCTAGGGTGAACTTGGACTGGCATATGGATAATCCATTCTCAGTCTGTCTTACTTGGAGACCCAAGAAGAACTTAAGTTCTCCCATACTACTCATCTCAAATTGACCTTACATTAGTTTTGCAAACTTTTTGCAAAGGCTACTTTCAGTAGACCCAAATATAATGTCATCTACATATATTTGGACTACTATTACTTTGCCTCTAGATTCCTTAAGGAATAGAGTCTTGTCTATTTTCCCCCTTGTGAACTTATTCTTAATGAGGAAACTAGACAGGGTTTCATACCAAGCCCTAGGGGCTTGCTTTAACCCATATAATGCTTTCCTAAGTCTATAGACATGATTAGGTAGAGTTGAATCAACAAAACCTGATGGCTGTTCCACATAGACTTCCTCTTTAAGATTACCATTCAGAAATGCTGACTTGACATCCATTTGGTAAACTTTAAATCCTTGAAAGGTTGCATAGGCCAGGAACATCCTTATGGCTTCCAGTATGGCTACTGGAGCAAAGGTTTGATCAAAATCAATACCTTCTTCCTGCCTATATTCTTTAGCAACCAATCTTGCTTTGTTCTTAATGATGATTCCATGCTCATCCATCTTGTTCCTATAGATCCACTTGGTCCCAATTATGTTGTGGTCTTTAGGTTTAGGAACAAGCTCCCAGACCTTACACCTCTTGAATTGATTAAGTTCTTCTTGCATTGCCTCAATCCAATGAGGGTCTAGGATGGCTTCTTCAAACTTCTTTGGTTCAACTTGGGATAGAAAACTAGAGTAGATTGCTGCATTCAGATTTCTGCTCCTTGTCTGTACCCCTTGTCTTGGATCACCAATGATTTGTTCAACTGTATGATCTCTAAGATGCCTAATGGCTGGAGGCATCCTGACTTCAGGTTGAACTTCTTCAACTTCTTCATCTTGCTGTACTCCTTGTACTTCTTCTGTATTTGGTACATGTAGTACTCCCCCTAGACAACAGTCATTATCTTCTACCTGCTGTCTTGCAGTAGATTCTTCTTCTATAGTGAGCTTGTCCATCTTCTTTGTTAAACCTGTGGGGCTGCATACACTACTAGACAACTCATTGTTAATAAGTCTAGTTTCATCAAATACTACATGTACAGTTTCTTCTACAACTTGTGTAGACAAGTTGTAGACTCTATAAGCCTTACTGTTGTTGTTGTACCCAACAAAAATTTCCTGTTGGGACTTGGCAGCAAACTTAGTCAAGTAAGACTTTCCATTGTTAAGTATAAAGCACTTACAACTAAAGATCCTGAAGTAGGATAGGTTTAGTTTCCTGTCTTTCACAACCTCATAGGGGGTCTTGTTGAGGCTTTTAGTTATGGTAGCCCTATTAATAACATGGCATGCAATATTCACTGCCTCAACCCAGAAGTATTCTGGTAGTCATGTGTCACTTAATAGGGTCCTACCAGCCTCAATCAAGTTTCTATTCTTCCTTTCAGCAATGCCATTTTGCTGATGTGTTCTTGGTGAAGAAAATTCTTGAAATATCCCAAAGTCTTCACATAGTTTTGTTATGCTATCAGACTGAAATTCAGTACCATGGTCACTTCTTATTTTGACCACTGTACTAGCTAGTTCATTCTGAATCTGTTTGACAAAGCTATAGAAGACACTAGGTGTTTCAGATTTCTGTCTTAGGAAGAACACCCAGGAAAACCTTGAGTAGTCATCTACAACTACAAAGGTATAGACCTTCCTACCTAGGTTGTGAACTGGCATTGTACCAAAGAGATCCATATGCAAGAGGTATAAACACCTCACAGCATCTTTGTTTTCAATGTTTCTAAAGGTGGGTCTAGTCTGCTTGCCCTTTTGACAAGCTGAGCAAATATCATCTTTAATACACTTAACTTGAGGACCATTTCTAACTAACCCTTTGCTAAAGAGTTTGCCAATTGTCTTGTAATTTGGATGGGCTAGCCTCTTGTACCATTTGACACAATAAGAGACTGTCTCATCAGCTACAAGACATACTGGAGAACCATTGTTCTCAACCATAATGTCTAAGCAATAGACATTCCTTTTTCTATAACCAGTCAAAATGATCTTTTGATCATTTGACCTCCTGATATGACAACCATCTTGTACAAATGAGATGTCATATCCTACATCACTCAATTGACTTATACTAATAAGGTTATGTTTCAAACCTTTAACATAGGCCACTTGAGTAATTGTGATATAGGAGTTAGATATGTTACCAAAACCCTTGATGATCCCTTTTTCAGAACCACCAAAGGTGACTTTTGGACCATCCTTGATAGGTGTGTAGTCCTTTAGTAAACCCCTTATTCCAGTCATATGTCTGGAACATCCACTATCCAAGTACCATATTGGGGCATGACCACTTGGACTCACCTGCAAAACAGATTAGTGAACCTTAGAACCCAAAGAATTCTTGGGTCCTTGGTACTGGTTAGTTTGCATCCTAACAAAGCTACCTACAAGTTTTCCAACAGGCAGTTTGCTACTCACTTTGGCACTAGCATTGTGCCAACAGTCCATTGCAAAGTGGCCTAGCTTGCCACAGCACCAACACTCAAACTTATTGTACCTTTGCTTAGGTACTGTCTTTACTGTTTTATCTACAGCTGACTTGTTCAGAGTTGGGGCTTTGCCCTTAGACTTGGACTTGGACTGAACAGTCCTTGTAGGTCTAGTAAATCTCAGTCCAGCTTTACCTTTATGATGAATAAATTCATCAATTAAGGGTAGAACTGACTTAGGTTTAGAAAACCTAGCAACTAAGTCTTTCTCCTTCTGAAGATTAATCTCCAGACTCTTAATTTGATCATTGTTAAATGATATAGTCCCCATCTGAATCACAGTTATGTGCTTCGGTCTGGCTATCTCATTAAGCTTTTGATCAAACAACTTCTCAAAATTAGTTGCAGCAGCTTTGAGATTAGCAATTTCTTTTGCCTGACTTTTGGCTAGGGACTTGCTCTTCTTATAAGCTTGCAACAGAACTTTATATTCATCTATCAACTGATGAATATCCTCTTCAGACTCAGATGCACTCTAATCATTTGATGATGATGAATCTGATTCTGTACTGGCACAAGAAATTGAACTAAAAGAACAATGTTGTACCTTACTAGGTCCTGGCTGCTCCAGGATTTTGTCACTTTCTGTCAATGCCATTAGTCCTTGGCACTGACTGTCCTCTTGTTTATATATAGAGTTCATGATCTGAATGAACTCTTCTTCTTCTTCCTTAGCAAACAGTCCTTTATATGCCTCAGCATCTGACTTAGTTTCTGATGAAGAAATATCTGACAGGCTCTTGTCCTTTTTGGCAACAAAAGACTTTTCCTTCTTGCCCTTGTATTGAGTCCTTTTCTTCTCACTATACTCCTTCCTTTTTTCTGGACAATCTGCAACAACATGACCTTGTCTATTATAGCAATAGCAAACTATTTTTGAAAGAGTTGCCTTGCTAGACTTAGTCTTTTTCCTGTCTTTCTTTGAAGACTTTTTATTCTGATAATAGTCTTCTTTTCCCTGTGAAGTAGATGGCCTTGTCCTCCACTGTTTATTCTTTAAGAACTTCTGGAAATGTCTTGTGAAGGCAGCAAAGTGCTCATCACTTTCACTGCTTTCAGACTTTCTACTTGCTGACTCATCTGATTCAGTTTCAGCTACTTTTGGTGGTGGAGAAGGTGACTTACTTCTATACTTTCTGGGGGCTTCTGTCCTGAAGTCCACTGTCCTTTCTTTGTGTTCACTTCTTGTTGATTTCTCCTCTTCTTTCCTCACCATTAACTGTATTTCATAGGACAGCAGTTTGCCAAAAAGTGTTGGTGGAGGAATTTCTCCCAACTTTGCCATTTCCCTAATGACACAGATCTTGGTGTCCCAATCTTTTGTTAGGGACCTTAGAAACTTATCATTGAGTTCATAATTACTGAACTCTCTGCCATAGGACATGAGCTCATTCACAATCCTGTAGAACTTCTTATAGCACTCAGTTATGCTATCAGCCTTACCTTGTCTAAAACTTTCATATTCTTGGTTTAGCAAGGATTTTCTGTCTTGCCTTACTTCTTCAGAACACTCCATATACACAATAAGAGTATCCCACATTTCTTTAGCTGTCTTACAGTGTATCAGATTCTGAAAAGTTGCATCATCTATGGCACTCACTATGATGTTTTGAGCCCTCTTATCCATAGTGGCTAGAACAATTTCATCCTTTGTCATTTCAGAGAAATCCTTAGGTGTTCTCTGATTTGCATCTAAGACTGACACCTTCATGGGCACATATGGCCCTTCTTTTACTATGATATAAATCCTAGGGTCTGAGGCTTCCATAAACAGTCTCACCCTTTCCTTCCAGATACCAAAGATCTCTTTCCTACATATGGGTAACTCCATGGATCCCAATTCCTTGTGATTCTCAGTGGAACCCATGGTTCTTGATTTTCTTGATTCTGTAATGTGCCTTAGACTGAATCTGCCAACAGGATCTACTCAGACAGTTATGTCCCTTTTTGAGAAAACCTGGCTCTGATACCACTTGAAAGATATTGTACCTAAACACCTAGAGGGGGGGGGGGTGAATAAGTGACTTTAATCTTTTTAACTTTTTAAGGCAGCAATCAGATTTTATCTCAGAGTTATATCTATTTGTACACAACAATCACACAGCAATCACAGAATATCACAGCACACAGTAGACACACAGTTTTATAGTGGTTTCCTAAGGTTTGGGTACATCCACTTTCCCCCTTCGCCTATCTAGCAGTGTCCTAGATTCGGTCAAACTCCTCCACTATCTCAGAACCCAAAACAGGTTCCTACACCTCAGGCCCAAGGCCCTACAACTCAGCTTCTTTACAAAGCCTACACTCAGCCACCAAGGCCTACACTCAGCCACCAAGGCCTACACTCAGCCACAATAGGCCTACACTCAGAGATTTCAATCTCCTACACTCAGGCACTCAAGCCCTACACTCAGCCTTTATAATTACAGGCTTACAAGACTCAGATCCCTAAGGATCCTACAAGATAAAATGAATACAAAAATTATAACTCAACAACTCAGAGACAAGAGAGAAGAGTTATGAGATTCTTGATGAGTTCTTGGAAGAACTCAGCTGAAATCAATCTGACTTGTCTTTCTTCAAAGCTTCTTGAATGTAGAACTCAATAAGATTGACCTCTTCTGCAGTTGATCCTTGATCTCTGCTACTTAAGATTCAGAATAAATCTGAACCCTTCTTCTCAGTCTGGTTCCAATGACTGATTTCTTGGATGGAGCTCTCTCTCTCTCTCCAACTTCTTAGATCTTCACTAGATTCTTCAAGGAATAGCTAGATCTTCTTTGTATAACTTGATGTGTTGATCTTTTGAACAACTTCAACAACAGTTTCTGTAGACAGTGTAAGCCTATTTATAGGCCTTCTTCATGGTAACCGGCTGGTCCGGTTCATAACTGACTTCTGACAACTCTGACAGGTGCAGTAGACCGGCTGAAATGGCAGCTGTCAAGTCATCCAGTCAGTTCTTGAAAACTCTGTAACTGTCTGAAAGTGTCGAGACTTTCTGTCTTTAAGTGTCGACACTTATAGATCAAGTGTCGACACAAGTTGTCTAAGTGTCGACACTAGCCTACAAGGTGTCGACACAACTCCTTGTGTTGTAGATTTTATATCTCGACACTGCTTCTTCTTCATGTGTCGACACTGAAATTGAGTGTCGACACAAGTACTTGTACTTCAGTATATTGCTGAATTCTTATAAGTGTCGACACATCTGCTTTGTGTCGACACATCTTCATGTGTTGAATCTGTTAAGTGTCGACACTTCTTCTTGGTGTCGACACATGTCTTCAGTGTTGATACTTGCTGAGTGTCGACACAGCTCCTTGTGTCGACACATTCTTCTTCTGTCGAGACTCTGGCTGAGTGTCGACACAACTCCTTAGTGTCGACACTTGTACTTAGAATTTTGCTGATCTTTGCTAAGTGTCGACACAGCTGCTTGTGTCGACACTTTCTTCAAGTGTTAAGTCTTCAGCTAAGTGTCAACACATTCTTTCTTGTGTCGACACTTTCTTCAACTATTGACTCTTCTGCAGTGTGTCGACACATTGTTCTGGGTGTCGACACTTTCTTCAAGTGTTGAGTCTTCTGCTGAGTGTCGACACATCTCCTTGTGTCGACACTTATACTTAGTCTCTGCTGACTTTTGCTGAGTGTCGACACAGTCTCCAAGTGTCGACACTTTCTGATGTAGACACAGTTCTTCTAGGTGTCGACACTGCTGTTAAGTTTCGACATTGCTTCACTGCACTTTTCTTCACTGAGTGTCGACACAGCTCCTTGTGTCGACACTTTCTGTCTGGTGTCGACTCAGCATCCCTGGTGTCGACACAATGACTCCAAGTGTCGACACTGCTTGCCTGGGTGTCGACACAAGTCTTCTTAAGTGTTGACACTTTCCCTCTGGGTGTCGACACATGGACTTAGAAACTTTTCCTTCTTTCCTGTAAATACTTAACCTGCACAAGTGAACTCAAAACACATCAAATACATTTTGATGTATATCATTGAGTTGGGTGAGGCTTCTTCAAATCAGGTACATTAGAACCAATGTACCCAACAATCTCCCCCTATTTGGAGAAGTCATAACCCTTAGTCAATGATATACACCATTCATAATAAAATTATAACATGATGTAAAACAGGAATATATAATCAGGGCAACCATAAACATGTATCAATCAAACATGTATACAAAGACATAAACTCAGAACAACTATGAAATAGATTTAACACACAGCAAATTTATCACACAACACATTGTTCCAATACTTTGTCATATTCATATTTCAAAAGTTTACAGAATGTTTATTATCAAAAAGATTACATAGTAAACTTAAGAAAATTTCTATGTTACTTTTGTTCAGCCTCCTTAATTACTATGCCCTTCCCAGATTATACTTTGGCTTGTACTGAGGCTTCAGTGTCTTCAGCAGCAGCAGGCTTTTTCCCTTTAAGCTCCTTCTTCTTTAGCTCTTCAGCTTTGATCTTTTGCCTCTTAAAATAATGATAAGGCTTGGGAAAGTACTTGCTAGGCTCCTGGGCAGTAGGAGGTAGCTTTCCCATCTTGGTCTTTCTTCTATATTGGACTATAGCCTCCTGCCTTGTCTCATGCTTTCTCCATTCTGATTCAGAAAACCACTTGTTCCTATCTTGCACATTATCTTTTGCAGCTTTCCAGGCAGTCAAAATAATGTTCCTAAAGGTGGGACTCCACTGCTCAAAGTCAGGTCTTTGTTCAGCTTGTTCCCTAAACCTCTTTTTAGACAATCTGGTTTCTTCTTCTTTCTGCAGAGCCTCTTGCATAGCTTCAGATATTGGCTGAACAACCTTCTCTATAATGACATTGTCCTTTCCCCCAGGTGGGCTATACATGGACTGTATGTCAGCATGAACCATATCAAAATCTGGTGGAGGATAGATAACTTGAGCTACTTCAGGTTGCTCACCTCCAAGATATGCAGGGTTAATACCAGATTCTGCAACATTATCATCATCACAAAGAGGAGGATATCCAAGAGTTGCTCTGATAGAATTAGATATCCACTTAGCATGATCAGAGCTGACCTTGACTAACACTCTCTCCCCCTTTATGACTTCTCTTTCTATGTGATCTCTGACATCAACTTTTTGAAATCTAACCTGGTTATCCAAATAATTGACTCCATCTTTAAAATAAGGTTTCAACCTTTGGAGTTTGTCAGTAATGATCTTCTGAGAGTCTAGAATGGCAGTCTTAACAGCAGTTATTTCTTCTTGGAATACTTTGTCAAATTCTGCTTTAGCAGCAGCAGTAGAAGTAGGCAAGCCAGCAGCTATGTTCTTCATCTCTGTAACAATTGCATTATGGGAAGCAGTTAAGTTATCATTCATTCTGATTTGGTTCTCAAGAACATATCCTTGCTTTTGTGCAATGTCATCTACTTGAGCTTTGATCTTTTCTTGATGAGTAGCCAAGTACACCACTGTATTCCCTCCCTTGTGGAAGCAGTCTGTCATCTCCTTCTTATTAAGATTCATCTCAAATCTTATTGACTTTATATCCTGGGCAAGATCAAATTGTAGAGATTTGTGCCCCTCATCCACATAAGTCTCTATAGCTTTCCTGTGCTCATCAAGCTTAATCTGCATTGCAACCATTAGAGCACTATAATCAACTGATGGGGCTGGTTGAGATATAGGTTGTGGAACAATAGTTTGCAATGCCCTCTTATAAGTTTGGCTCCTTCTTTTGAATACTTGAAATTTCTTTTTCTTTGCCCTTGCAGCTTCCTCATCTTCAGAAGCTGAGGTGCTTGCAATTTCTACCCTCTCTTTAGGTAGCTCCTCAATAGCTTGGGGCTTCTCAGGCTCTTGCCTTGCAGGTTATTCAAGAATTGGCACTGGCTCCCCCTCAATTGGAGCATTCTCTCCTTCAGCAACTGTACTTTCTTTTCCAAAGTCTTCTTGATCCAGATTAAGAAATAGATCTTCCATAGTAAATTCTTGTGGAGAATGAGCTGGAGACATTCTTAGCTCATCTACCACTGGATCAGAAACTACTTGAACTGTAACAGATGTGTCCTCCATGACAACATCTGGGACTTGACTATCAGTCTGTGGTTGCTGATAAACATCAGACAAATCAGTATCTTCTATAAGAAAAACCAAAGCATTAAGCTTAGTGATTACCTCTAGAATTGTGGTTGTAGCTTGCTCACTTTCCAGTGGAGTGGACTCTTCCACTACTAGTTGCTCCCCCTGGATTTCAGCAACATCTTGAGGAGCTGGAGACTTTACAGCAGTTCCTTCTTCATTCTCATCAGGTGTGAAGACCACTTGCTCTTCACTACCAGAGCTGCTAGTGGAAACCTGAGCCACTGGAGCAGTTTTCCTCTTCTTCTTTTGAGGTGATACTTTATCAGGTATTATCTTCTCAGGGGTTGGCATCTCCTTAGACAACACCATGTCCCATCTGGAGAAGATCCGCATGTCCATTCTTCTCATGTGGTTGATTTTACTACCAGCAGCTTGACTCATTACCTCTGCAATACTTCCAGCAAGGTATAGACTTAAGATCCTGCCCAAGTTGGGCTTCTTCAGGCTTTCCTTGATCTTCTCAAAGATCACTACAGACCAGACAGTTTTCAGATTGAAGATTATCCTGGTCATAATGCTGAACATATGGGCAGATACCCTATCATGCCCTCCAAGTTTGCTTAAAATTACTTTTCCAACAATTTTTGACAGAAATTTCCCCTGACTGTTTATTCCTTTTCTATTGAAAACTGAGCCAATTTTCATCTTAGAATCCATACCACACCATGTCAATGCATCTCTGGTGCTGGAAGCAGTTACCTCTTCTTCTTCCTTAGTTCTTGGCAACTGAAGTACTTTTCTCAGACTTTTTAGAGAAACCTTAACCTTTGCACCATGAACTCTGGATTTGATCTTGTATCCAGATTCGTCCACTTCAGCTCCATTGAGGAATTCCAGTACCTCTTTCTTCCAGATCTTAGTAGGCTCTGAAACAAGAAATTCCAACCCTGAGTCTGCAACTAGGGTTACTACAGTCTTGATCTCCGGGTCTGCATCAACAAACGCGTCGCGCACCAGTTCATATCCTTCATTGACGTTCTCCTCAAGTTTTGGCGTCATTAGGGTTTGAAGAATTTGAACTGAGAGAAGAGAGGTGTCGACACACAAGTTTGGTCTCGAAACTTTTGAAAGTGTGTCGACAAACTAAGGCAAAATCCTATTTATACCTTTCTAGGTTTGAAGATGAAAAGGCGGGCAGCTAACTTAAATTGTGTCGACACTGTCGATAAGTATCGACACTGACTTATAATGTTTCGACACATAAGTGTCGACACAAGTTTAGTCAACAGATTATATGTGTCGACACTTGTTTATGTGTCGACACCACATAACTCGACATATAGTCGAGACTTTTCTTAGATAATTCTGAGTAAAACTAAGTGTCGACACCACCTTGGATGTGTCGACACCTACTTGTCATATGTCGACACTAATATTCTGAAGTGTCGACACTAGCTTCCTAGATGTGTCGACACTTTTTTCCTGAAGTGTCAACACCACTATTCTGTGTCGACACAGATATCTCTGTGTGTCGACACCTTTTTACTTAGCCATTTCCAATTCTATAAACTTACTCTAAGTTTATCATTCCTAGTTCAATTTTAAACCTATTGAACTTAGTTTCTTCTAGGGGCTTAGTATACATATCAGCTAGTTGATTATCTGTTTTAACATATTCTAGTAAAATATCCTCTTTCTCTACATGCTCCCTAAGAAAATGATATTTTATTTCAATATATTTGGTTCTACTATGGGAAACAGGATTATGCGCAATTGATATAGCACTTGTAGAATCACAAAATAGTGGAGTTCTACTTACCTGAAATCCATAATCCTCAAGCTGATGTTGTATCCATAGAAGTTGAGCACAGCAACTTCCAGCAGCCATATATTCTGATTCTGCAGTGGAGATAGCCACACTTGTTTGCTTTTTGCTACTCCATGAAATCAGTCTTCCACCTAGGAATTGACAGGTTCCAGTTGTGCTTTTTCTGTCTTCTTTGCATCCTGCAAAGTCTGCATCTGAATAACTTGTTAGTTCAAAATCCCCATTCCTAGGGTACCAGAGGCCTAGATAAGGAGTGCCCTTTAGATATCTCAATATTCTTTTGACTGCTGTCAAATGAGACTCTTTAGGGCAGGCTTGATACCTTGCACAGACACATGTAGCATACTTGATATCTGGTCTACTTGCATACAAATATAATAGGGAGCCAACTATCCCTCTATACAAAGACTCATCTACAGGTTTCCCTGCATCATCCTTGCTAAGAGACATACTTGACCCCATAGGAGTCTTCACGGTACTGGATGAATCCATACCATACTTCCTTATGAGTTCTAGGGTGAACTTGGACTGGCATATGGATAATCCATTCTCAGTCTGTCTTACTTGGAGACCCAAGAAGAACTTAAGTTCTCTCATACTACTCATCTCAAATTGACCTTGCATTAGTTTTGCAAACTTTTTGCAAAGGCTACTTTCAGTAGACCCAAATATAATGTAATCTACATATATTTGGACTAGTATTACTTTGCCTCTGGATTCCCTAAGGAATAGAGTCTTGTCTATTTTCCCCCTTGTGAACTTATTCTCAATGAGGAAACTAGACAGGGTTTCATACCAAGCCCTAGGGGCTTGCTTTAACCCATATAATGCTTTCCTAAGTCTATAGATATGATTAGGTAGAGTTGAATCAACAAAACCTGATGGCTGTTCCACATATACTTCCTCTTTAAGATTACCATTCAGAAATACTGACTTGACATCCATTTGGTAAACTTTAAATCCTTGAAAGGTTGCATAGGCCAGGAACATCCTTATGGCTTCCAGTCTGGCTACTGGAGCAAAGGTTTGATCAAAATCAATACCTTCTTCCAGCCTATATCCTTTAGCAACCAATCTTGCTTTGTTCTTAATGATGATTCCATGCTCATCCATCTTATTCCTATAGATCCACTTGGTCCCAATTATGTTGTGGTCTTTAGGTTTAGGAACAAGCTCCCAGACCTTGCACCTCTTGAACTAATTGAGTTCTTCTTGCATTGCCTCAATCCAATGAGGGTTTAGGATGGCTTCTTCAAACTTATTTGGTTCAACTTGGGATAGAAAACTGGAGTAGATTGCTGCATTCAGATTTCTGCTCCTTGTCTGTACCCCTTGTCTTGGATCACCAATGATTTGTTCTGCTGGATGATCTCTAAGATGCCTAATGGCTGGAGGCATCCTGACTTCAGGTTGAACTTCTTCAACTTCTTCATCTTGCTGTACTCCTTGTACTTCTTCTGCATTTGGTACATGTAGTACTCCCCCTGGACAACAGCCACTGTCTTCTACCTGCTGTCTTGCAGTAGATTCTTCTTCTATAGTGAGCTTGTCCATCTTCTTTGTTAAACCTGTGGGGCTGCATACACTACTAGACAACTCATTGTTAATAAGTCTAGTTTCATCAAATACTACATGTACAGTTTCTTCTACAACTTGTGTAGACTAGTTGTAGACTCTATAAGCCTTACTGTTGTTGTTGTACCCAACAAAAATTCCCTCTTGGGACTTGGCAGCAAACTTAGTCAAGTAAGGCTTTCCATTGTTAAGTATAAAGCACTTACAACCAAAGATCCTGAAGTAGGATAGGTTTGGTTTACTGCCTTTCACAACCTCATAGGGGGTCTTGTTGAGGCTTTTAGTTATGGTAGCCCTATTAATAACATGGCATGTAGTATTCACTGCCTCAGCCTAGAAGTATTCTGGTAGTGATGTGTCACTTAATAGGGTCCTACCAGCCTCAATCAAGATTCTATTCTTCCTTTCAGCAATGTCATTTTGATGAGGTGTTCTTGGTGAAGAAAACTCTTGAAATATCCCAAAGTCTTCACATAGTTTTGTCATGCTATCAGACTGAAATTCAGTACCATGGTCACTTCTTATTTTGACCACTGTACTAGCTAGTTCATTCTGAATCTGTTTGACAAAGCTATAGAAGACACTAGGTGTTTCAGATTTCTGTCTTAGGAAGAACACCCAGGAAAACCTTGAGTAGTCATCTACAACTACAAAGGTATAGACCTTATTACCTAGGCCGTGAACTGGCATTGGACCAAAGAGATCCATATGCAAGAGGTATAAACACCTCACAGCATCTTTGTTTTCAATGCTTCTAAAGGTGGATCTAGTGTGCTTGCCCTTTTGACAAGCTGAGCAAATACCATCTTTAATACACTTAACTTGAGGACCATTCCTAACTAACTCTTTGCTAAAGAGTTTGTCAATTGTCTTGTAGTATAGATGGGCTAGCCTCTTGTGCCATTTGACACAATGAGAGACTGTCTCATCAGCTACAAGACATACTGGAGAACCATTGTTCTCAACCATAATGTCTAAGCAATAGATATTCCTTTTTCTATAACCAGTCAAAATGATCTTTTGATCATTTGACCTCCTGATATGACAACCATCTTTGACAAATGAGATGTCATATCCTACATCACTCAATTGACTTATACTAATAAGGTTATGTTTCAAACCTTTAACATAGGCCACTTGAGTAATTGTGATATAGGAGTTAGATATGTTACCAAAACCCTTGATGATCCCTTTTTCAGAACCACCAAAGGTGACTTTTGGACCATCCTTGATAGGTGTGTAGTCCTTTAGTAAACCCCTTGTTCCAGTCATGTGTCTGGAACATCCACTGTCCAAGTACCATATTGGGGCATGGCCACTTGGACTCACCTGCAAAACAGATTAGTGAACCTTAGAACCCAAAGAATTCTTGGGTCCTTGGTACTGGTTAGTTTGCATCCTAACAAAGCTACCTGCAGGTTTTCCAACAGACAGTTTGCTACTCACTTTGGCACTAGCATTGTGCCAAAAGTTCATTGCAAAGTGGCCTATCTTGCCACAGCACCAACACTCAAACTTATTGTACCTTTGCTTAGGTACTGTCTTTAGTGTTTTATCTACAGCTGACTTATTGAGAGTTGGGGCTTTGCCCTTGTACTTGGACTGAACAGTCCTTGTAGGTCTAGTAAATCCCAGTCCAGCTTTACCTTTGTGATGAACAAATTCATCAATTAAGGGTAGAACTGACTTAGGTTTAGAAAACCTAGCAACTAAGTCTTTCTCCTTCTGAAGATTAATCTCCAGACTCTTAATTTGATCATTCTTAAATGATATAGTCCCCATCTGAATCACAGTTATGTGCTTCAGTCTGGCTATCTCATTAAGCTTTTGATCAAACAACTTCTCAAAATCAGTTGCAGCAGCTTTGAGATTAGCAATTTCTTTTGCCTGACTTTTGGCTGGGGACTTGCTCTTCTTATAAGCTTGCAACAGAACTTTATATTCATCTATCAACTGATGAATATCATCTTCAGACTCAGATGCACTCCCATCATTTGATGATGATGAATCTGATTCTGTACTGGCACAAGAAATTGAACTAAAAGAACAATGTTGTACCTTACTAGGTCCTGGCTGCTCCAGGATTTTGTCACTTTCTGTCAATGTCATTAGTCCTTGGCACTGACTGTCCTCTTGTTCATATATAGAGTTCATGATCTGAATGAACTCTTCTTCTTCTTCCTCAGCAAACAGTCCTATATATGCCTCAGCATCTGACTCAGTTTCTGATGAAGAAATATCTGACAGGCTCTTGTCCTTTTTGGCAACAAAAGACTTTTCCTTCTTGCCCTTGTATTGAGTCCTTTTCTTGTCACTAAACTCCTTCCTTTTTTCTGGACAATCTGCAACAACATGACCATGTCTATTACAGCAATAACAAACTATTTTTGAAAGAGTTGCCTTGCTAGACTTAGTCTTTTTCCTGTCTTTCTTTGAAGACTTTTTATTCTGATAATAGTCTTCTTTTCCCTGTGAAGTAGATGGCCTTGTCCTCCACTGTTTATTCTTTAAGAACTTCTGGAAATGTCTTGTGAAGGCAGCAAAGTCCTCATCACTTTCACTGCTTTCAGACTTTCTACTTGCTGACTCATCTGATTCAGTTTCAGCTACTTTTGGTGGTGGAGAAGGTGACTACTTCTATACTTTCTTGGGGCTTCTGTCTTGAAGGCCACTGTCCTTTCTTTGTGTTCACTTCTTGTTGATTTCTCCTCTTCTTTCCTCACCATTAACTGCATTTCATAGGACAGCAGTTTGCCAAAAAGTGTTGGTGGAGGAATTTCTCCCAACTTTGCCATTTCCCTAATGACACAGATCTTGGTGTCCCAATCTTTTGTTAGGGACCTTAGAAACTTATCATTGAGTTCATAATTACTGAACTCTCTGCCATAGGACATGAGCTCATTCACAATCCTGTAGAACTTCTTATAGCACTCAATTATGCTATCAGCCTTACCTTGTCTAAAACTTTCATATTCTTGGTTTAGCAAGGATTTTCTATCTTGCCTCACTTCTTCAGAACCCTCCATATACACAATAAGAGTATCCCACATTTCTTTAGCTGTCTTACAGTGTATCAGATTCTGAAAAGTTGCATCATCTATGACACTCACTATGATGTTTTGAGCCCTCTTATCCATAGTGGCTAGAACAATTTCATCCTTTGTCATTTCAGAGAAATCCTTAGGTGTTCTCTGATTTGCATCTAAGACTGACACCTTCATGGGCACATATGACCCTTCTTTTACTGTGATATAAATCCTAGGGTCTGAGGCTTCCATAAACAGTCTCACCCTTTCCTTCCAGATACCAAAGATCTCTTTCCTACATATGGGTAACTTCATGGATCCCAATTCCTTGTGATTCTCAGTGGAACCCATGGTTCTTGATTTTCTTGATTCTGTAATGTGCCTTAGACTGAATCTGCCAATAGGATCTACTCAGACAGTTATGTCCCTTTTTGAGAAAACCTGACTCTGATACCACTTGAAAGATATTGTACCTAAACACCTAGAGGGGGGGGGGGGGTGAATAGGTGACTTTAATCTTTTTAACTTTTTAAGGCAGCAATCAGATTTTATCTCAGAGTTATATCTATTTGTACACAGCAATCACACAGTAATCACAGAATATCACAGCACACAGTAGACACACAGTTTTATAGTGGTTCCCCAAGGTTTGGGTACATCCACTTTCCCCCTTCGCCTATCTAGCATGTCCTAGATTCGGCCAAACTCCTCCACTATCTCAGAACCCAAAACAGGTTCCTACACCTCAGGCCCAAGGCCCTACAACTCAGCTTCTTTACAAAGCCTACACTCAGCCACCAAGACCTACACTCAGCCACCAAGGCCTACACTCAGCCACAACAGGCCTACACTCAGAGATTTCAATCTCCTACACTCAGGCACTCAAGCCCTACACTCAGCCTTTATAATTACAGGCTTACAAGACTCAGATCCCTAAGGATCCTACAAGATAAAATGAATACAAAAATTATAACTCAACAACTCAGAGACAAGAGAGAAGAGTTGTGAGATTCTTGATGAGTTCTTGGAAGAACTCAGCTGAAATCAATCTGACTTGGCTTTCTTCAAAGCTTCTTGAATGTATAACTCAATAAGATTGACCTCTTCTGCAGTTGATCCTTGATCTCTGCTACTTAAGATTCAGAATAAATCTGAACCCTTCTTCTCAGTCTGGTTCCAATGACTGATTTCTTGGATGGAGCTCTCTCTCTCCAACTTCTTAGATCTTCACTAGATTCTTCAAGGAATAGCTAGATCTTCTTTGTATAACTTGATGTGTTGATCTTTTGAACAACTTCAACAACAGTTTCTGTAGACAGTGTAAGCCTATTTATAGGCCTTCTTCATGGTAACCGGCTGGTCCGGTTCATAACTGACTTCTGACAACTCTGACAGGTGCAGTAGATCGGCTGGAATGGCAGCTGTCAAGTCATCCAGTCAGTTCTTGAAAACTCTGTAACTGTCTGAAAGTGTCGAGACTTTCTGTCTTTAAGTGTCGACACTTATAGACCAAGTGTCGACACAAGTTGTCTAAGTGTCGACACTAGCCTACAAGGTGTCGACACAACTCCTTGTGTTGTAGATTTTATATCTCGACACTGCTTCTTCTTCATGTGTCGACACTGAAATTGAGTGTCGACACAAGTACTTGTACTTCAGTATATTGCTAAATTCTTGTAAGTGTCGACACATCTCCTTTGTGTCGGCACATCTTCATGTGTTGAATCTGTTAAGTGTCGACACTTCTTCTTGGTGTCGACACATGTCTTCAGTGTTGATACTTGCTGAGTGTCGACACATTCTTCTTCTGTCGAGACTCTGGCTGAGTGTCGACACTTGTACTTAGAATTTTGCTGATCTTTGCTAAGTGTCGACACAGCTCCTTGTGTCGACACTTTCTTCAAGTGTTGAGTCTTCAGCTAAGTGTCGACACATTCTTTCTTGTGTCGACACTTTCTTCAAGTGTTGACTCTTCTGCAGTGTGTCGACACATTGTTCTGGGTGTCGACACTTTCTTCAAGTGTTGAGTCTTCTGCTGAGTGTCGACACATCTCCTTGTGTCGACACTTATACTTAGTCTCTGCTGACTTTTGCTGAGTGTCGACACAACCTCCAAGTGTCAACACTTTCTGATGTAGACACAGTTCTTCTAGGTGTCGACAATGCTGTTAAGTGTCGACACTGCTTTACTGCACTTTTCTTCACTGAGTGTCGACACAGCTCCTTGTGTCGACACTTTCTGTCTGGTGTCGACTCAGCATCCCTGGTGTCGACACAATGACTCCAAGTGTCGACACTGCTTATCTGGGTGTCGACACAAGTCTTCTTAAGTGTCGACACTTTCCCTCTGGGTGTCGACACATGGACTTAGAAACTTTTCCTTCTTTCCTGTAAATACTTAACCTGCACAAGTGAACTCAAAACACATCAAATACATTTTGATGTATATCATTGAATTGGGTGAGGCTTCTTCAAATCAGGTACATTAGAACCAATGTACCCAACACTGTTGTTGTACCTTCACCCTCTGAACCTTCTATTCCCCCTCAAGACAAACCTCTTACCATTCCTGATGCCACTCTAAGGAAGCTGAATGCTTTGTATGATAACCCTCAGAGTTCAAATTCTGATGATGATGATGATGATGAATCAGATGAGGAGGCTGCTAAAAAGAAAAAGTAGTTGCTCTCTAAGAAAAGGAAGGCTCCTCCTCCTCCTGCTCCGAAGCCTAATCCCACTGCAGACACTCCATATTATATTCTGCATAATGTTCCTCCTTACAAAGGGATGCCTGCATGGATGTGGTTATCTAAGAACCAGCAAAAAGAGAGGAAGAGGAGTAGGAGATACTCTCCTCCCCCAGTTCATAGATACAGAAAGGATCCTCCTCCTCCTCCTCCTCCAGCAGCAGGTGCCTCTGGCTCTAGCTCTCAGAGATCTGCTCATATTCAAACCTATCAGAGACAAACATGGAGATCCTCTGGTGGCAGTCAGCCAAGGCCACCATCTTCAGGCAGTCAACACCATCAACAACAACAGCAGCAGCCCCAGGAATCTAAGGAACATGAAGCTGAAAGGCCCTATTCCCCTCCTGAAGATCCAGAAACAGCCAACACAGCCAGAATGGCAGGATTCCAAGAAATCATTGGCTTATCTCTAATCAACAAAGCTAAAGCTGAAGGCAAGGATACAACAGGCTTAACTACTATGTCTCAGTAAAGGAGAGATGAGCTAAAAAGATTTGGGAAAGCAAACAAGCTACTCAATGTTGATGAGTACATGAATCTTCACCCAGAAGCAGTTGTCCCCAGAGCCACTTCACTGAACATCATAGGGGCAGCTGGCATGACTATGACCAAGGCTCAAGCTTCAGATCCCAATAGGGAAATCATTTTCAAGAAGCCAGGAGAAAAAGCACCAGAAGTCAAGCCAAAACAGAAGAAATCAGAGAAGTAATTTTGTGTTTTCTTTTCATTTCTGCTTCTGTTTCAGTCTATATCTTTGCATTAAAACAAAGCCAGTATGTATATATATATCTGTTGCATGTGTTGTAAATTCTCTGCCAGATATATCTCTTAATTTTGTTTTGTTTTTCTGTTTGTTCTTTGCTTGGAGTTTCTGTTAGTGACCTCACCCAAATAGGGGGAGATTGTTGGATCCCTAGTTGATTTGGGCTAGGTTCACTGACTTAGGATGTGACCCATCATGTATAGTCTGGGTCAAGTTTGTGTCTTAGAGTGTAGGACAGTCCTCTATCTCAACTTCAGATGGACCAGCCTTCTTCAAGACCTTTAGGAACTCCAGATCTATCAGTTTTTCAGACTAAGTGAAATGAGTTTGACGTTCGTCGAACTCAGCTCGACGAAGGAAGTTGTGTGCTCGACGATCGTGAGACAATTCGCAGTTCTGAGCTCGACGAACTTGGACCTCAAGTTCACAGCTTCTCAGGTCGACGAATGTTAATCTGTACTCGACGATTTTTGTGCTCAGAGAATGTGTGTCGACACTTAGGGCTTGTGTCGACACCAGAAGATTTGTGTCGACACCCAGGATTTCAGTCGACACCAGCTTGTGTCGACACCAGAGGATTTGTGTCGACATCTAGACTAATCTGTCGACACCAGAGGAGCTGTGTCAACACCAAGACCAATCTGTCGACACCATTTTGTGTCGACACAGCATTTCAGCAGATGTAGAGTATTTCGTCCAAGTCCAGAACTTTTCTCAGGTCGATGAAGTTTATTCTCAGCTCGATGAATTTGGTTCTCTGCTCAACGAATAATGTTTGTCTGATATTGAAGATTGTCTATTCAACGAATGAAGACTGTCAGCTCGACGAACTCAGCTTAGCTCGACGAATTCAAGACTCAGCTCGACAAATTCTGTTCTTCGGCCGACGATTCCAGACTATGTCTTCTTCCGTTCCCGTCTCATTCCATGGCGCTGATTCCTGGACAATTAATGGCAGTTCTTCACAGTATACTATCGCTAGGATGCGCAGTTAATTCTGGATTATTACATGCCATTTTCCCATGGAAACAGTTGGGGAAATAATTAATTGATGCTTCCTTTCCAGGTCGTCTGTCATTACTGCTCGACATTCAAAAATTCGAATGCTCTCCATGACAGACAGAGATATACAGAAACCAGAAATAATATACAAGAAGTACAGAACACCAGACAACAAAAAAAGAAAAGCATAGACAGTGATTCAGACAACACAAGAAAAAGAATTCATTCTTGGCCCAGAGAGAAATTGATCTAGAAGAAGAAGAAGAAGAAGAACATTACATCAATATCAAGAGTCTTCTTCATCTGCTTTTACTCAGGAGAACTTCAAAACAATACATTCATATCAGCTGCAAGAAGTTCCTGAAGACTTTCTCTGGACCTGGAATTCTAGGTCTTTGAAGACCTATCACCCTGAAGCAGTGCTCCAGTATTCTTCCTGATCCATTCTACATCTCAGGGGGAGCAAAGCTGCTAAACAACTTCCACAAGTCTTCTCATTTGACTTGAGAAAGAGAAGACCTCATCACCCTCTCACTCCACCTCTGTATAGGGTTTTAATTCCCTTCAAAATTATTCTGGTTGCCAGTCTCCCACCAAAAGACTTGAGGGTTTGGTTTTTGGGAACCTGATCAAAACCCCATTGGTGCCAGGACACCTGATCAACCCCTTCCTGCAGTGGATTCCTACCAGGGCGGTAGAAGAGTGGACTACCCAGATTTGGGGAACCACTATAAAATTCTTGTGTCATCTGGTTGCTTTCTTTTCCTTTTTGTTTTCTGGCCTTGCTCTGTGAATGTGCTGTGATTAGTCCATTGCTGTTTTTGTGTTTATTGTATTTGCTGCACACACACATACACACACCTAAAATACAACAGCAGTTGTAAAAGTTTTAAAATCACCATATACTCTATTCACCCCCCCCCCCCCCTCTAGAGTATATCAGATCTAGCTGCACTTTCATCCTCAAGGCCAGCTTTGTATCTGAAATACAATACTCTGGCCGGGTCTCCAATGTTGTGATGGTTAAAAAAGGAGACGGCCGGTGGCGTATGTGTGTTGATTTTTCTTTGCTTAATAAATCATGTCATAAGGATTGTTTTCTCTTGTCTTGGATTGACGTGCTGGTTGACTCAGCCGTCGATTTTCCTATAATGAGCTTCTTAGACGCATTTTCTGGTTATCTCCAGATTAGGATGCACCCCCCAGACATCAAAAATGTCTCGTTCATCATGGGGGATGGGTGCTACTGCTACAAAATTATTCCCCTTGGGCTGAAGAACGCAGGGGCGACATACAGAAGATGATGGACAGGGTATTTCGGGAACAGAAGTGGAGGAACTTGTAAGTGTATGTAGATGATCTCATGATCAAGAGTCGAGACATGGACTCTCACCTCTAGGACCTGGATGCGACCTTCTCCACCCTACGCAAATACAAGATGTAGTTGAACCCCCTGAAGTGCATTTTTGGGGCCAGCAGGGGAAAGTTCTTGGGACACCTCACCCCCACGGGGGTCGAGCCGAACCTCAATAAGGTTAAAGCCATCGTAGAGTTGGGATTGCCTCAGAATGCTAAGGAGGTGCAGCGGTTGACAGGAAAGCTAGCAGGATTGAGCAGGTTCCTCTCCCAGGCCAGGGAGAAATGCTCCTCCTTCTTCAAGATATTGATGGGGGCCAGAAGTTCGAGTGGACAAAGGAGTACGGGGAGGCATTCCAGGCCCTGAAGAGGCAGTTGACCCAGGCTCCGCTGCTCCAAGGGCCGAAGGAAGGGGAAGACCTGTATTTGTATCTCGGGGTCGGAGCAGAGGCCTTGAGCTTCGTCTTGGTTCGGGAAGAGGGCAAGAGGTAGCTCCCCATATACTATGCGAGTCGAGTCCCGAGGAAGGCCGAGCTTCAGTATCCTATCTTGGAAAAGCTGGCCTTCGCTCTGGTCGTCTCAGCTCGGAGGCTACGACCCTACTTTCAGGCACACCCCATCTGAGTGGTGAATGACCATCCCCTCTGCAGCATCTTTGAGGGGGTGGAGCATAAGGGCAGGCTAGCTAAGTGGTCGGTGGAACTGAGTGAGTTCAACATCTCCTTTGTCTCTCGCCTCTCGATCAAGGCCCAAGCAATGGCCAACTTTTTGGCCGACTACGTGGTCAAGGTTGCGGAGGAAGACCTCACTCGTCCAACTTCGTGGAAGGTGAAGGTAGACGGCGCCTCAAGGAGACATTCCTTGGGGGTGGGGGTAATCTTGGAAAGCCCCCATGGGACGAGAATTGAGCAAACGGTGGTGGTGCACTTCCCCATCACTAATAACCAGACCGAATACGAGGCCGTAATAGTAGGGCTGCGCCTGGCCAGGGAGCTGGGGGTGCTCGATGTGGAGGTCCTCACGGACTCCATGGTGGTGGCTTCCCAGATCAATGGGGAGTTCGAGGCGAGAGAGCCTACCCTCCGGCTATACTTAGCAAAAGTGAAGGGGGTCATCGGCACATTTCAAACCTTCTCCATCCGACACGTGCCCAGAGAAGAGAACGAGCAGGTCGATCAGCTGGTGAAGCACGGTCCCCGGGTGGGGGGTACCATCACTGATCTATTTCGCCCTTCCATCGAAGAGGGGGAACTGATGGAGGTGGATCAACACTTATCGTGGACGGACCCTTTCATGACTTTTCTCTCCACAGGGTAGTACCCAGAGGGGATAGACAAGAAGAATTTCAGATACAAATCGGCGTACTATCTCCTCCGAGAAGGGCAGTTGTATCAGAAGACTCTCTCGGGGATGCTGGCCCGTTGTATGGCCGAGAGGGAAGTGCAGAGGATTTTGGAAGAAGTCCACTCCGTGGAGTCTGGGAGCCACTCCGGGAGCCGGAGCCTATAAGGGAGGATTGTCGGACAAGGATACTTCTGGCCTACCATGGGTCACGATGCTGCGGAATTCAAAAAGAGGTGCCACAAATGCTAGTTGTTTGCCCCCTCCAACTACAACTGGCTCAGTGCCTCAAGAGCATCAAGACCAACTGGCCCTTTGCGATTTGGGGGATGGATTTGGTTGGACTGTTCCCCTAGTCCAGCGGGTAAAGGAGGTTCCTGTTGGTGATGATAGATTATTTTTCCAAGTGGCTAGAGGTTAAGGCGATGGCTAAGGTGACCTCCCAAGTCATCAGAAATTTTGTTTGGGGGAGATCATCTGCCGTCATGGTCTACCTCAGGACATTGTCACAGACAATGGGCCTCAGTTCGCCAGCGCAGAATTCATCACCTTCTGCAAGCAACTCGGGATCGACCTCAGGTTCGCGTCGGTCCACCACCCCAGGAGCAACGGGTAGGTGGAGGCGGCGAAGAAGATTATTGTGAACCTCCTGAAGAAGAAGGTTGAAAACCTGAAGGGGAGCTGGGTGGGGCAGCTACCCTCGGTCCTCTGGACCCTAAGGACCACCCGCAACACAGCCACATGGTAGACCTCCTTCAAGCTCTCCCATAGATGTGAGGCGGTACTCCCCATTGAATTTGAAGTACAGATGCCTCGGGTGGTCAAGGCACAGGAAGGCAGAGAGGAATGGCCGACTGAAAATGGGGAGGAGCTGCAGCTCTCCCTTGACATGCTGGAGGAGCCGCATGACCTCTCCGCCATCCGACAGGAAGAGGTGAAGAGGAGGATGGCCAAATACTTTGACAAGCATGTTAGAATCAAACAATTTGCGGAAGGAGACTTAGTCTTGAAGAAGGTAGATGCAGCGGGAAGATCAGCAGCCTTGTGGAAGCTCAACCCCAACTGGGAGGGTCCATACATTTTAAAAGCGGCCTTGAAATTAGGAGGCTATTGCCTCCGGAATGTGGAGGGCGAGACCCTGAGTCTCACCTAGAGTGGTGATGACTTAAAGCACTTTTATCCGTAAAACGTGTAAGTGGTGCCTTTTTTCTTAATGAAGCTTTTCATATGTCGAGTCTTGCAATGATTCACATGAGTAGGTAGAGATTCCACTCAGCATACCCCAAGCAAATCCCGATGCCAAGCTCTCACCTAGCTGGCATGGCTGTATGTCACTAGCATGTGTCTACTCAAACCCCGAGCAGATCCCGCTGTCAGGCTCTCACCTAGCTGACAGGGCTAGATGTCACTCGCGTGTGTCAACTCGGACCCCGAGCAGATCCCGCTGTCAGGCTCTCACCTAGCTGGCAGGTCTGGATATCACTTGATGGTATCTACTCAGACCTCGAGCAGATCCTGCTGACAGGCTCTCACCAAGCTGATAGGGCTGGATGTCACTCGCGTGTATCAACTCGGACCCCGAGCAGACCGCACTGCCTGGCTCTCACCTAGTTGGCAGGGTTGGATGTCACTCGATGGTGTCTACTCAGACCCCGAGCAGATCTTATTGTCAGGCTCACACCGAGCTGGCAGGGCTGGATGTCACTCGCGTGTGTCAACTCGGACCCTGAGCAGATCCCGCTGTCAGGCTATCACCTAGATGGAAAGGCTGGATGTCACTCGATGGTGTCTACTCTGACCCTGAGTAGATCCCGCTACCAGACTCTCACCTAGCTGGCAAGGCTGGATGTCACTCAATGGTGTCTACTCAGACCCCGAGCAGATCCCGATGCCAGACCCTCACCTAGATGGCAGGGCTGGATGTCACTCATGTGTATCAATCCGGACTCCGAGCAGATCCCGCTGCCAGGCTCTCACCTAGCTGGCAGGGTTGGATGTCACTCTTAGGAGTCTACTCCGGCCCCCCCACTGGACTGCAGGGCATGCCTTGATGAACAAAGCGATGTTAGAAGTTGGGGGGCTGAAGCATCCGAATGACCGAGGAAGAAGTCGCAAAGTTAAGGAAATGGGTCCAATGCAATCGACCAGTACCCGAGATAACGACCAAGGCGGCGAGAACCCAGGTTGTGTCGCATGAGGGTTAGCTCGCACAGAACTCGGCGGCCCGGGTGCTAGCCGAGTCGGCTCGTCTCTTCTAGCGAGCAAGCAGCACAGAGGATCTAGACTAAGGAGGCGGGTCGCCACTTGCGAGTCGGCTAACTAAGCCCCCTATGCTTCCTAAGCTAATTCCTTGGGGGGTACGCGATTTCGCTAACAAGACGCGGGATGAGGAACTGTGAGCGGGAGAATCAGAACAAGTCGCAAGTACGAAAAAGAAGAAAATCCACATTTCACAGAAGCATTACAAGCAGTAGAAACATATATATATGCGAGAAGTGGGTAGAGAACAGTTCGTTGATTAACAAAAAATATACGATCGGGACTCAGCCCGCGTTTACATTGTAACAAAAGCACACATAAGAGGTGAGGTGCTGGAATTCGGCGAGGCGAGCTCTCGGGAGACAAACCCTAGAGAGGCTGATAGTACTTGTCTCCCAGCTTAGGTACCGGCAGGAACAACGCTGGTACCACATCTCTCGCAGAAAGGCCCGAGCCCTCGCCCTTGATAAGATCGGCCCACCGCAGAGTCTGGAAGATATACTTTGTTGCACAGGCAGCGTTCTTCTGCATCATTTCCTCCAGCTCGTGCTCGGTATAATGCATAAGCTGGCAGCCGCTGCTGGAGGGCGGCGGGAGAGTCGCGGCGGCCTCCAGCTCTCGCACCCGCGCCTATAGCGCTTCCTTTTCTTTCTCCAAGACGGCGACAACAGCATCGGCGGCGTCCGCCCTCTCTCTCTCTCTGACGCTCCGCCTCCTCCTGGGCGAGGCAGCGAGCCTCCTCCTTCTCGTCCACCAGCCTCTTGAGCGAGGGAGCATTCTTCTCCATTGGTTTGCACCGCCGGCCGACCATGTGGGCCAGCTCTAGGCTGCGGAGCTGGGCCCGCGCACTCTCGTGGATCAGCACCCGTGTGGCCTCCTCTGTTAAATTTTCTCAACGTGGTCAGCAAGATAGCCCAAACGCCAAATTAATATCTTCGGAACTACCCAGTTCGCACGTTGAACCAGCGGAAACCAAGGACTAGAGGCACAAAGATAAATCACAACAAACAATGGAAGCACAAGCAGGTCTATTATTCATTCACTTCTTTACAATGTGAGGCATACATAGCGAGACATGATTTCGCTAGTATAACAGCTGAAAAACAGAAGCACCAAAAAACAAGCCGGGCGGACAGAACCCGAGTCCGCCGAGACCGCGAGGTCGCCGAAGCCGCCCGAACTATGCTGCAATCCGCCGAATACCACGGAGTCCGCCGAAGCCGCGAGGCCGCACGGACACACCGTTATTCGTCTTCTGCTGAACCCGAACTGAGGAACACCCCTACCCGCCTGAAGCCGGCGGACAGGTTATTGAAGCTGGCAAAGATGAAACAGAACTGACAAGCCGCAGAGCGACCTCCTGCTGAGTCCGCAGAGACCGCACACTTCCAAGCACTTGACCGAAGTCACAGCCACACTCCTGGCTCCTTGAAGTTATCTGCGCGACCTGCACACAGCAAACCGTCAGCCTGAAACAATCCGTGCAGACTGGCAAACACAGACCGCAACACTTCGCACACCCCAACTTACTGTTCACTCAAGTCACTGTAGATGTGCCAGGGGGGTCCTATTTATAGGCCGGGTGAGGAGTGTGGTCACCGCCCAAGAGATAGCGACACCGCCCCAGCCCGCGCGAATACAAACCACCGTCCGCTCAGTCCGCGTGGACTTAGCCGGTCACCAAGGAAAACCGCCAGGAGCAAGGCAACCATTGACGAACCCACTCCAGTCCGCCTAAGCTAAGCGGACAAGGCATCAGCCCGCAAAGCTCCAACCGCTTCAGGACAGCAAACCCCCTTCAATGGCTGTCCGCACCAACCCGAGGCAGTCCGCAAGACACACACCTCAATCCGCCACAAGTCCACGACCAAAGGCAGCTAAAGACAGACCGCCCGGTCACAGCGGACTCGGCGGATACGGCGGACACACTGAACTCGGCACCAAGAGACCAAGCCCAAAACCATTGAGGGCAAATGCGAGCTTGGCGGACGCAAAACCCCAGTCCGCCAAAACACCACAGCGCAGACTGCCACAGTCCGCGAGCTCCTCGCACTCCTGCCCTATCACAGCGGTCTAATCCCGGACTCCAAAACCAGGCCGCCACAACGATCTCCACAGCAACTCGCCTGCTGTGCCACCAGAGCTCGACAAGGCCTCAGCCAAGCTCTAAGCTTAGTCCGCAACAGCCAATACCGCGGACACAACAGTCCGCAAGCTTCCCGCGGACAAGAGCCAACCCGCCTTTCAGCACAAGCTTGAACCCGCGACCACTGAGCAAAGCACCAGTCCGCAAGCCTCTCTATCCGCAGATACCAGGCCGCACCAAACCGCGGACTCCATGCAACAACCCACTCAGAACACAGCCGGCTTCCACCAGACTTTTCACCAGGCCGCAAACCTCAGTCCGCCCAGTCCGCCAAGGCTGTCCGCCACAGGCCGCGCGGCCTGTCCCGTCACCCACTTCCACTTCACAAATTTTAACACTCCCCCTTGAAGTGAGAAGTGGTGACCAAGCCCAGCAAGCTGCGCAAGCATTCAAAAGGCCCCTTCGACAGTGGCTTCGTGAAGATGTCAGCAAGATTATCCTCACTCCGAACATGCCCGACCAGCAGAGACCCCTCCAACACCTTCTCCCTGATGAAGTGGTGATCAATCTCTATATGCTTGGTCCTGGCGTGACACACTGGATTGTTAACCAGTTTGAGAGCACTCTCATTGTCACCCCGGAGTAAAGTAGGACCTTGCACTTCTTCATGAACATCCTCTATAAGCCTCCTCAACCAAACGACTTCCCGAGCAGCCAAGGCCGAAGCCTTATACTCCGCCTCTGTGGTTGAAACCGACACTGAGTCCTGCTTCTTGCTACACCACGAGATGCTAGCTGATCCGCAAGTGAACACATAACCTGAAGTAGACCTTCGATCATCCGAATCACCGCCATAGTCAGCATCCGTGTACCCGAGCAACGCAACCTCCGCGTCCCTTCTATAGAGGAGTCCCATGTCAGAAGAAGCCTTGACATACTTCAGAATTCCCTTCGCCGCCACTAGATGAGATTGCCTTGGTTCAGCCATATACCGACTTACTCGGCCAACAACATAAGCGATATCCGGCCTTGTAATCGTCAGGTAAATCAAGCTCCCAACAAGAGCCCTGAACACCAAGGGATCATGAAGAACCCTTCCCTCATCCCGTCGAAGCTTCAGCCCAGATTCCAGTGGAGTAGAGCACTTCTTCCCTTCGCCCATGCCAAACCGCTTCACAATGCGATCAGCATACCCTTTCTGGCTAATGAGAACCCCGCACTCCTTCCTCTCCACTTCCAGACCAAGAAAGTGATGCAACTCTCCCAAGTCTTTCATCTCGAAGCGTATAGCAAGCTCTGCCCTGAGCCTTGCTACTTCCTCCTCCGAGTTCCCTGTGATGATCATGTCATCCACATACAGCAGGACCAAGACTCGTAGCTCTCCCTTCTTCTTGACGAACAAGCTTGAATCCGAGTTAGAAGCCAGGTATCCACAGAATTGCAAGTACTCCGCAATCTTCCCATACCACGCTCGAGGAGCTTGCTTCAACCCATAGAGAGCCTTCCTGAGTTTGCAGACATAGTCCGGATGCTTCTCAGAGACAAAACCAAGCGGTTGATCCATGAAGATGTCCTTGTCAATCTCTTCGTAAAGAAAGTCATTCTTCACATCAAGTTGCCACAACCTCCATCCCTTGCTAGCAGCCAAGGCGATCACCACTCTTACAGAAGTCATCTTCGCAACTGGACTGAATGTCTCCTCATAGTCTTCTCCATACTGCTGTGAGAATCCTCTAGCGACCAGGCGAGCCTTGAACCGATCAATGCTCCCATCAGCCTTCTTCTTCAACTTATACACCCACTTGCAAGTAACCGGAGTAACGCCATCAACCTTGGGCACAAGGTCCCAGGTTTCATTCTTCTTCAGAGCATCAATCTCTTCCTTCATGGCATCATCCCACTCCTTCACTCCAGTGGCCTCGTTGAAGTTTGCAGGCTCTCGCTCATCCAGAGGACCTGCAAAGAAGCAGGAGACGAAGCTCACTGCATTCCCATCACAGTACCGAGCTGGTGGCTTAACCACCCTCTTCGATCTCCGAAGACACGGCTCCTTGCTCACGGCTTCCGTTGCTTCTTCAGGCTCCACTCCTACCTGGGGCAAGCATTGAGCAGTGCTCCCCCTGCTTCCTGAGCCAGAAGGCTCAGCCTCGGAATTCGAAGCAACAAGAGCTGCTGGTGAAACAGCAAGCTCCTCTTCCAAGCCTTCAGCAGCCTCCACTGGTGCTTCATCATCCTTGCTACTTCCGGTTAGCTCCACCGAGCCACCTCCATATGACGTCAGCTCGTCGAAGACAACGTCTCTTGACACCACGAACTTCTTCGTCACAGGGTCCATGCACTTCCATCCCTTCTTCCGCTCATCATAGCCAACAAAGACAAGTTTCCTTGCCTTCGCATCCAGCTTTGTCCGTGAAGCATCCAGGACATGCACGTAGCAAGTTGAACCGAACACCCTAAGGTGTTCAACACTCGGCTTCTCCTTCAGCAACAGCTCAATAGGAGTCTTCATGTTGATAGGGCTGAGTGGCATCCGGTTGATAACATAAGCAGCACAAGACATTCCCTCCGCCCAAAAGGACCTTGGGATATCTTTCGCATGCAGCCAGCATTTGCAGGTTTCCGTCAAATGACGGATCTTCCGCTCCGCTACCCCATTTTGTTGTGGAGTGTGAGCACAAGTAAGCTCCCGTTGGATCCCGTGCTTCCTGCAGAAGTTAGAAAACTCGGAAGAGACAAACTCCCCCCCCCGTTATCAGTTCTAAACTTCTTAACCCGCAAGCCAAGCCGGCCTTCTACCAACTCCTTGAACTCCACGAACAAACGGAAGGCTTCCGACTTCTCCTTTAAGAAGTACACCCAAGTATACCTTGAGTAGTCATCAACCAAGACAAGCATGTATCTGCTTCCACCAAGGCTGGCAGTAACCGTCGGTCCCATCAGGTCGCCATGAATACACTCCAATGGTTTCTTGCTCCTTGTTTGTGATTTATCAAACGGAAGGCGATGTGCCTTACCATATTGACAGCCCGCACAAACATGCCCATCACCAAAGGAGGACAACTTCGGCAACCCCCTCACCAGACTTCTACTCGCCATTGCCTTTAGCTTGTCCATGTCAACATGCCCCAGCCTCTCATGCCAGATAGCCGCACTATCATTGGCCCTCATTCTATCAACATAAGCACTGGTGGAAAGAACATACAAGCTCTTCACCCTTCTCCCAACATGAGCAACATCAGCCTTCACCGCTGATACGTTGCGAAGGAACCTCACGTCTGTTGGCCCAAACAGAACGTGATACCCAGCGTCCACCGCATTGGTCACCGAGAAGAGGTTCTTCTTCATGCCCGGTACGTGATACACACTCCTTAACGTAAGTGGCCCCTGATCACTACCCAATGACACGACCCCCTCTTTCTCTACTGCATAAACAGTATTATCAGCAGTGATAATAGCTTCATTACCTGAGTAAGCCTGCATGGAGGTGAACTTCGATTTGTCTCCGGTGAGGTGATGACCACACCCGGAGTCCACGATCCACTCGCCGTTGAAGTCCTCAGCAGACAAGGCCCGGACACAAGTGCCCGTCAAGAAAGCTCCGCCCCATTCTGCTTCTTCACTTCTCGAACAAGCTTCCTCCTTTCCCGCAGCATGCCCAGGCTGCAGTTTGACCTTGCAGTCCTGCTTGAAGTGCCCACGCTGATGACACCGGTAGCACTTCAGATTCTTCTTCCAGTCCTTAGGAGCATTGCTCCTCTCCGGCGGATATGAAGTTGAAGTCTCCTTCTCAACAGTGGCCTGCACCTTCTTCTTCTTCCCTTCCCATCCTTTCTTCTTTCCTGAGAAGAGAGCTTCGTTGCCTTCCTGATTCAGGTTCACTCCAGCCATCTGCCTTGCTAAGCTCTCCTGCGAGGCAAGCAGATTCTCCAGCTCCAGCAACGACGGCTGAGTAGCCCACCCTTGAACAGATGTGACAAAGGCCACATACTCCTTCCGCAAGCCGCGGATAATGTGTCTTTTCATCTTTGCCTCAGAGATAGGCTCATCAGGATCCAGTGCCGACAGCTCAGCACACAAGCTCTTCATCTTTAAGAAGTACTTCGAAATGGAAAGGTCTCCCTGAGTTGCCCTGGCCAACTCATTCTCCAGGAACTGAAGCCGCGCCACATTCTTCCTATTGAACAACTCATCAATGGTTGTCCAAATATCAGCAGCCGACTCACATCCAATGATGTGATCAAACAGTTCCGGAGACACAGCTCTCTTCAGAACGAACTCCGCCTTAGCATTTGTTCTTCTCCAGAGCCTCACCTGCTCAGCAGTACCGAAAGCAGCAGTGACTTCCTGCCTGTCGTCTCCACCAACGACATCCCACAGCTCCTCGCCAAGAAGATAACTCTTCATGCACGACTTCCACTTCTTAAAGTTAGTCGGCGTTAAGAGTTCAATGCCCAGACCTCTTGCTAAGCTCCCTTCCATTGCAACACCTGTTGGCAACCTTTCAGCAGCTCCGAGCAACAACACAGGTTGATCACCACTCAATCACAGAGTAACAACACTGGCTGACTTCCGCTCACGCAACTGAACCTCAGCAACCTCGCTTTGATACCATGTTAAATTTTCTCAACGTGGTCAGCAAGATAGCCCAAACGCCAAATTAATATCTTCGGAACTACCCAGTTCGCACGTTGAACCAGCGGAAACCAAGGACTAGAGGCACAAAGATAAATCACAACAAACAATGGAAGCACAAGCAGGTCTATTATTCATTCACTTCTTTACAATGCGAGGCATACATAGCGAGACATGATTTCGCTAGTATAACAGCTGAAAAACAGAAGCACCAAAAAACAAGCCGGGCGGACAGAACCCGAGTCCGCCGAGACCGCGAGGTCGCCGAGGTCGCCGAAGCCGCCCGAACTATGCTGCAATCCGCCGAATACCACGGAGTCCGCCGAAGCCGCAAGGCCGCGCGGACACACCGTTATTCGTCTTCTGCTGAACCCGAACTGAGGAACACCCATACCCTCCTGAAGCCGGCGGACAGGTTATTGAAGCTGGCAAAGATGAAACAGAACTGACAAGCCGCAGAGCGACCTCCTGCTGAGTCCGCAGAGACCGCACACTTCCAAGCACTTGACCGAAGTCACAGCCACACTCCTGGCTCCTTGAAGTTATCCGCGCGACCTGCACACAGCAAACCGTCAGCCTGAAACAATCCGTGCGGACTGGCAAACACAGACCGCAACACTTCGCACACCCCAACTTACTGTTCACTCAAGTCACTGTAGATGTGCCAGGGGGGTCCTATTTATAGGCCGGGTGAGGAGTGTGGTCACCGCCCAAGAGATAGCGACACCGCCCCAGCCCGCGCGAATACAAACCACCGTCCGCTCAGTCCGCGTGGACTTAGCCGGTCACCAAGGAAAACCGCCAGGAGCAAGGCAATCATTGACGAACCCACTCCAGTCCGCCTAAGCTAAGCGGACAAGGCATCAGCCCGCAAAGCTCCAACCGCTTCAGGACAGCAAACCCCCTTCAATGGCTATCTGCACCAACCCGAGGCAGTCCGCAAGACACACATCTCAATCCGCCACAAGTCCACGACCAAAGGCAGATAAAGACAGACCGCCCGGTCACAGCGGACTCGGCGGATACGGCGGACACACTGAACTCGGCACCAAGAGACCAAGCCCAAAACCATTGAGGGCTAATGCGAGCTTGGCGGACGCAAAACCCCAGTCCGCCAAAACACCACAGCGCAGACCGCCACAGTCCGTGAGCTCCTCGCACTTCTGCCCTATCACAGCGGTCTAATCCCGGACTCCAAAACCAGGCCGCCACAACGATCTCCACAGCAACTCGCCTGCTGTGCCACCAGAGCTCGACAAGGCCGCAGCCAAGCTCTAAGCTTAGTCCGCAACAGCCAATACCGCGGACACAACAGTCCGCAAGCTTCCCGCGGACAAGAGCCAACCCGCCTTTCAGCACAAGCTTGCACCCGCGACCACTGAGCAAAGCACCAGTCCGCAAGCCTCTCTATCCGCAGATACCAGGCCGCACCAAACCGCAGACTCCATGCAACAACCCACTCAGAACACAGCCGGCTTCCACCAGACTTTTCACCAGGCCGCAAACCTCAGTCCGCCCAGTCCGCCTAGTCCGCCAAGGCTGTCCGCCACAGGCCGCGCGGCCTGTCCCGTCACCCACTTCCACTTCACAAATTTCAACATCCTCGTCGTAGATGGCGGCATCCTCCCGCGAGTAGAGGACGAACGAAAAGTTATAGGCCTCACTGCTGGTGGTTTCCTGCTCGAGCCAGCAAGGTAGCAGGGTTGAGATAAATGCCCGGTTCAACTCTTGTCCCACAGCAGGAGGGGAACGCCAAGCTCATCTAGGCACTTCTCATCATAGCCGAAGTTATGGTGCCCTCTCGGCACCGGCTTTACGGCAGACCGCGTCTCTTCTTGCTTCCCGGAGGTGCCAGCCGCCTCGCTAGGGGTGCCGCTGGCCGAAGCTGTCACGGCGGCGGGGTCCTTGGTCGGCTGGGCCGTCGGGGCCTTGCCTTTTCTTTGGGCCGCAGTAGGCGCATCGCCCGTGGCCTTCACCTTTTTGGGCGGCGGCGATGGAGGTTGTTCGCGGCTGGGCCGCTTCTGGGCGGCAGATGGTGGGGTCTCGCGGTGTACGGCGTCTGCGGCTTCGGTGCGCGCGAGCTCGATGGAAGAGAGCTGCGCGCCCTCGTAAGGAGGGTGTAGGGGGGATGTCCCGCTCGCCTGCAAGAGAAAAGTTAAAGTAGAAGATATTATCGAAGTAGAAAGGAAAAGCGTGAGTAGCTTACCTCCCCCAAGCGGGACAGGGGAGTGGTTGTCCAGATTCTGGCGCAGGAAGGCGACCTCAAAGTTCTTCCCAGCGAAGAACCCGCACAGCTTCGCTTCATGGCCCCCAGGCTAGGGGGGCGGTAGCTCGCCTCACTAAGCTGCATCGGCGAGAAGGGGACGTTGCCGAAATCCCCCATGACGAACACGAATTTCTTGATCCAATTATGACTCTTATTGACGGTCTCTCGCACCTTCACGTAACCGCTAGAGAAATAGGCAGTCACGTCCTTGTTCGCACGGAAAGAGAACAGCTTGCGGAAAACCGCGAGGCTGAACTCAACCCGCTCTTCCCGAGGGAAGCAGGCAAATCCGACCATGACAACTATGGAATTCGGGGTCATCTGTCCTGGGACGACCCCGAAATATTTCAGTATCTGGCAAACCTCTAGCCATAGTGGAAGATAAAGGCCCGCCTCAAAGTGCGTCAAGGGGACGGCGAGCTCCCCTCCAGAGAGGTCGTTTATCTTTTCCCCCTCAAGACACCCAACGCCGATAGGCGGTGTGGGACTAAACTCAAGAATATTAAACTATTGCATATATAATAACTCTAACACTCCCCCTCAAGTTGAAGGGGGACCCTACAGCTTTAACACAACATAAAACGGAAGGTACAAGAAGGATGGCAATTTGGGACAAAACAACAGCCACAGTGGCCCAACTGCGTGTCACCGGGGATACTTCAACCGAGCAAGAGCCACACGACGTTGGTCCACAAAACTGACCATGACTACGCTGGATACACTCGGAGCGGAAGCTAGGTCAATCACGAAAAACCACACCAACCCTACCAAACCTCAAGAAAACGACAAGGAGACGCAAACAACATACGAAATCGACCTGTGGGCCATGTGTGACTAAGGCAGGAGTCGGGAAAGAGGCATCTGAGTCGCCGTTATCACAAACACTCCCCCTCACGTGGAATACGTGCATGAAGGCATAAACTATGCCTGGAGGCCGTGACGTACACTCCCCCTCATGTAGACCTCATGCACGTGTGCGACCCTCGTCGGGTACATGAACCCAGATCACGTAGAGGAAGGACGAAATCGTAACGAGACGCAAAGCAACAAAACAACCACAAACAACAATAACAACTTAAAAAAATTTAAAACTTAAACCCTAAAATAGGTATCTGTCGGGCTGGATCTGAAGAAGAAGGAAGTAGACGGCCGAGCAACAACGGCACGCAGAGCAGCCGAAGAAGAAGAGAGCAGCAGCAGAGCAGCAATGACACGGAGAGAAGCAGTAGCGGCACAGATAGGAAGCAGCACCTGGAAGCCGGAGAAGAAGCAGCTGCAGCGTAGCAGGCCGGAGAAGAAGAAGCGGCAGAGCATAGCATAGGAAGAAGCATCCGTCGGGAGAGAAGCAGAGACGGAGCAAAGCCGTCGGGAGAAGATGGCGACAGAAGCACAACTGTCGGAAGTAGATGGCGAAGCCGTCGGGAGAAGAAGACGAAGACGTCGTAGCCGTCGATGTCGTCGAGGAGAGCCGACAGGATCGTCGTTGTTGTCGCAGACGCACAGGAACCAGACGACGAAGACTTCGGGAGAAGCAGACGACGGGATCGTCATTGAGGATCAGCGAAGCCATCGGGAGAAGGAGAGACAGACGTCGACATCCTTGATGTCGCACAGGAAGCAAAGCAGCAGCGTCAGCGAGTGGCAGAGTCGTCGGCAGCAGCGGAATCGGGGCCGCTCCTGTCGACGGGATTAGCTGTCGACTCTGTCGACAGGAGAGGCGGGCGTGAGCCCTAGTAGGGCGCGTAAAAAAATGAAGCCCGGGTCGGGATTCCGGAGGAAGTAACAGTAGTCGGAAGAAAAAAATTTTAATTAGGTTTCAGATTGATTGCTCGCTCTGATACCACGTAGAAAGGAATAGAAAAGAAATACTTGGTGCAATTTTATTCATCCACATAGGGGCAATATATATGGCTTACATCAAGACACCCAACACCGATAGGCGGTGTGGGACTAAACTCAACAATATTAAACTATTGCATATATAATAACTCTAACAAGAAGCAAAGAGACGAATCAGGCGAGAGGTGCGCATACCTCTTGGGCAACCCCGGTGCCAGCCACCGAGCTGGAGCCCGGGAGGTCATTTGTCGGAGACCGCCTGACGATTTTCCCTTTTACAGGCCTGAAGAGGGGGTCGGGCGATCCGCGCGCCAGCCATGGAGCGGCATCGAGAGCCTCCTCCTTAGTCTTTTCCCTCGCGGCCGCAAGGCGAGCTCGCATCTCCTCGTACACAGGCATCGCTCAGCTACGGCTCACAGAAAAAGCTCAAAGAAGGCAGGATTTTTCCAAAGGCCCGATGGCATATTTATAGTGTGAAGGTGGGACCCATAAAAAGATTCCTTCCAGCTCAGCAAAACACTCACCGAACACGTGGGTTGGATGATTCTTTCTGAGCTTGGTCAAGCTTAAAAAAGAGCAGGGATTGTGTACAACCCCGTGTTCGCCGAGTGGGCCCACCAGGCAAGACGAGCGGACCAAGGCGACCTGCCCGCGCCAGAACATCATACCAGCAAGCTCGGAATGGTTTGCCCGCTCCCGCCAAAGCTAGGCGTGCGAGCTGCACGAGCTGGCTGACCCGTCACACGTCCTGCTGGGGTTTGTCGAGCTGAGGCGGGGCTTCGCCAAAGTAAGCTCAGGTGGAGATTGATGTTCGTCGAATGGAGCTCGGCGTTCGTCGAACGGAGCTCTGCGTTCGTCGAACGGAGCGTTCGTCGAACGGAGCTTGGCGTTCGTCGAACGGAGCTCGGCGTTCGTCGAACGGAGCTCGGCGTTCGTCGACGTTCTCCGAGCTGACCCGGGGAGTTAGAATCTGAATTCGTCGAACCAATATCGACGAGCTCCTCTGGAACATCTGTTGTGCCAGTCTCAAACCGGCCAGTCTGCTCTCCTTTAGGCGGCCTGGCTGCCAGCCCGCCTCAGAGCGAGGATCAGCGTGCTACGGCGGCCTGACTCGCGCTCACCCAAGGAGTTTCAGGCGAGCTGCGGGGGCCAGGTCGCGTCCGCCGCAGCGAGTGGAGAGTCATGGCGAGCTAGCCTCCAGATCCTTGGGACCTGACCCGTGGGGCTCAGAGGCAAAATTACCTTGGTGCCCTTGCAAGGGGTGAGAATAGCTTGATAGAACAACGGAATTATGCTGTTAGCAGACCCAGTTGTGCTGCATATAGCTGTTCAAAACAGCGAAAGTTGGCTATTTGCAGGCCGTCTTCAGAAAACTATAAATAAGACTCAAGGGCCACCTCAGAAGGCACGCTTATCAGTATTTAGATCTTCTTTCGCTTTCTGAGATACCCTTAGCTCGGCCTTTGGCTAAGGAGGGGAAGCGATCTAAGATCTTCCGGGTGTGTGGTGTGACCTTCACGCCGAGCCCTTGGTTCAGTTTCCATTTCTTTTTGCTGTTTGGCTTGTAGGAGAGAAGTAGGTGGGCGATCACCCCTTCCCCAAGGGTGAACTCCACAAGAGACCGAGTTTTCGATTTCAACAATACTGAACATGAGTGCTAAGGCGTCCAAACTCACCGAAAGGGAAAAAAAGGTCACCAAACGAAGCCTAAAATCCTTGATGTTACATGTTATTTATAATTACTATACGAACTTACCCTACACTAAGGGCCTGTTTGGAAGGGTTTTTTATCTCTTTTTCATTTTCTGGAAAAAGCTTTCACACTTAAGGAACTGTTTGGATTGTCTACTACTGGGAAAAGCTCCTGCAAAAAACTCAATTTTCTCATCTTTTGGAAAAGTCACTTGTCGCCTACTTTTCAATCTTTTCGAAAAGTACTTCCTCAACCCCAAAACGCTTATCTTTTAAAAAAAATTCCAACTTGATTTTTTGTCCAGGCGCGATTTTTTTCCCCGGCGTAATTTTTTTGCACGGGTGCATTTTTTTTGCCGGGGCGCGAAATTTTCGCCTGGACTTGAATTTTTTGCCATGACGCGAATTTTTTGCCCGAGCTGGCATTTTTCGCCCACGCGCGAGGTTTTCGCCCTGAGGCATTTTTTCAGTCGTGCATGATTTTTTTTCACCCGGGCGCGTATTTGTTTCGGCCGGGCCGACTTTTTCGTCTGGGCGTGTTTTTTCACCCCCTGGGTGCATTTTATTCGTCCGGTTGCGATTTTTTCTCTCATGTATGATTTTTTCACCCAGTCGGGTTTTTTTTCACCCGGGTCGATTTTTTTGCATAGACGCGATTTTTTCGCCCGGGGGCGTTTTTTTCGCCAGGGCAAATTTTTTTGACCGGGCGCGATTTTTTCGCCCAGGCGCGATTTTTTCGCCCGGACGCGAATTTGTCGCCCGGGTCTGATTTTTTCGTCCGGGCACAGAGTTCTTCGCCCGGGTGCGTTTTTTGTCCAAATGCAATTTTTTCACCCGTGCACGATTTTTTTTTCACCCGGACGGGTAATTTTTCCGCCTGAGCCGATTTTTCGTCTGGACGCGATTTTTTCGCCCGAACGCGATTTTTTGCATCGGTGCGATTTTTTTCCAGGGCGCGATTTTTTTCCAGGGGCGCAGTTTTTTCGCCCGGGCGCGTTTTCTTCGCCCGGGGACGATTTTTTCACTATGGCGCGATTTTTTTTGCTCCGACGCGATTTTTTTGCCCGGTAGTTGTTTTTCACCCAGACATTATTTTTTCGCATATGAGCGAATTTTTCACACGGGCTCAAATTTTTCACCCGAGGGCGATATTTTCCATCGGAGCATGTTTTTTTGCCGGAGAGGGTTTTCGCCAGGACCCCATTTTTCACTCGAGTGCGGTTTTTTTACCTGGTAGCGAATTTTTGGCCCGGACGTTGTTTTTTTTGCACGGTCGCGAATTTTTCGACTGTGCGCTAATTTTTTGCTCATGAGCGATATTTTTCTGTCGTGGCGTGTTTTTTTCGCTCAGACGCGATTTTGTCGCCTGAGCGCGCCGTGGGCGAATGTTTCGCTCTGACTCGAATTTTTTGTCTTTGCATGATTTTTCACTCGTTCGTGATTTTTTTGCCCAACCACGTATTTTTTTCGCCCGGGTGTTATTTTTTCCCTCGAATGCAATTTTTTGCTTTTCGAAAAAAATTCAAATCCGTGAAAATATAGTGTCCGGGCGAAAATTCACGTCTGTGCAAAAAAATTATGCCCAAGCAAAAAATTCGCGACCGGTCAAAAAATTTGTGCCCGACCGAAAAATTCACGCCCGGCTGAAAAATTCGCCTCCAGCCGAAAAATTTGCTCTCGGTCGAAAAATTCGCGTCCGACTGAAAAATTGGCGCTCAGACGAAAATATAGCGCCCGCCCGCAAAATTACGACCGGGCGGAAAATATCGCACCCGGGCAAAAAATCGCGGTTGCGCGAAAAAACCTTGTCCGGGCGAAAAAAATGCCTCCAGGCGAAAAAAACCGCCTCCGGGCGAAAAAAATCGCGTCCGGGAGAAAAAAACACAAAAGGGAGAAAAAACCGCATCGGGGCGAAAAAATAGTGCCCGTGCTAAACAACGTGCCCGGGCGAAAAAATGGCTCTTTTTCCCCCCGACGCGCATTTTTGTTCAGGTGCCCATTTTCCGTCTGGACGCGCATTTTTCGCATGTACGCGCTTTTTCCGCGTGGGCTCTCATTTTCCTCCGGATGCACATTTTTAATTAAAAAAATTACCGCAGCGAATATTTGTCAAACAGTTTATAAAGTGATTATCCTTTTTGAAAATGTCTGCAAAATGAATTTACCCAAACAAATTTATTTTTTCAATATACATTGTACAAAAATTCATTTTCTTAGGTTTTGCCAACACAGCTTGTACTTTCTATAAACCCATCCTAAGACCCTAAATATCATTCTCTCTTCCTCTATCACTCAATAGTCTCAATTCGTCTGTTTTCTTATATTTTTATATTCTAACAGGATTTTGATGAATAATTTCTGTGAGAGAAAGAGGCAAAAACTGGAGTCTAATGACAAAATAACAGCAGTAATATTAAGCGAAAGAATCAGTAGAAACTTTAATTATACAAGCTGCGACCCTGCTGTTTCAACCCCATCACACCAAATCAAACATAAAACCGAAGCAACAAAAAAAACAGAAATACAAAAAAATTGAAGTTTCAAAATGGAGCGCCAATGAAAAGAAGCACGTAGGAACAAAAGAACAGAGGCAACAGAGCCCGCTTTCAACGGCCGCCATCACTAGAAGTGACGGCCGCCATCACTAGAAGTGACGGCCGCGTCTACAAGGATACGGCGGCGGTAACGGCAACGGCGAAAGTAGCAGCGGCTGTGGTGATCCAGGTGTTGGAAAAGATTGGAGCCGAGTTTGGAGACCCCGGCGCATCTGCCGGGGATTCCCCGGCCGGACCCCCGGCTCCAGAATGAGACGGCGAGGGTCCGGACGGCTCGGGAACAGGCGCGTGGGGGGCGGGTGCTACTGAGTGATGGCTGGGGGCCGGAGTTGGAGACTGCTTCGGAGGAATTAGTGGTGTCGGACCGCCGGGTTTTGGTGCCGACTTTTGGGACAGGGCGACGGTGGCGAGGAGGCAGAGAGCCAGAGCAAGGATCGACATGCGGATGGCCATTAATTTTACTCGTAATTAAGAAATATCAGGCAATGAATTGAAGAAAAGCTGGGGAGACGGAGAAGAGCTGGTTGTCTGGGTTTCAGGAATGGAGCGGGTGGGGTTTATATAGAACTTATAAGGGGCGGAGAGCGAGAGGGACAAAGAAGATGGAGGGACGGCAACGTTGTTTGCTACAATACCATCTTTGATGGTAAGTGGAAACGGTATTTTTGAGTTAATTATTACATAATATATCAAAAATAAAAATAAAAATAAAAGGAGTATGGTGTAAGAAATATTTAAACCGGCACCTGTGATAAGAACCTGTGAAGAATAACTGCATAAGAAGAAAAACAGCATACGACTCTTAGGACTAGCAGCAAATATCACCTAATTTACCAACATATGGTACAATACCACCTTTATAGTTTATATTGTAGAAAAGAAAGGAGTTGTTATTTATACAACAAGAATGAAAATTTATAATCCATAGATATTTATACCCATGAAATTATATTTGTTCTCAAACATACTATTTGAAACCATTGATAAATCTTGTTTTGCTTGGGTTGTAGATTAAAAAGAGTATGGTGTTCGCATGAAGAAGTGGGGGAGGTGTCGTCCTTATCCACTGCTAGATTCGTATTCAGAACTTGAGTAACAAATTATCTAATGAATCAAGGAAGAATCCAATGAGGATTAAGACATCTTTTAGGGCTTCATGAGAAATTTGGTATGTGCGTGCATGAAGAAGAGGGGAGAAGGTGTCGTCCTTATCCTGTACTGAAATTTGGTCATTCGTGTACGGATTAGTTCTCTAGAGTGAGATCGAAGAACCTGAGGTCGTGGATTTTCATGTATAGGTAAACTGTTTTTTAGACTTTGGGCTTTCCAGTAAGTTCTCTACCATTTGTGCAGGAGGATGACGGTGGTGCTCTTGGAGGTTGAAGCTGACCAAGCGTGGCGGTGGTTAGTGTGGCCGACGAACACTTTGAATTCCTCTGACCTCGTCGGCGGCGACCCCTTCGAACTCTTCTGACCTCTTTGCTAGCAAGTAGTCAAGCAGACAACTTGCGTGCATGATTCGAAAGATGGTCAGAACTCGAACGGTCGGGCTTGCGTGAACGAGAAAGTGTGTACAAATATTAAGATTTAGGGCTTCAAAACTCATTAGAAATGTTTTACGATTTGAATATCTGTTTGTTTATGGGGTATAATTAACAACACCAAAAATATATATTTATCTTTCTCTAAAATTGTAAAGAACTGTTATAATTCTTAAAATTTTTTGACATGAGATGTGTTGGAGTTCCCATGAATTTTTTTAGTCAAACCGGAAAGATTTTGACCAAGGCCGCGGAGGCAAGTTAATGCGATTGGGCGAGCCGCGCGCAAAAAACTGCGTCAACCCAAAAACCCGAAAATTTTCCCCAAAGAAGGGGCAGAACCAAACACGGGCACACAAGCACAGCGCATCCGCGTAGCGCGCAGGCGGGCAAAACGCGCAGGCACGCGCGCTCCCTGCACGCGCTGGCAGCCGTCACCACCGCCAGTCGCTTCGCCGCCTTTGGTCACCTCCGCCACGGGGCAATCTGCCCAGGCCGCCAGGACCCCATGAGAGACACTTTCTTCATTTCTCTAAAATTGGTGATACAGTTGACTGAAACATAGCGACGTCATACGCTAGTAAAAATTCTGTCTGAGCACAATTATTATCATATCCCTCGAGAAAATTATAAAAGAACTTCCATGCATTTATTTGAAAACAAACAACTACAGAGGCTAGAGAGAGCTCTGTGATTTTCCAGCTAGAACGTGGAATTTAGATTGTTCCTCCGCTCAGAATTCTCTCTGCTCCGTCTCTAGCAAGAAGACGTCATAAGGCTTCAAGAACGCATATTTTCCTTCTCCAAAGGAGCACTCTCATTAAAATTTCGGCTCAACAAGAGCGCTTCCATCAAGGCTTCAAGAACTTAGCAATTTTTACCACAGGAGCGCTTCCACTCGGGCCCCAAGAACTTAGTTTTTTTTCCACTACTTTCATACTTTTTACTTGTAACGGAGAGGTGGTCTGTCACCCTCTGAGGAATTATCTTAATTCTCGTAAACTGCAACAAAATAGTGAATTTTTGGCACAACACAGATCCGTCCATGTGATTTTTCATTCTTTCCGAGTTTGTCACGTCAAAAAGTCTTTCGTCATTTGCTGCTATTTTTTTACTGTTTGCGCACCCTGACTAATTCCAAGGGTCTGATTCTCCGGCCGGCCGGCACGACGGCTCACGATCGTCGTCATGCCTCGTGGCCGCGCTGGCCCGCGGCCAACCTCCCGTCCGGATGCGGCTTCCTCCTCCCCAGCCTGCCTCCAGCCGTCGGGGCCTCACCGCCAACTGCCTCCGTCGGATGACTCTCATCCACCGCCCGATCAGCAACACGCGATCTCCATTGTTCGATCACTGCATAACCACCTCCTGTAACACCTGACATAGGGGTGCGCATAGCCGAAATTAATCTTCAATGTGCGCGTATTAAATCCTTAAAAAATACATGACGCAAATTATAAGGAAATGGAGTGCAAATAGTAAATATGATAGTTATGATTAGTGGATAACCGCATGACCACCATAACCACCACTGAGGCCTATAAACAGGTCCCTCGTGTTTCCACCATTATCCATTTCTATTGTCCTCTGGCTTCATCTCCTATGTGCGTAAGAGCTCTCTCATTGAAGACTCCTTCGAAGACTTTCAAAGGCCTTGAAGATCCTTCGAAGATCTCCATTCTCCTTCGAGCACTTCTCAGTGAGCATTCTGCAATAAGCATTTTGCACGTAGCGGGCTAAGCATTCACAGCGCCCCCAACTCAATAATAAGTCTTTCAAATGAACACTAGTCAACCACTCTAGACTCCTATGAACGCTATAAAAGACAAGCCACAGAGATTAAAGAGAGCAGAATGCGGCGCTCAAGCCTCCGAGCAGTAGTCAAAGTCTCTAGTGCACTTGAAGTGCATCGCCGCCCACCATAACAATGAAAAGACTTAGATCTGCGAGAGATGGTTTGTCACCCTCCGAGCACATCTCTCTCTCAATCTCAACACATTGTAACGAGGAGTAGTCTGTCGCTCTCGCTTCCATGGCCTCAAAGCTCTGTACAACAACAACAGATAATGAAGTTTGGTCGACACAATCCCGACTACGTGATTTGTTAACTTTTTTTGAGATTTTCACGTAAAAAATCTCTTGTTAGCCGTTTCCCTCTCTGTGACTATTTGCATGTTCGACTGCTTTCCGGCTAAGACGGTGCAATCTTGACTGATCTATAGGAGCCTCAAGTTGGCCTTAACAAGAATATTTATACACTTAGTGCACATATCTATATAAAAAATATTAATTTGATGATCATATAAAAATGCATTATTTAGAAATCATGCTTTTAATTCACAAATCTTGCTTCTCTAAAAATCGTCCCTCTACAAAGCTTGCTCACTTGATGTCGTGTCTCTGGTTCCAGTGTTGGTCACTGGATGTCGCGTCCACTTGATGTCCACTGTTGGTCATTGGATGTCTCCGGTTCCAGCTTGATCACTAAATCGCAACCCCACATTCTCACTTGATGTCGTGTCTCACTTCACTACAAGAAAAACTACTTTTAGCAAGGAGCTAAATACCTTTCTAAATAGCTAAATTCGTTGCTAATTTTAATTAGCAACAAAATTTTTTTGTAGCTAATTTTAGCAACGAAATTATTCGTTTCTATAATGCAAGGATTTTTTAGCAAGGAAATCATTCCTAGCTAATATTGCAATTTTATTTAATAATTTCATTAAATTAAAATAACTTCTAGTACAATAAAAAAGAAATCATTTATTTGTAACCACTGAAATTTGAACCTGAGACCTATCACAAACAACCCAATCATTATTACCAACTGATCTAAAGTATTTATCTATTTGCAAATGATAATATTTATACATATATAAATATTATATACATATTTATGTATTTACTTAATTATAACACTTCTTTTATTTATAAAATTATATAAACAAATATAAATATATAATACATAAATATATATTTATAGTTCGTTTTATATATATATATATATATATATATATATATATATATATATATATATATATATATATTTATATAATATATAAATATATATATTCCTTTATATTTATAATTATTTTATTGAATATTAATAATTTATATATATATAAGTACTTAAATAATTTATAAAATATAAATTATATAAAAAATTAAATATTTTTTTTATTTTGTTAAATATAAATAATTGATACTATTTTATAAATATATAAAGACAACAAATATATTTTATGAGAGAGGATAGAGAAATACAAATATTATTATTTGTAAGAAGGAACAAAATGATATTATTTGTAAAAAATATTTTATTCCACAATAAATATTTTGCAATAAAAAAAATTGTTGCTATTTTGAAAAAAAAAACCGTTACTATTTCAGCTTGACAACGATATTGCACGAGAGAGAGAGATAAAGCAGCTCGACGAGATTTCACGGGAGAGAGGAGCTCGGCTTGATTGAACGGAAGAGTGAAGAGTTGGGCTTGATTTGGGGACAGCCGACACTAGGTTTTCTATTAAATATCTCATGTAATTTTTTTATTAGAGAGACTAATGAAATAAAATTGGAGGGAAACAAAAATTTCCCTCCATAAATATTTTAATGAAAAATATTAGCATGAGATTTTTGAAAAGAAATATTTCGTTGCAATTTAGCAACAAGTATTTAGCAGCAAAATATTTCGTTGCTATTTTTGCAACAAAAAATTTCGTTGCTATTTTTGTAGCTAAAATCAAATATTTTATGTGTTGCTAAATTCGTTGTTAATTAGCAACAAAATAGTTAGTCTTTCTAATTTTCGTTTCTAATTCATATAATTCTTGTAGTGCTTGATGTCGCATCCAGCTAGGTATGTACTTAATCTCTACTATATTTTAGTTTCAAAAAGTTTCTTTGTATATACTTAGTGATCAAAATATAGAAAAAAAAACAACTAAAAAGAATTAAAACATACTATTTAACATATTATTTTCTTTAAGAGATTATTGACCAGCCTTGATTTCATATACTCATAATTAAGGTGTAATAAATTGGGCACTCTCAAAATAAGTAAAACTACAAATGTTAGAATAAAAAAGATGTCGCACTATATCGTGCCGAAGTTGACAGTATTTTTTTTTAGAAATTTAAAAGATGTTGTGACTAAAGAAGAATGTGGACATGAGAAAAAAATTGATTGCAGCTATCTCAACTAAATTTATAGGTGTCATATCACAAAACTTAATTAAAATAGTTATTCTTAATGACATCTTCCTCATATTTCAACTTAAAAAAAACAATTTAAACCAGTTAGCTGTCATGGATGATATGAGGAGGGCACTTTTAGCATGCAAGTGCTCACTTGGTTGAAACTGCTGAAGCATTTCCCTCCTGATGTGTGAGCCAGTATTCCTCACGTTAGATGGAGTGTTCTTCTGTGTTCGCTACCTTCCAACGGGTACTCTTGTTGAACAAGTACCACCTCTTAACAGTTTAAAGAAAGTGGGATGTTTTGTTTCTCAAATATGACATCAAACTGTTGGTGGGATCGATCATTGCTCATCGGATTAGGTGGATTAGGTAGTTCAGGTTCGTCATTGTTTGAGAGTCGACTGAATGCTCACATAATCAAATTAAAGTTGTCAGCATTGTTATGGACCGCGTAAGTGTTTCATTGTGAACAGGCCTGGATGTCGTACATCCCAATCTACTTCCGCACATAGAGTGTGGTTCATGTGCGGCGGGTGGTTGAGGTGGGGTTTTGAACCCACGATCTCCTAGATAGAGGGACTTGACGCCGGCCTCTATCACCAACTGAGCTGCATTTCAGTTGTTTTGCTTGACCCTCCCGGCGTGTTCGGGCCACCGATTGGGGGCCGCCCTGTCGTGCCTCACACCAAGGCTAGGGCCTAGTGTGAGAAAGGAGCCCACTGTCCACCATCCCAGGCTGGGTTAGTCCGGCTCAGACCGATTTTTGATAGGGAACGGGGGTCCCGAAGATAACGGCAACTCCCACCGATCAATAGAGTCAAAACAATAAGAAGCAAAACAAAAACACCACAGATGAACACAGAGATATACGTGGAAAACCTTCACCACTTGAAGGTCAAAAACCACGGGGCACGGCACAACGAAAATCCACTATAATAAATAAGGATTACAGAAATTTATCTAGGTTTGCCCAAACCTAGAAAGCCCTCCGGATTTGACACACAAATCCACTCCTCTCTACCACCAAGACAAACCACAACTTCTCTACAACAAGATAAAATCCTACTCTCTTTTCAAGCAAAATAGCAAACGAAGACAAGAAAGGGTACACCTGAAATCGTAGACGAAGAAGCCCTTGAAAACGGTAGAGAAAACTCCTTCCAACAACACAGAGGAAACACCTCCTTCAAGCGGCCAACCCGCACCTACAGCAGCAGCAAAATCCGGACAGCAAACCGGCGGCGACAGCGGCGGAGAACTCCTCCTTTCGAACGGCGTACCGGCGGACGGCGCGGGCGCGGGGATGGCGTACGGTGAACGGCGGACGGGCTCGAGGATGCTTCTGCTTCCTTTTTTTCTTTGATAACCCTAGACCTCTCTTCTTATAATCGGGGAAATCCACAGCTGTTAAAAGTCACGCTGCTTTTATAAAGGAAAAAACTGTACACAGTTTTTAAATAAAAAAAACAGCCTCCCCCCTATCCAAGCAACCAGCACAAAAATGGTTGCAACCTCAAAATATCCAGGTTGCAACTTCTAAAAATCTGCACAAAATCTGCACCTTTAGGGGCTGAACCCCAACAAACTCCCCCCTTCAGACCATAAAGGGGAGTATCCCACCTTGACTCCTTCAGGTGGGGATCATGCCGATCAGTCGCCGACAGAAATCATGTTTTTTCCTTGGGACGACCTTCGTCATCATATCCGAAGGATTTTCATCTGTGTGGATCTTCTCCACCACCAACAGCTTCTCTTCCACAGCATCCTGAATCCAGTGATACTTTACATCAATGTGCTTCGTCCTGGAGTGAAAGGCGGGATTCTTGGCCAAAAATATAGCACTCTGACTGTCACAGAAAACTGTGTACACGTCCTGTCGGAGATCAAGCTCTAGCATGAACTTCTTCATCCAAATAAGCTCCTTTGACGCCTCAGTCAACGCAATATATTCAGCCTCCGTTGTCGACAATGCCACGCACTTCTGAAGCCTTTACTGTCATGACACTGCTCCCCCTCCAAAAGTGACCACAAATCCAGAAGTAGATCTCCTCGTGTCAACATCTCCTGACATATCTGAATCCGAGTACCCAATAAGTTCTGGTGGACCTCCACCAAACTGTAAACAAAGGTCTGAGGTACCTCAGAGATAGCGGAGTATCCATTTCACAGCACTCCAATGGACTTTCCTGGGTTTGCCAAGTAACGGCTCACAGACCCCACAACATGAGCTATGTCTGGCCTAGTGCAGACCATTACATACATCAGGCTCCCCACTGCGGATGCATAAGGAATTTGGCTCATCTCTTCCACCTCCTTCTCAGATGAGGGGCTTTGAGAACTGGAAAGTCTGAAGTGCCAGGACAGAGGAGTAGCAACGGGTTTTACCTTGTCCATCATGAATCTCTTCAGCACTTTCTCCACATACTCAGACTGAGACAGCCATAGTTGAACATCACTCCTGTCCCTTGTAATTTTCATTCCAAGGATCTTCCTTGCCGGTCCCAAATTCTTCATTTCAAAGGACTCACTGAGCTCCTTCTTCAACTCAGCTATGCTGGCCTTGTCATCCCCAACAATCAGCATATCATCTACGTACAACAGCAGAATAGTAAACATCTTCTCAGTCCTCTTCACATACACACAGTGATCAGCCCTGGTCCGTTGGAATTTGCTCTTCATTATGAAAGAGTCAAATTTCCTATACCACTGCCTGGGTGCCTGCTTCAACCCATAAAGGCTCTTCTTGAGCCGGCAGACCAGATGATGCTTCCCCTTAGCCACAAAGCCTTCGGGTTGCTCCATATATAGCTCTTCCTCCAAATCGCCATGCAGAAATGCCGTCTTGACGTCCATCTGCTCGACTTCAAGATCCATGGAGGCAGCCATACCCAAGACCAGTCTGATAGAGGACATTTTTACCACTGGGGAAAAAATTTCGTCGAAATCGACACCTTGTTTCTGACTGAAACCTTTCACCACAAGTCTCGCCTTGTACCTTGGCTGAGAGCGATTCTCATCCAACTTTAACTTGAAGACTCACTTGTTCTTCAAAGCTTTCTTCCCTTTAGGCAATGAGACTAAATCATACGTCTCGTTCTTCTGAAGGGAGTACAACTCCTCTTCCATGGCAGCTGTCCAAGCCTCACGATCTTCAGTACTCTGAGCCTCCACATAGGACTCAGGCTCTCCACTATCTGTAAGCAAAATATACTCATGAGGGGAATACCTAGTATTGGGCCTTCTGACTCTCTCAGATCTGACAAGAGGAACCTCCACCACAGGAGGTACATCACCTGGCAGAGCTCCCCCTGCATCCGAAATCATCTCCTCATCAGGAATAAACTCACCAACTTCCTCCTCAGCATGCCCATCATCAGCAGCAGTCTCTACTGGCCCATCATCAGCATAGAGTCTCTCCTCCGCAGGTGGAAACTGTGGAACCTGTGACTCCGCAGCATTATACTCACCAACCACTTGATCTTCAACAAATATCACATCTCTGCTTCTGATCATTTTCTTGTTCACAGGATCCCAGAGTCTATAGCCAAACTCCTCATGGGGAAATCCCATCAAGATGCACTCCCGGGATTTCTCATCAAGCTTCGATCTCTCTTCCTTGGGGACATGAACGTGGACTTTGCACCCAAACACCCGCACATGTCCGTACGACACTTCCTTCCCGGATTAAACACGCTCTGGAATATCACCATTCAGAGGTGCAGAAGGAGACAGATTTATCAGATGTACAGCAGTTTGAACAACCTCAGCCCAAAACTGTTTGCTAATGCCAGCTTGAGAAATCATACATTTGATCTTCTTAATAATCGTCATGTTCATCCTTTCTGCTAACCCATTCTGTTGCGGCGTCCTCGGGATTGTCCTTTCATGTACTATGTCATGCCTTCTACAGTAAGCGTCGAAGGCACCAGTGTACTCTCCCCCATTGTCAGATCGAACTCGCTTTATTTCTTTCCCGGTCATCTTCTCCACCTTCTCTCTGAACTCTTCAAACTTTGCTAGAACATCACTCTTCTGCTTCACAGAATATGCCCAGACTTTCCTGGAGTGATTGTTAATGAACGTGACAAAGTAAGCGGCTCCGCCCACAGACTTGGGCTCAATAGGACCACACACATCAGTGTGTATCAAGTATAGTAACTCCTCCTTCCTCTTTGGTTCAGAATCAGCAAAGGAAACACGTTTCTGCTTACCGGCCAAGCAGTTCGCACACGTATCAGGAAGCCCTCCTGATAGCTCCGGAAGGACCTTGTTCTTCACTAAGATCTTCAAGTTCTTCTCGCTGATATGCCCAAGTCTGCGATGCCATAACTCCATAGAGTCGCCCTCTGCCGCATTCACACTTGGACCACAGATCTTGATTTTAGTACGATAAAGGCCACAACACTTCCTTCCTCTGGCTACTACCAAAGAACCCTTTACCAACCTCCAGATCCCTCCACCTTCAATGCTCGTGAAACCACCATCATCAAGCCAACCAATGGAAATCAGATTCATTCTCAAGTCAGGAATATGTCTGACGCCCTTGAGAACAATCTTCCCCAATTCAGTCTCCAAGTGGACATCACCACTGCCAACAATCAACGACTCACCGGAATTTACCATCCGGATCACACCAAGATCTCCCGCAGAATAGGTATAAAAGTAATCTTTGTGAGGATTGCAATGATAGGATGCACCTCCGTCCACGATCCAGTCTGTGTCAACGCAGTCCTGGCAAGACGACCCACTGCACTGCAAGCATAACGGCTCAGCCTCCACAATCGAAGTCATCACATCACCACTGGATTATCCAACCTCCTTGGTCTTTCCCTTCAGGTCTCTTTTCATTTGGAAGCAATCCTTCTTGAAATGACCCTTCTTCTTACAATAGTAGCACTCGATATGCTTCTTAGACTTGCCCCTGGACTTACTCCTGGAACTGTCCCTGTGCTTCACATCCTTCTTCACAGACCGACCTCTTCCCTCCATGAGAAAAACACCCGAAGTGGAAGATCCAGAATCCTTCCTTCTCAGATCTTCGTTCAGGAGACAACCAGACACCATCTCCATGGTTACCACGTCATCAGGTGCTGAGCTGCTCAACGACACTACTAGAGTCTCCCAACTCTCGGGTAAAGAACTAAGGATCATTAGAGCTTGGAGTTCATCTTCCAAAGTGATCTTCATGGACTCCAACTGATTGATAATACTTTGAGCAAGGTTCATATGCTCAGTCATCTATGAACCTTCCCGATACTTCAAATTGATAAGCTTCCTAATCATAAATGCATTGTTACCTGCAGTCTTTCGCTCGTACAAGCCTTCAAGCTTCTTTCATAGTGCCTGAGCCGAGGTCTCCGTGGAAACATGATGAAAAACAGAGTCATCGAGCCACTGTCTAATGAACCATACTGCCTTTCGATCCATTTTCTTCCACTCTTCATCATCCTTAACTGAAGCAGGTCTCCCCGTCAACGGAGCATGGAGATCTTTACAATATAAGAGATCCTCCATTCGAGGCTTCCAGATGATCCAATTCTTGTCATTCATACTGACCATCCTTGTGTTCTGTTCCATTGCTTTCTCAAACAAGCAACTCTATTACGGTCCACAAGTCGATTTATTTCAAGGGATTAACAAGAGAGGATAGGGAGCGGACCGATGGTCGTCACCTACCGCACCAAGTTAGAAACCGAGAAATAAAAAAGACTAGCCAAACAACCTCGTTTTGATACCACTTGATAGGGAACGGGGGTCCCGAAGATAACGACAACTCCCACCGATCAATAGAGTCAAAACAATAAGAAGCAAAACAAAAACACCACAGATGAACACAGAGATATACGTGGAAAACCTTCACCACTTGAAGGTCAAAAACCACGGGGCACGGCACAACGAAAATCCACTATAATAAATAAGGATTACAAAAATTTATCTAGGTTTGCCCAAACCTAGAAAGCCCTTCGGATTTGACACACAAATCCACTCCTCTCTACCACCAGGACAAACCACAACTTCTCTACAACAGGATAAAATCCTACTCTCTCTTCAAGCAAAATAGCAAACGAAGACAAGAAAGGGTACACCTGAAATCGTAGACGAAGAAGCCCTTGAAAACGGTAGAGAAAACTCCTTCCCACAACACAGAGGAAACACCTCCTTCAAGAGGCCAACCCGCACCTACAGCAGCAGCATAATCCGGACAGCAAACCGGTGGCGACAGCGGCGGAGAACTCCTCCTTTCGAACGGCGTACCGGCGGACGGCGCGGGAGCGGGGATGGCATACGGTGAACGGAGGACGGGCTCGGGGATGCTTCCGCTTCCTTTTTTTTCTTTGATAACCCTAGACCTCTCTTCTTATAATCGGGGAAATCCACAGCTGTTAAAAGTCACGCTGCTTTTATAAAGGAAAAATTGTATATAGTTTTTAAATAAAAAAAACTGCCTCCCCCCAGCCAAGCAACTAGCACAAAAATGGTTGCAACCTCAAAATATTCAGGTTGCAACTTCTAAAAATCTGCACAAAATCTGCACCTTTAGGGGCTGAACCCCAACATTTTTTTCGTGCACTGCTCTGTGGGCTTTTTGAGGGTTCAAACTGTGAGATTTTGACACCTCATCGCCCCCTCCCCCGGACCGTTTGGATCGCGCCATGTCACATATCCGTGGGAGGAGGTTTATTCCTAATCTAGACTAATCTCCTCTTTAGGAAATGTGTTAGTGTGGGGGCCTATTTTTTGGGAAACTTTTAGGGAGTCCAGCTGGCCTCCTCTTGCGGTTATGGCTTGCACAGCCATGGCCGGCTGGTTTTTTCCAGTTTTGGCCGGCGCCATCAATGGGAGCCATTGATGGCGCTCTTCTTCCTTGTTAGGGGAGGGGTGGTGTTCTCCTATATATATTTGGGGGGCTGCTACAACATCAGAACAACAATCGGATTACTACCATCATCAACAGAGAAAGAATCTAGTGAGAGAAAAACAGGGGAGGTTTTTTTTATCCTCCTCAGGCGGCGGTGACAGCTGCGCAACGGTGGAGGGCTTCTCCTCCTCAGGTGGCGGTGATAGCAGCGCAACGGTGGAGGGCTTCTCCTCCTCAGGCGGTATCGACAGCAGGCTCGCAGCGGAGGCGGCATCAAGCTTCGATCCAGCGAGATTGGGAGTTTCTTTTTGGGCTGAGCCTCTACAGCGGCGGTATTCGCCGGAGTTACATTTGTCGAGCTTCTTCCGGGCGGCCTACTACAGCAGGCGGTTCTGCACAGGAGGCAGCGACAGCAGGCGGTCGATCCAGGCGGGATCGGTCTCAGGAGTGTAGACGCAGCACGACAGAACCAGGAAGACGATTGAGCGCTGTCGCCCGGCGACAGCGCTATCACCCGGCGACAGCTCGGATTACGTGTTCTCTGTTTTTTTTCTTGTACGACCATTTCGGTCTCGGCGTTTTTTGTACCTCTCGTGATTATAGTGGATTTACCGGCGCGCTCTTCCCGTGGATGTAGGAGCGCATCTCCGAACCACTTAAATATTTTGTCGTCTGAGTTTGTACTTTTGGATTCAAGTTTGCCTTATTGCTCAAAATTATTATCTTCCGTTGCACATCTGCGGCGAACCACCGTAGTCGCGGATCCGGTCCCAATTTGATAACAATTGGTATCATAGGGAGGTTTGATCCTTCGGTCCCCGATGAGCAATAATGGCAACAAAATTTGAAGTCTCCAAGTACGACGACAAAATTGACTTTGGCCTGTGGCAGAAACGGGTCAAAGCATTACTCGTACAACAAGGTCTCCATAAGGATCTCCTGGGCCAGGAGAAATCTAGAAAAAGGACGAGGAATGAGATGAGCTGGATTTAAAGGCAATCAGCACCATTCAGCTGTGTCTGGCTAATGACGTCATGTATAATGTAGTCGATGCTACGACTACAACGGATCTGCGGAAGAAACTGGAAGAGCTCTACATGTCCAAATCCCTCACAAATAAGTTGTACGTAAAGAAACAACTTTGCATCTTAAGGATGTCGGAGAGCTCACAGCTACTTGACCACATGAATGCGTTCAACAAGCTGATTTCCCAACTACGCAGCATGGACGTAAAGGTCGAAGAAGAAGACCAAGCTCTACTTTTATTGTCCTCTTTGCCAAGGGCTTTTAACCATCTGGTCACCAGTATTCTTTATGGGAAAGATACCCTAAAGATGGAAGAAGTAATGGCGACGTTGCTTTCAAACGAAGCGAGAAGCAAGTCTGGGTCAAAGTCCGGTGAGGGTTTATTCATCAAGAGTAGTAAACCAGCTCGAGGCAGATCGAGGGATAGGGGCAAGAAAGAGAACCGATCTAGGTCCAAATACAGGGGCAAGGATAACAAGTGCCACTACTGCAAAGAGGAGGGACATTGGAAGATCAACTGCCCGAAGAGAAAGCTGAAAGGGAAAGACATATAGCCACAGCAGGTGGCCGTAGCTTCAGACCTAGATAGCGATGTTGACGTCCTACATGTCTCACCCAGCCTTGACACTACTGACGCGTGGATCATGGACACCGGATGCTCATATCACATGAATCCTCACAAGGAATGGTTCACCACATTCATGGAATGCGACAACGGTCGAGTATTGATGGGAAACGACTCGGAGTGTAGAACGCGGGGGATTGGGAGAGTTAAAATTAAGATGTTCGACGGGATGATCAGGACTCTCACTGACGTTAGATACGTGCCTGATCTGAGGAAGAGTCTGATATCCCTAGGAACTTTGGAGGCGACCGGATGCTTCTACACCAGCGAAGGAGGATATCTGAAGGTGAAGAGAGGTGCTCTTGTAGTTATGAAGGGAGAGCGATCTGGAACTCTCTACAAATTGATGGGCACCATTATTGTCGGTGATGCAGCAGTTGCCGCAACATCTGACAAGGACTCATCTCTACTGTGGCATGTCAGACTTGGCCACATGAGCGAGATGGGCCTTCTTGAGCTACACAAAAAAGGCCTACTAAAAGGAGTCAAGACATGCAAGTTAGACTTCTACAAGACCTGCGTTCTCGGGAAGCAGCACAGGGTGAAGTTTGTAACTTCGAGCAAGCGCAGCAAGCAGGTGCTGGAATACATTCACTCAGACGTGTGGGGACCAGCCCCAGAGTCCTCACTCGGAGGTGCCAAAAATTTAGTGACCTTCATCGATGACTTCTCGAGAAAGGTCTGGATCTATTTTCTGAAGAACAAGTTAGAAGTTTTCGAGAAATTCAAGATCTGGAAGACCAAGGGGGAGAAGCAAACTGGCAAGAAGGTAAAGTATCTGAGATCGGATAATGACGGCGAGTATACCTCAACATAGTTTCAGGCATACTGCGATTAGGAGGGCATCACTTGCCACCTCACTATTCCTGGCACACAGCAGCAGAACGGTGTCGCTGAAAGAATGAATAGGACGTTGTTAGAGAGAGCTCGATGCATGCGATTGTTCGCTGGACTCCCAAAGTCCTTTTGGGCCTAAGACGTCAATACATCATGTTTTTTAGTAAATCGATCCCCATCGATGTCACTAAATCTGAAGTCGCCACAGGAGGTTTGGCTAGGAAAACCGGTCGACTATTCTGATATCTACATCTACGGTTGTCCTGTGTACACCTTAGTATAAGACTCAGAGAGGATGAAGCTCGATGTTAAGTCTAAGAGGTGCGTCTATCTAGGCCGAAAGGCCGGCACCAAGGGGTTCAAGCTGTGTAACCCTGACTCGAAGAAGGTAGAAATCAAACGCGATGTGATCTTCGATGAGGCTTCTATGCTGAAGAAGTCTCAGCCTCAGTCTAATGAGGTAGAGAAGACTCAAGCTATACCACTGGAGATGGAGCTTGAAGGGAGTGATTAGGCCGATGATCGTGTTGATTCCTCCGATCAGGAGGAAGCTGATCTCGAGCAACCCACTGGAATGGAGCCGTACTCCATTGCAAGAGAGAGGGCGAGGAGAGAGGTTAGACTACCTCTCAGGCTACAGGATACTGTAGCATACGATTTTCAGGTAATATCCTCTGACCCCAGGTCTTATAGAGAAGCTATCGAGAGCAAGGAAAGCTCTCAGTGGATAGCCGTCGTGGAGGAATAGATCGAGTCCCTTCACAAGAATAAGATTTGGGAGCTGTTGTATCTACCAAGGGGAGTTAAGGCCATATGCTCCAAATGGGTATTTAGGAAGGAGTCCACTTCTAGAAAGGACCCTTGGAGGTACAAGGCTAGATTCGTTGCAAAGGGCTTCGCGTAGAAGAAAGGCATCGATTTCGATGAAATCTTCTCACCTGTCATGAAGCATTTCTCCATTCGATTACTACTCGCCTTAGTAGTACTGCATGATATGGGGTTGGAGCAGTTAGATGTGAAGACAGCGTTTCTTCATGACATCCTGGATGAGGTGATATACATCTTACAGCCGGAAGGGTTTGTTAAACACGACAACGAGAAGAAGGTATGTAGGCTAAGGGAATCCCTCTATGGTTTGAAGCAGTCCCCGAGAATGTGGAATAGAAGGTTCAACACATTCATGGCTTCATTAGGGTTTATCAGGAGTCAGTACGACACTTGTGTCTACTTTATGTTCCTGGTGAACGGGGACATCATGATCTTGATGTTGTACGTCGACGATATGTTGATTGCGTGCAAATCAGCTCAGGAGATCTCTCTATTGAAGGAGAAGCTGCGTGCGGAGTTCGAGATGACTGATCTCGGTCACGTGCAGAAGATCCTTGGGATGGAGATCCGTCGGGACAGAAAGCGCGGTATGCTTTGGCTGTCCCTGACTGGGTACATCAAGAAGGTGTTGGAGAAGTTCAGTATGACATACTCCAAGGCTGTCTCAACCCCGTTGGGATAGCAGTTCAAGTTGTCGTCCCTTCAGTGTCCTACCACTGAGAAGGATCGACAGAAGATGCTTAGTGTGCCTTATGCGAGTGCGGTAGGATGTCTGATGTATGTGATGATCTGTACTGGACCATACATCGCTCAGGTGGTGAGCGTCGTGAGTAGATATATGGCAAATCTAGGATGGCGACACTGGGAAGCCGTCAAATGGATTCTGCGATATCTGAGCGGATCACCGAACGTCGGTTTGCTCTTCAAAAAGAGCGACATTGCGGGGACGTTAGAGGGCTACATGGATTCAGATTACGCAGGCGACCTCGACAGAAGAAGATCCACGACTAGATACATCTTTCTTCTAGGTGGAGGTCTCATCAGTTGGAAAGCTACCCTCCAGGATATCGTGGCCTTATCCACAACGGAGGCAGAGTACATTGCTGCAGTGGAAGCTGCCAAGGAAGCCATCTGGCTCAAAGGCCTAGCCAAAGAGCTCAGGATTTCTCAAGAGGCGGTGAAGCTGCACTGTGATAGTCAAAGTGCGATTTGTCTGGCCAAAGACCCGGTCTATCATGCCAGGATAAAACATATTGACGTGCACTACCACAAGTTGAGAGAGTTCATTGCGGGCGGGGACATTCAGTTACTGAAGGTGCCCACAGAGGAAAATATTGCGGACATGCTGACCAAACCAGTGACGGGAGACAAGTTCAAGCACTGCCTTTGTTGAAACCAAAAACTTGGTCTCTCGTGGAGTTTGGGTCCCTAGAAAGGGGTGACCTCACACCTACTGCACTCAGGGGGATGTCACGGACCAAAGGCTCGGGAAACTAGGAACAGACCATCGGCTCTAGCGTGGAGATCCCACCTCACACCCGGAAGACCTTTGAGGTCTCCCCCTCCCTAGCCAATGCTGAGCTAGGGTGCTTTAGAGGATGAAGAGAGAGTGAAGAAGTGATCCTCTCCAAGGCACCCATAAGGGCCTATTTATAGTTTTTTGGGAATGAGCTGCCAATAACCAACCTCCACTGCTCCGAAATTACTGAAATGCCCCCAAATTGGTCTGCCAACAGCCAAATCCCGCTTTTCTAAACAGCTAAATGCAGTCCACCAGGGGAAGCACCTCAAGCAGGGCGAGCAGGCGGCCAGGATGAGCTCAACGGCCTAGGGCTGGGTGAGCTCGGCGGCCTTGTTGAGATTATATTAGCCAGCATGACACGTGTGTGTGGGACCGCATGTTTGGGCTTTCCCCATCGCGTTCCAGGTCTGGGTGTTGACCCCGGTGGGCCCCCTTATGTAGCGGAATATCCCCGCGGTCATGTGGTTGGGGTTAATCCCACACCGTCTGCAGACTTCTCCCCTTTGTGTTCATGTACCCCGCCACCCTTCATCTCAACACCTGGGTTTTGAGATGAACTAATGGGTTGGCGGGTTCTAACTTGGTATCAGAGGAGGTTGTCATGCTGCAGGGGTGTGTTGAGATTATATTAGCCAGCATGACACGTGTGTGTGGGACCGCATGTTTGGGCTTTCCCCATCGCGTTCCAGGTCTGGGTGTTGACCCCGGTGGGCCCCCTTGTGTGGCGGAATATCCCCGCGGTCATGTGGTTGGGGTTAATCCCACACCGCCTGCAGACTTCTCCCCTTTGTGTTCATGTACCCCGCCACCCTTCATCTCAACACCTGGGTTTTGAGATGAACTAATGGGTTGGCGGGTTCTAACTGGCCTGGGGTGACCTCGGCGGCCTGGGGTGAGCTCGGCGGCCTGGGGTGACCTCAACGGCCTGGGGTGAGCTCGGCGGCCCGGTGGAGCTCGGCGGCTTGGGGCTGGGCGGCCTGGGGTGAGCTCGGCGGCATGGGGTGAGCTCGGCGACCTGGGGTGACCTCGATGGCCTGGGGTGAGCTCGACGGCCTGGGGTGACCTCGGCGGCCTGGGGTGACCTCGGCGGCCTGGGGTGACCTCGACGGCCTGGGGGAGCTCGGCGGCCTGGGGTTGGGTGAGCTCGACGGCCTGGGGCTGGATGAGCTCGGCGGCTTGGGGCTGGGTGAGCTCGGCGGCCTGGGGAGCTCGGCGGCCTGGGGGAGCTCGGCGGCCTGGGGTGAGCTCGGCGGCTTGGGGGAGCTCGGCGGCCTGGGGTGAGCTCGACGGCCTGGGGTGAGCTCGGCGGCCTGGGGGAGCTCGGCGGCCTGGGGTGACCTCGGTTGCCTGGGGTGAGCTCGGCGACCTGGGGTGACCTCGGAGGCCTGAGGCTGGGCGGCCTGGGGCTGGGCGGCCTGGGGTGAGCTCGGCAGCATGGGGTGAGCTCGGCGACCTGGAGTGAGCTCGGCGTCCTGGGGTGAGCTCGGCGGCCTGGGGGAGACCCCTCAACGGGGTCGGGGGGAGACAAATATCTCATTCCCCCTACTAGTATATTTCCAAGGCCAAGCCAAAATTGGCCACCAAGAGTGCAAAATCTCTCAAAAGCTTAAAAACATAAAGCTGGTCCTGCGCCTGCCGAGGGGACCCTACTCTGCGAATACGGGGTTGTACATCCTTGACTTGGCTCATATTGGTGCATGTTGATCAGGGCGACCCCAGGGAGAGGGGGTTCATAGTCGCCGATATGGTTGATCCTAGCTATAGGTGGAGTTACGTTTGTGACATGAGGCGTCAAGGTGGAGATTGTGAGATTTTAACACCTCATCGCCCCCTCCCTGGACCGTTAGGATCGCGCCATGTCACATATCCGTGGGAGGAGGTTTATTCCTAATCTATACTAATCTCCACTTTAGGAAATGTGTTAGTATGGGGGCCGATTTTTTGGGAAGCTTTTAGGGAGTCCAGCTGGTCTCCTCTTGCGGTTATGGCTTGCACAGCCATGGTCGGCTGGTTTTTTCCAGTTTTGGCCGGCGCCATCAATGGGAGCCATTGATGGCGCTCTTCTTCCTTGTTAGGGGAGGGGTGGTGTTCTATATATAATTGGGGGGGGGGGGGGGGGGGGCTGCTACAACATCAGAACAACAATCGGATTACTACCATCATCCACAGAGAGAGAATCTCGTGAGAGAAAAACATGGGAGGTTTTTTTTCTCCTCCTCAGGCGGCAGTGACAGCAGCGCAACGGTGGAGGGCTTTTCCTCCTCAGGCGGCGGCGATAGCAGCGCAACAGTGGAGGGCTTCTCCTCCTCAGGCGGCAGCGACAGCAGGCTCGCAGCGGAGGCGGTATCAAGCTTCGATCCAGCGAGATCGGGAGTTTCTTTTTGGGCCGAGCCTCTACAACGGCGGTTATTCGCCAGAGTTACACCGGCCGGGCTTCTTCCCGCTGGCCTACGACAGCAGGCGGTTCAGCACAGGCGGCTGCGACAGCAGGCGGTCGATTCAGGGGGGATCGGTCTCAGGAGTGCAGACGCGGCACGACAGAACCAGGAAGACGATTGAGCGTTGTCGCCCGGCGACAGCGCTATCACCCGGCGACAGCTCGGATTACTTGTTCTCTGTTTTTTTTCTTGTATGACCATTTCGGTCTCGTCGTTTTTTGTACCTCTCGTGATTATAGTGGAATTACCGGCGCGCTCTCCCCGTGGATGTAGGAGCGCATCTCCGAACCACGTAAATATTTTGTCGTCTGAGTTCGTACTTTTGGATTCAAGTTTGCCTTATTGCTCAAAATTATTATCTTCTGTTGCACATCCGCGGCGAACCACCGTAGTCGCGGATCCAGTCCCAATTTGATAACATCAAACAAGCACAGAATTGCGCGAATTTATGTTCGTTGGAATCATCTAGACAAGCCAGACGCAACCATGATCTTGTTAAGCCAAATCGGAGCACTTCGAAATTTGAGGGCATCCGGCATCCGGATTGATGAGAGAAGGTATCAGCCGTTCAACGGCTATTAAATACACTTATCTTATTATTATCCGTCTCGTCGTCTTCTTTAGTAAATTAGTGGGCAATCGGCACAAAGGGTGACAGTTGGCGGCCCTGGCTCGGCATTTGATATTTCCGAAGCCTAAGTTCTGTAGAAAGAAAATAAATACAATTGGAAAGGAACATCGAGTCTAGTCAGAAAAGGACCGGGTCAATTGAACCGTCAAATTAGAACTCCAACTTCATCCGATTACTATTCTTTGGATCAAGCGCCGAGTCTAATAGCATTCCGGAGAGAATAGTATTCAGAACTTCTCTTTTCATGAGCAAAAACTGAATAGGTCGTGTAAAATAATTAAATGAATTTTGTGAATTATTTTGTGCACTTTATTTTTGGTTAGGTGCATTTTTTTGTTAAAAGCAACGCATCATGCTAAGTGCACACAAAACTGTTAAATGCACTGCATATGTTTTTAACAATAAATCATATCCAACATTTCAATTCATCGTTGCATCATTTCATAAAAAAATGAGTGATAGGCAGCAGAAACCACGCTAAATGCACACGTGGTATCAGCCGGCCAACTAACTTATCCGAACATATAATAGTGACAACAAAACCAAAGGTACGGCCAACTGCTCAAACCTACTCAATTAGAGATTCTCTTGTCTCAAAAACTTGATCGGTCTCAAAAACTTGATCGGTCTCAAAATTACTAGTTAAAATTGTTGAAGTGAGAGTTTAGTGGAGGTGAGCGGTCTGATTTTGGGCAGACCGCCACGGACTAGCGGGTTGAAGTCAGGTCAACTTCTCTCTTGCGGTCTGGTTTAGCAAGCATCATGGTAGAGTAACCGAGCGGTTAGGGTTGTCTAACCGCAGGTTATAACAGACTCATCTGGAGTTCGCCGAGTCCGGCATGTTGCGAACTCATCTGGAGCTCGCTAAGATCGACATGTGCTGGATTCTTTTTGGAGCTCGCTAAGATCGACATGTGCTGGATTCTTTTTGGAGCTCGCGAGACCGGCTGTCTTCTGTGCTTGCGGTCTCGTGTTGAGATTATGGAGATTGGCGCAGAAGCTTGATCTGTTGATCACCAAGTGACCGTGCGTCTGGGATGTGGGATCACATAGTCATTTTGTTGCTCAGGATCTCTGGCTCGCAAGAAAAGCAGGCAGCTGTTGCGGTCTGGATTTTGAGACCCCACGGTACGTTGATGTGTTCTTGGGCGAGATGTGGTCAAAGATCGCTGGTGGTCTGGAGTTTGGTCATAATGTTGACAAGTCCCGGGTTGTTACCTAGTCCACCGAGTCCGCCTGTTTGCGGACTTCTTCTGGTGTTCGTGGAGTTCGACAGATTGACTAAGCACGAGTTTTGTTATAGTCGCGGGTTGCAGGTCGCGCAGACTAAAAGTAGAGATCACGAATAGCGCGGCCTGATGATTGTGTCCAACAGTTCTTCTTTAATGCAGACTTGTCTCTGGATGCGTTGGTTGATTTTATCGAAGTCCACGCGGACTGAGATAGGTGTCCACACTTCTTTGTTATTGATTGTTAGCTGTAGCGGACTGATGTTGGTGTCTGCACGTATTCGTACAAGTGATGATACTCGCGGACTGACGGTCGATTATCCAATTGGTATGGGTGGTGACGACACTCCTCCTCGCACCTATAAATAGGAGTCCTCGGCTCGTCAAATAATAACTGTGAATAGTGAGAACTCAGCTCGGGCTTAAAACTTGTGGATACGTTTTTCTGACCACTACGACTAAGTGAGGTTAACTATCTATGCAGGCTGTACGACTAGCATCAGGCGGATAGGAAACTGGTGGAAGCTTGGCGTGGAACAGTTCGCAGTTAATATGAAAGTAAGGGTTAGATCTGAAATACTCTAGAGTGGGTGAATAGAGTATTTAGGGTTTATAAAATTTTTGCTAATTAATTCAATCTATTACACGGTCCGGATTAATCTGGGTGCCAAGAAGGTGTTTGAAGCCTCGTTTCCCGCGTCAAAGGAGGATCCTCCGGCGAGCAGGGAACTACCGCCGAAGGAGCTTCAAGCAAAGAAGGTCGCTCTGGCGAGCAAGGAACTTCCGACGAGCAAGGTCCCACCCGTTCCTGTGCGGGATTCCGCGCCGCATGCAGCGAGCTCCCTATTACCGCCGCCGCCTCTGGATGTTGCCTCTCTCCAGGAAGCGAGTCCCTCTTTGTCGCCGCCTCTAACCGTTCAGCAACAAGCTGCAATGTCGCGACCTCCCCCGCCTCCTCTGCTGAAGACTCTGCATCAGCCGACGAGTTTGTCGCAGCCTTCGCTGCCTCTGTCGAAACCTTTGGCCCGGAAGCAGGATAAGCAGCGACCGAGCTACTTCCCGCCGAGAGTCGGGGATCCCGGTCATGGAGGTCGCGGGCAGGGTAAATCGGCCGAGCATGCTGGTGGCCCATCTTCTGCCCGGCGAGAGGTTCCAGGTCGCGGCCCTTCTCCTCGCCGATCAAGGTCTCCTCGTCGTGTTAAACGTCATCGCTGGTGCTGCATTTGACGACTTAGGCATTTTATTTCTAATCTGACGACTTCTTTGTTTTGACAGATCGCCCGGCGACTCCAGGGGCGGCCTTCATCAATGTCATCGGGTAGTCGGGCAGCGAGTATCGTCACGCCGCTGCTCGCGCCTACATGGAGTTGGAGAGCAAATTCGACCAACTGGTGATTTGCGAGTCTCATTGCCGGATCTCATCTCTGGAGGTGCGGGTGGAGAAGATAGAGGAGCTCCAGACCACCCTAGAGAGCTACGAAGCTCGCTTCCACATGGTGAAGGAGAATGATCGCCAGCTGGCGATAAACAACCATCGCCTCCAGCTCGTTCTTGACAAGTTGGCCGGCATCCGGGCGAGTATGGGCTCCGTAGGGCGGGTGACAAGGATGGAGGACCCGCTGCGCCTCGGGGATGACGTGATGGCGGTGGCGACGGAGCATTATCGGCGAGCGCGAGAAATGGGCTGGGCCGGGCGACATCCTCATGCTCCAGAACGGCCACCTAGAACTTAGGATTTCTTTTTCTTTATTTGAACTCTCCATAGGAGACTATTGATAATAAACAATTATTGTATTGTAATAATCGAGTTTGCATCTTGGCCTTCATTTTTCTCTTTTGTTGTCTTGCTTGTTGTTGTTCTGCGATGTGCCGAGTTTATCATGCAGGTTCTGATAACATCGTGACAATCTCTTCTGCGTTGTGCGGCATAGGGCTAATGTCAGGATCCGCTTACTCGCCTAAAACTACGACTTAGGTTAATACTCAACAGAACAGAGATATACCCCCCCCCCCCCCCCTTGGCCTTCACCTATAAATAGAGGGGTAGGTAGGACACAAGTACGCTGCTGCAATTTTCCGACCCTAGCTCGCGAGTATCGTTTCCTGCTCGCGTGTTCCGGTCTTTCTTCTATCCTCGTCTTGTTTTCTCTTCAACTCGCTAACTCACAAAAATGGTTGGTGATTACGCTAGTGCTCGTCGGCAAGCACACGCCGCTAACTTTGCCGACGTGGCTTTCAAGAAATCCATAACCATAGAGTGAGGCTTGAAGACGTTCAGGGAGCGACTTCTGCCCGATGGATACTCGGCTAGGCTGTCTACTCGCAGCGAGCGACTCAACACCCACATCGAGGGTGCGATGATCTTATCGCTCCGCCATTTCGACACCGGCCTATGACTTCAATTCATGGCGTAATATCACGAGATCCTGCGATATTTTGGGATCGTCCCCGCGCAGATCAACCCCAATGGTGTCGCGATCATAATGGGGTTCCTTTGCTATCTGCGGGAAGAGACGATCGCCTTCGACCTATCTATTTTCCGCAAGATATTCGTCTTCGCCGCGACTGCCGAGGGAGTCGTCTACTTCAACAGCCATGTCTGCACCTTGGTGGGGACGGCGAATAAAGTCCACCAGTGGAGCGAGCAGCTGGTTGTCGTCTATGGCGACTTCGCGGGCATCCTGGGAAGGCCGCACCAACCCGCCGATGCCGCCTTCCTTCCGCCGATCTTGAAGGGTGTCCACGAGCAGCTGTTTGAATCCTTCCAAGGTCGCCGGTTCGACGTCATCTTCTGGCGGCTTAACGTCAACACACTCCTAGAGATCCACCCCAACGAGGCTAAGACGAGCGAGAATCACTTATTTTTGCTTGCTCGCTTCACTTTATTAAAGCTCAGTTCTGGTATGTTTGCTTGACATTTGCAGTGGCGTGAGAGTTTCCAGAGAAGTCGCTTCCTCTGACAAAGGAATTCGCCTCCTCCCTCCCGGAGTCCAACCCTCCGCCCAACGTCGGCGAGAGAAGAATCTCTCCAAAGGGAAGGTGAAGGTCAAGTCGTCGGGCCCTGCGACTAAGAGGGCGAAGGTATCGTCTCCTCGGCCTAGCGATCAAGAGTCGCCGCTGGATGCGCGACCCCCCACTTCCACCCAAACTTCAACCTTGGGCGAGGGGCGAGGGGTGGGGGACGCTTATGGTCGGTCGCTTGTAACTTGGTCGGAAGACGACCATTTGGTGACCCTGAGCACCTGTAACGCCCCGAAACTCAAAGGAGCAAAGGGGGACGTTTTGGGCCAGTTTTGGTTTCTGGCTGACGGCACACGGCCTGGGACACGGGTGTGTCCCAGGGCGTGTCAAGTGTGTGCCGACACTTAGTCGCGAAGTCGTCGAGTTATACTCGACGATTCGACGAGAAAGGGCACACGGCCTGCGACACGGGCGTGTCGCAGGGCGTGTCGACCCGTGTCGACACTTAGCCGTGAAATCGTCGAGTTATTCTCGACGATTCGTCGAGCATGGGCACACGGCCTGCGACACGGGCGTGTCGCAGGGCGTGTCGACCCGTGTCGACGATCGTCAAGGTGAAATCGTCGAGATTCACTCGACGATCGTCGAGACAAGGCACACGGCCTAGGACACGGGCGTGTCCAAGGCCGTGTCATCCAGTCGTCGTTCTCCCCTCGACGAAATGTCCCGTGTACACGGCCTGGGGGCCCAGGCGTGTCAATGTGACACGGGCAAGGACACGGGCGTGTCCTAGAACCCGTGCAGTGCTCGGGTTGGAAACGGGGGAAAAATCATGGGGTACACGGCCGGCTACACGGCCGTGTCAGCTGGAACACGGGCGTGTCAGCTCGAACACGGGCGTGTCCGATACCCGTGTGCGTGTTCAGAAGATTCGATTTTGACGGCGAATGCGGCACACGGCCCTGGACACGGGCGTGTGCCAGGCCGTGTTCGGCCCAGTTTGGGCATTTCAGCCCCGAATCAAAGCCGCTCGTTTTCTTAGGTTGAGATCCGACGGCTGGGGATGGTTCCTGAGAGTATATACTCGGGTTTGACTTAGAAAAATCCACACTTTTCACCCCTTTTCATCTCTCCAAACCCTTGGAGAAAGAAGAGCTAAGGCAAGAGGAAGAGGAGCTAGATCCGCCATTGGAGGAGCTTCGGAGCTCCGAATCGCAAGCCGACTCCGGATCCACGGAGGCAACGCAAGTGCGGTGATTTCTATCCGATTACATTTCGATGGCGCCAAAGAGGAACGCAAGGGTAACGATCCTCACTTGTGAGCATGATAGCTCTCTTTCTTAGCATAGGAAGCCCTCTCTCGCGAGTTTGCGAAGAGTTGGAGGCGTTCCTTCGGGTAGATATGTAAAGTCCCCGTTGTTTAGCGTCCGTATGCGAGAACGGACATAGGCATTTTGGTTGAAGCCTACCCGGACATGTTAGTCCGGATCGGTGATGTTGCATTGCATAAGGCCGGAGAAGACTCCGTGCTATTTGGTGTTTTCGGGTTTTCTACGCGGTAGATTGCAGCAGGGAGCCTTGGGGACTAACCCAAAGGTGCACCCGGAAAACTGGGCGGACACGAGGTCTTGCCAACTTGGTGGATTGGAAGCCAACTTGAACATAACCGGGTTATGTGACTTGTGATGAAAATGGGACTCGGTAGAAGTTTGACCTGCGTATATGGTTTAAATTACCGTTGCGGGCGCATATGGTTTAAATTACCGTTGCGTTGTGAGCACGGGTTAGATGGAACCGTACCCACTCTATGTCGTTCGGATTAGGGCCGTTGGCATAGATGAGGGTCTTCGGCGGTCTATGGTTTTAATTACCGTGACCCATGCCAGGAAGACAAACTGCTCATTGTTTGGCCGTCCAAGAGAGGATGGCGGTGAGTCGGCAGACTTAGACTGCGTTCACCAAGAATGTGCCCTGAGTGCACGGGGTGTGTGGCCGTTGAGCCTCCGCCTGTGATGAAATGACTATATTTATAATGCTCGCTTATGCTAATGAAATGCAGGGAAGGAGCATCGCCGCCCCGAGTTGGGGGCGGGATCGTTACAATTTGGTATCAGACTACTGGTTTTGGTCGGGCTTAAACGGAATTCGTGGTCGAATTCTTTTTAAGGGGTGGTGAGCACATTGTGTGCGTCATCGTTATAATGGTAAAAGAACCCATGAATGTCCACTTAGGAATGAAAATACTCGTGTTTGAGGAACCTGCGTGTTCCTATAATTGCTGTTTGCAATGTTATTTGGTCGCTTAACGGTGTTTTGTACCACTATAGGTGACCCGAAGTGGTGTTGGGTCGTCAGAACGCCGAGGTTCTGAGGCTAGTAGTGCACCAGAAGTTGCTCCAGCAACACCTTTGTCGGCTGAAAATATACGATTGGTGGCTGAAGCGGTGTTGGCCGTGATAAATGCGCAGCCTGGGAGGCAAGCGCAGCAGCCCGCTCCTGTGATGGAGCAAGTACCTCTTCAAGAGGCCGAGCCGAGGAGGATGGAGCAAGTGGTTGTAGAACCAATAGTGCCAAGGAGGGCGACTGAGAGGCAGTTGAAGCATGTAATGAGCTTTAACCCTCCGTTATTCTCGGGGTTGGGAACCCCATCGCAGGCTGAAGACTGGCTCTCTAGGGTGAAGAGAGTCATGACAGCGACGGAGACGGAGGGGTGGCAAATGACCACCATCGCTACGTTCCTTCTGGATGGGGAAGCGAGGATGTGGTGGGAAGGTTTGGAGCGGCATCATTTGAGAGGTAGACAACTGATAGACGTTCCGATAGAAGAGTTCTCGGAATTGTTCTTAGCAAGATACCTCCCTTCTACTCAGAGGATTTCAATGGAGAATGAGTTCCTGAAGTTGGTGCAGGGTGAGAGGAGCGTGGATGAATATCTCCACGAGTTTACGCGGTTGAGTCGTTATGCTAGCTCCATCATCATGGATGAGGAGCGCAAGACTAATCGTTTTTATGAAGGCTTGAGGGATGAGCTGAGATTGTTACTGTCGGGGCCAATGACGCAGGGTTTCTTAACCTTGATCAATACTGCCGGGTCCTTGGAGAAGGACATGAAGAGTGTACAAGCGAAGAAAGGCTTGGGCGAGAAGAAATCTGGGTTCAAAGTGCCGACTACTTCAAAGTCTGGCTATCAAAGATTCTTTAAGAAGCATAGGACTTCGGGTCCAGCTCCTTCTGGTGCTTCTGGGGCGACTACGAGTCGGACCCCGGGCGCGTGCTTCACTTGTGGCAAGACGGGGCATTTCGCCCGTGATTGTTGGAGGGGACGTCCTAAGTCCGAAAGGAGGCCAGGAGCTACCTACGAAGAGAAGGGAAAGGCGGTGGAGTCGACCGCATCTCACTATGCTCCGGCCCAACCAAGGGTTTACAATCTTGGCCAACAGGAGGCCATTAAACAAGCTAACGTGGTGACAGGTACGGTTTAATTTATAGCAAGTCAATTCCTTTATATGCTTGTTATGTATATGTTACCTTACCACTGCTTGTTTAGGATTTGTAATGATTTGTGAAAATCCCGCACGAGCACTCTTCGATACGGGAGCTTCACACTCCTTCTTGTCCGAAGGATTTATATCACGCATCGGAGTCCCTTCTTCGATGGCGAAGGACAAGTTGGATGTGTTGTTGCCCAATGGGTGTTCGATGCGAGCGGTTAGGATCTGCGAGGTTAAGACTCGTATTGGAGAGCAGGAGTTCGACCTGCGGGCGTCTTTACTTCCGTTAGTGGAGTTCGACGTCATATTTGGCATGGACTGGCTCTCGGAGCAGCAGGCCCATATAGATTGCGGTAGCAAGGAAGTCAAGCTGGGAGCGAGTCGTGAGACGACTTTTACGGGCTTAAAGGGGTCGAGCAAGACGTTGATGTCTGCTCTTCAGGTGGTGTAGGCGGTTCGTGCTGGAGCAGAACTGTTCTTTACACTAGTGGAGGTTGCAAAGCCGAAGCCCGCGTTGGATTGTATTTCAGTGGTATCGGAATACCCTGATGTGTTCCCCGCAGATCTTCCTGGAGCCCCGCCTCAACGGGAGATAGATTTTACGATCGAGCTAGTGCCAGGTGCAAAGCCTGTGTCACGATCTCCGTATCGGCTAGCGCCTAAGGAAATGGCGGAGCTGAAAGTTCAACTGCAAGAGTTGTTGGAGCAAGGGTATGTGCGCCCGAGTTCTTCGCCTTGGAGCGCACCGGTCCTCTTTGTTAAGAAGAAGGACGAAAGCTTGAGATTATGTATTGATTATCGGGAGCTAAACAAGCTGACTGAGAAGAATAAGTACCCGATCCCTAGGATTGATGATCTCTTTGATCAGTTAGTCGGGTCGACGGTGTACTCGAAGTTAGATCTCAAGTCTGGGTACTATCAGCTGCGGATAAGGGAGTGTGATATCCCGAAGACAGCGTTTAGTACGAGATACAGGCATTATGAGTTTACGGTCATGCCATTTGGGCTGACTAATGCGCCGTCGGTGTTCATGGATTTGATGAACAGGACGTTCAGCGAGTACTTGGACCATTTCGTGATCGTCTTCATCGACGATATTTTGGTGTACTCGCAAAGTGAGGAAGATCACTTCAAGCATCTTCATCTGGTGTTGGAGACGCTAAGGAGAAACCAGTTGTATGCCAAGTTCTCGAAGTGTGAGTTTTGGCTATCCTCAGTGGCGTTCCTCGGGCATATAGTGAGTGGAGAGGGTATTGCTGTGGATCCGGCGAAGATTGTTGCGATACGGAAGTGGCCTGAGCTTGCTACAGTAGCAGAAGTCCGGAGCTTTTTGGGGCTTGCCGGTTATTATAGGCGCTTCGTAGAGAACTTCTCGCGGATAGCGCTACCTCTCACTACTTTGACGAGGAAGGAGCATAAGTTCGTTTGGACGCCGGAGTGCGCGCGAGCTTTTGAGGAATTGAAGTGTCGGTTGACCACGGCGCCTGTGTTGAGTTCGCCGGTTGGGACCGAAGGCTATGAGATATATAGCGATGCTTCAGGCAGCGGTTTGGGTTGTGTGCTACTGCAGCACGGAAGCGTGATAGCTTATGGCTCGAGACAGCTAAAAGTGCACGAGAGGAATTATCCGGTCCATGACTTGGAGTTAGCGGCCGTGATTTTTGCCTTGAAGCTGTGGAGACACTATTTGTACGGTGTGAAGATTGATATCTACACCGATCACAAGAGCCTAAAGTACCTGATTGATCAGAAGGATCTGAATATGCGGCAGCGTAGATGGATGGAGTTCTTAGGGGACTATACATTCAAGATCCACTACGTGTCTGGCAAAGGGAATGCGGTTGCGGACGCGTTGAGTCGTCGAGCCCCAGCTCAAGCGAATTGGCTATCAGTGCATGATGAGCGGTTGGTGCAGGAGCTGGAGGCGTTGGAGATTGTTTGTGTGGATAGACAATCTAGTTCTGAAGCAGTGCTGAATTGGACTGAAGTCCAATATGACCTGGCTGATCGGATTCGGCAGGCTTTGGATATGGATGCTCATATGAAGCAGTTCATGATAGAGGCTTTGGATGGGTCAAATTCCCAATTCGTTGTAGAGGACGGATTGCTGTGGAAAGACGGTCGTCTGTGCGTCCCAAGCGTGGGCAATTTACGGGTGGAGTTGTTGTACGAGGCACACCATACCAGGTACTCGATTCACCCGGGGAGCACGAAGATGTACCGCGATGTAAAGAAGCTATTTTGGTGGTCGGGTTTGAAAAAGGATGTGGCGCTATACGTAGCGAAGTGCCAAACCTGCGCCTTAGTAAAGGCGGAGTGCCAAAAGCCGGGAGGATTTCTTAAGTCCTTGCCTATTCCGGAGTGGAAATTTGACGACATCTCTATGGACTTTGTGCACGGTTTGCCAAGGTCGCAAAAGGGGAACGACGTCATTTGGGTGGTCGTGGATCGATTAACGAAGGTGTCGCATTTTATTCCGCATAGGAAGGACGATCCGGTGGAGAAGCTGGCGAAGCTCTATGTGGATAATATAGTACGGCTTCATGGTGTGCCCCGCAGCATCGTGAGTGACCGAGATGGGCGGTTCACGTCCAATGATTGGAGGCTGGTGCAGCAAATGTTGGGAACAAAGCTGAAGTTTAGCACAGCCTTCCATCCACAAACGGATGGGCAGACCGAGAGGGTCAATAGAACCATGGAAGACATGCTTCGCATGTGTGTTTTGGACTTTGGAAAGCAATGGGAGGACCACCTTTATTTGGTGGAGTTCGCATACAACAACAGCTACCAAGCAAGTATTCAGATGGCGCCTTTCGAGGCCCTATATGGTAGAAGATGTCGCACGCCGTTGTCTTGGTTAGAAACGGGCGAGTCGAAGTTGTATAAGCGATCAGAAGTGGATGATGCTACTTCTTTGGTGAGAACCATTCGGGAGAGGTTACTCATCGCTCAGGACCGGCAAGCAAAGTACTATAATGCCAAGCACAGGAACGTGGAGTTCGCTGTGGGTGATTATGTGTACCTAAAGATCAAGCCGTTCAAGGGTGTCTCGCGGGTGCGACGGTTGAAAAAGCTAAGCCCGAGGTACCTTGGACCGTTTGAGGTTCTGGAGCGAGTTGGAGAAGCGGCCTATAGGTTGAAGCTTTCTGTGGAGCTAAGTGGTTTACACGATGTATTCCACATTTCGGTGCTTCGGAAGGCGGTGCAAGAGCCTACGCAAGTGATCGCGGTCGATCAGGTGCCGGTGGATAGTGGGCTAACGACAAAGGTCAAGCCCGTGCGGATTGAGGACTCGGAGGTCAAGCGGCTACGCAATAAAGAGATCAGGATGGTCAAGGTCCGATGGGACAATTGCGGTCGTGAGGAGCTCTCCTGGGAGCGAGAGCAGACTATGCTTGACGAGTATCCGGAGTTGTTCCGCTCAGGTACAAATGTTGTTTTTGTATATCTTTCCTTTATGTAATTTCGTGGGCGAAATTCTTTTAAGAGGGGGAGAGTTGTAACGCCCCGAAACTCAAAGGAGCAAAGGGGGACGTTTTGGGCCAGTTTTGGTTTCTGGCTGACGGCACACGGCCTGGGTCACGGGCGTGTCCCAGGGCGTGTCAAGTGTGTGCCGACACTTAGTCGCGAAGTCGTCGAGTTATACTCGACGATTCGACGAGAAAGGGCACACGGCCTGCGACACGGGCGTGTCGCAGGGCGTGTCGACCCGTGTCGACACTTAGCCGTGAAATCGTCGAGTTATTCTCGACGATTCGTCGAGCATGGGCACACGGCCTGCGACACGGGCGTGTCGCAGGGCGTGTCGACCCGTGTCGACGATCGTCAAGGTGAAATCGTCGAGATTCACTCGACGATCGTCGAGACAAGGCACACGGCCTAGGACACGGGCGTGTCCAAGGCCGTGTCATCCAGTCGTCGTTCTCCCCTCGACGAAATGTCCCGTGTACACGGCCTGGGGGCCCAGGCGTGTCAATGTGACACGGGCAAGGACACGGGCGTGTCCTAGAACCCGTGCAGTGCTCGGGTTGGAAACGGGGGAAAAATCATGGGGTACACGGCCGGCTACACGGCCGTGTCAGCTGGAACACGGGCGTGTCAGCTCGAACACGGGCGTGTCCGATACCCGTGTGCGTGTTCAGAAGATTCGATTTTGACGGCGAATGCGGCACACGGCCCTGGACACGGGCGTGTGCCAGGCCGTGTTCGGCCCAGTTTGGGCATTTCAGCCCCGAATCAAAGCCGCTCGTTTTCTTAGGTTGAGATCCGACGGCTGGGGATGGTTCCTGAGAGTATATACTCGGGTTTGACTTAGAAAAATCCACACTTTTCACCCCTTTTCATCTCTCCAAACCCTTGGAGAAAGAAGAGCTAAGGCAAGAGGAAGAGGAGCTAGATCCGCCATTGGAGGAGCTTCGGAGCTCCGAATCGCAAGCCGACTCCGGATCCACGGAGGCAACGCAAGTGCGGTGATTTCTATCCGATTACATTTCGATGGCGCCAAAGAGGAACGCAAGGGTAACGATCCTCACTTTTGAGCATGATAGCTCTCTTTCTTAGCATAGGAAGCCCTCTCTCGCGAGTTTGCGAAGAGTTGGAGGCGTTCCTTCGGGTAGATATGTAAAGTCCCCGTTGTTTAGCGTCCGTATGCGAGAACGGACATAGGCATTTTGGTTGAAGCCTACCCGGACATGTTAGTCCGGATCGGTGATGTTGCATTGCATAAGGCCGGAGAAGACTCCGTGCTATTTGGTGTTTTCGGGTTTTCTACGCGGTAGATTGCAGCAGGGAGCCTTGGGGACTAACCCAAAGGTGCACCCGGAAAACTGGGCGGACACGAGGTCTTGCCAACTTGGTGGCTTGGAAGCCAACTTGAACATAACCGGGTTATGTGACTTGTGATGAAAATGGGACTCGGTAGAAGTTTGACCTGCGTATATGGTTTAAATTACCGTTGCGGGCGCATATGGTTTAAATTACCGTTGCGTTGTGAGCATGGGTTAGATGGAACCGTACCCACTCTATGTCGTTCGGATTAGGGCCGTTGGCATAGATGAGGGTCTTCGGCGGTCTATGGTTTTAATTACCGTGACCCATGCCAGGAAGACAAACTGCTCATTGTTTGGCCGTCCAAGAGAGGATGGCGGTGAGTCGGCAGACTTAGACTGCGTTCACCAAGAATGTGCCCTGAGTGCACGGGGTGTGTGGCCGTTGAGCCTCCGCCTGTGATGAAATGACTATATTTATAATGCTCGCTTATGCTAATGAAATGCAGGGGAGGAGCATCGCCGCCCCGAGTTGGGGGCGGGATCGTTATAATTTGGTCAGCATTGCTGACCGTTGCTTTGTTTGCCACCGTGCGGTGGTTTGTTTGCTTGCAGGTGCAGCTGGACCGAGCGGTCAATAGCGGGCTAAAGCCCTTTTTGCGAAGCTGGCCCTTGAAGGCCCAAGTGAAATGTTTTCTATTTTTTATTCATGTATGGCCGGCCTGCGTGCCGAGGTTGGTAAATCATGTAACGGACAAGTGATACTTTTTGTAAGGCCTTAAGGCCAATGTTTGGGTATTTTTGTATACATTCCTAAATGTTGTATTAGTGGACATTCGTGCTCTTATGCTGAGTTCTTGTTTACAACTTATATTAACTGCTTCCGCTAGAATGCTCTGTGTAGGACGTTGAGATTGGTTGGATGGTTTCCATAAGTAACCACCCGGTCTGTCTGTGGTATATGGCGTCGGGCCCCGGCCGGACCTACTGCTATATGCTATGCGACGGATAGGGGGTGTTACAGCACCAACCTCCCCTCCTGATCGGCGGACTGGGAGGACAAGGGGGAGGCCTTTGCCGTACTCCATGCTCTATACGGGCGGGCTGATGCCGAGTCCATGCTGGAGCTCAGCCCAGACGAACTCGCTCAGCAAACTGCCTGCTCGTTCGCCCGGGCTGCCGAGCTAGGGCATTACTCGGCAAGGAAGCTGCTGGAGACGACTGAGGCCTTGAAGGTCGTCACCAAGAAGACCATCGATCTCGGTATGCAGTCGGTCCGCTGGAGAGATTATGAGGTAAGTCGCTTCCCGCGCGCGACGTTGATGGCGTTGGACTTGGATTTATTTTGCTGACTCTGCTCTTTGTCGTAGGCCGCCGAGATTGAGGCCGCTAAAAAGCTTTCCGAGTGTGAGGCGAAACTCGCCAACTCGCTGGCGGAGCAGGAGGTGGCCCAGATTTGCACCGCCGAGATGGAAACTCGCCTGGCAGCGCTAGAGGGTCGCGCGAGCTCTTCTGTTCCCCGCCCTTATGCGCCGCAACCGGAGGACGACCCGCACTAGGCGATTAAAAGATCTCGCGTTCTCTGGAAGGAGAGGTCGTCGGTCCGCCGCGAGATAGCGAGGGCAGTGGGGAACATCATGCTCTCCCGGCTAAGGATCAACAGCCAGCTCGTCGAGGGGGAGAAGCAGCTCACCGTCGACGAGCTCATCCCCGAACTGCTCGCCGAGGAATCGACCTCGCCCGATCGCTTCCCTTCTTCGACATCGGGCTCTAGCAGCAGCAGAAGCGGCAGTAGCAGTGGCAGTATCAGCGGTGGGGAGGAGAGCGAGGAGGGTGGAGAGGAAGATGAGGATGCCGATATCGGAGAAGACGAATATCGACCTGATACTGGCGACGATGAGTCCTAGTTTCTTGCCGATATTTGTCATGCTCGCATGTAACAGTGTTAACCAATTTTTGTAACTTGTAAATTTTTGATATACATATTTATGCAAGTTCAAGTTACCGCATTCTCTGTTATTCATTTTCCTTACTCGCATGTTTGTTGGTTGATGATGCTCGCTAGGCTCATAGGCTCAGGGAGGATGAGTGTTTGTGACGCTTTACCCGTAAGTTGACATCGATCAAAGTCGCGCGATTATTACTCGCTCGGGCATAGTCGCACCTGTAATTCGTATCCCGATGCTCGCCTGTGTCCTCGCGTATACTCGTTATGGCCTACTCGCACGCTTGCCAAGACATACTCGCATACCCACCAAGACTTACTCGCAGCCGCATAATTGTTTATCTCACCGGAACTAAACCTGACTGGCCTGAAGACCAGAGCCGACACCCATCAGGAGTCGAGCTCGGTTGGGGATGGGAATCAGTCGACACCTAGCAGGATCCAAGCTCATCTGGGGGTGGGAATCAGTCGACACCCAGCAAGAGCCAAGCTCGATTGGGGGTGGGAATCAGTCAACACCCAACATGTAACATCTCAAATTCTAGAATAGTGGGAAAATTGGGTAACACGGCATGGGACATGGGCGTGTCCTGCTCAGGTTGCGCAGTGAGGCGCGAGGTCGATGATTTTTCGGTCGACAAAGTGTTTGGGTGGTCACGCCCTGTGACACGGGCGTGACAGGGGGCGTGTCCCGTGAGTTCGACGATGTGCTTGTCGGTCGTCGAGCGGAGATCGTCAATCGTCGATCGTCGAACGGAAATCGTCGAATGCCTGATTGTCGAACAGAGATCGTCGAGCGCTGATCGTCGAGTGGCGATCGTCGAGTCGGGGTACACGGGTGTGTCACAGGGCGTGTCTCGCTGTGTCGAGAGTGCGACGATTTTCTCTCGAGTAAGTCCTCTCGAGTAGGTCTCGAGTGGGTGTCATGCCCTGTGACACGGGCGTGACTGGGCTGACACGGGCGTGTACCCTGGTCGACGATTATTTTGTATAAGCTTGGATAGGTCGGTCGTGTGCCGCTTATGGTACACGTCCTGTGACACGGGCGTGTCACCGGGCGTGTCAGGGCCGAAAGGCGGGTTTGTAGTGGTTTTCTGGCCATTCTTTTCCATATCCTGTATCCAAGGGCTAGGCTCGGTCCAGTTGTTTATTTGGCCGAGAATTGAGATGTAAGCCCCTTATCTTCATCTTCTTCTTCTCCATCTCATTTCAAGAGAGAGAAAGAGAAAGGGAGAGCAAGGGAAGAAAAGGAGAAAGCAAAGCCAGCTGCTGGATGAGCTGCGGAGTGCAGAGTGAAGATCCGAGAGCAGATTCGTGAAGGCTGAGCCGAGGCTGTGACTTCCATCCGGCTACTTCATGGCACCGAAGCGATCTTCAAGGGTAACGACCTCCTTCTTGGACATCAAAGTCCTTTCTTTGTGCATGTGCTTGGAATCGTCCACCAAGAGGTGGATCCCGTAAGCGATTCCTCAGTTGAGTCTGCATCTAGAGCCGGAATTGTGGAGTACGACATAGGCATGCTGTGTGAAGCCCATCTGGACCGTTAGTCTGGATTGGTGATGATGATCATGGGTAAACCGGAGAAGACTCCGTGGATTTGCAAAGATGATTTATGCTTTGTGTATGGAATGATTGAATGATATGTGATGATGATTATGGATGTTGGAGGCTTTGGTTAAGCTCCTGGTTATGTGGAGAGATCAATTGGTAGCACGCCTGGGGAGCGCGAGATAAACCCGACATGTTACACCACTAGGGTGGGTTGATCTGGTTAGTAAGGGATCGATTGGCGGCAATGCCTGGGGAGCCGAGTTAAACCCGGCTAGTTGCACCACATGGGTGGGTCGATCAGGAATAGGTAAGGGGTCGATTGGTGGTAATGCCTGAGGAGCTATGATAAACCCGGCTTGCTACACCACATGGTGTGGGTCGATCTGCTCTGGTTGTTGATGAATGCTGCAAGGTTGTACCTCTGAGTAGTATGGACGGGATGTCGCCAGCTTGCGAGACTGGTGGACTAGGCTTGAGCCAGCCAACCAACAAGTGAAGTACCTCGATCGGCGGTGTATGACTGGGATGCCCGGTACGCCAAGAAGGTGCCCTAAGTGCACGAAGCGTTGATGGATTCTGGCATTTGTGATGTGATTGTGATTGTTAGAATGATAAAGAGGATGATTGATGAAATGATACTTGATGATATGATGCTTGATGATGGCACTGCATACAGGGAAGGAACCACTGCCCCGGGTAAGGGGTAGGGTCGTTATAATGGGTCAGCGAATGCTGACCGTTACTTTGTTTTCTGTTTTGGATTGGATGGGAAATTGCAGGTATTGCTGGAAATGAAATGAGCTGAAAAGATGGCTTGCTGCTAAAGACCCTTGAAGGCCGTGCGAAGAAAGCGTGGTTGGATTTCATGTGTGGCCGGCCTGCGTGCCGATGTACGAAAATGTAATTGTATGGAAAGAGAAATTTGTAAGGCCTTAAGGCCAGTGTGTGTGCGTTGTATACATTCCTGGTGTTGCTATATAAATGTGGAGTTTATATGGAGTGGACATTCTCTGGCTGAGTTCTTGAACTTAAAAATGCTGCGCTAGAATGGATTGAGTTAAGGATGCAACTAGATTTTGATTTTCACAAGTAATTCCATCGCTTGTCTGTGACATATGGCGTGGGGCCCCGGCCGGACCCACCGTTATATGTCATGTGACGGGTGGGGGCGTTACACAACATGAGCCAAGCTCAACTTGGGGTGGGAATCAGTCGAAACCTAGCAGGAGCCAAGCTTAACTGAGAGTGGGAATCAGTCGACTCGGGGAGGCAAGTAGTCGGTATGTATGAGAGGAGCTCGTACAAAGTTCACAGACTACGACATCACTCCAGCGAGGAAATTTCTCACTCGAGGAGGTCATTGGCCAATATGCAGCAGAGGAGCTCTTGCAGGGACTTGGACTTACGATGACACTGCCACTCGAGGACTTTGAACATTGTTGGAGTCGACAGCTCTCAGAATCCTGCCTCAACTAGAGTGGTGTAAGTCGACTCAGGGAGGCAAGTAGACGATCTGCAGGAGAGGAGCTCATACAGATTTCACGGACTATGATATCACTCCAGCGACGAACTTGGTCTCACTCGAGGAGGTCATTGGCCAATATGCAGGAGAGGAGCTCGTGCAAGGACTTGGACCTACGAGGACACTGCCACTCGAGGACTTTGAATATTTTCGGAGTTGACAGCTCTCAGGAGCCTTGCTCAACTAGAGCGGTGTAAGTCAAATTGGGGAGGCAAGTACTCGGTCTGCAGGAGACGAGCTCGTACAGAGTTCACAGACTACGACATCACTCCAGTGAGGAACTTTCTCACTCGAGGAGGTCATTGACCAATATACAGGAGAGGAGCTCGTGCAGGGACTTGGACTTACAATGACACTGCCACTCGAGGACTTTGAACATTATTGGAGTCGACGGCTCTCAGGAGCCTGGCTCAACTAGAGTGGTGTAAGTCGACTCGGGGAGGCAAGTAGTCAGCCTGCAGGAGAGGAGCTCGTACAAAGTTCACGGAATACGACATCACTCCAGCGGGGAACTTGGTCTCACTCGAGCAGGTCGTTGGCCAATATGCAGGAGAGGAGCTCGTGCAGGGAATTGGACTTATGAGGACACTGCCACTCGAGGAATTTGAATATTGTCAGAGTCGACAGCTCTCAGGAACCTTGTTCAATTAGAGTGGTGTAAGTCGACTCAGGGAGGCAAGTAGTCGGTCTGCAGGAGAGGAGCTCGTACAGATTTCACGGACTACGGCATCACTCCAGCGAGAAACTTTCTCACTCGAGGAGGTCGTTGGCAAATATGCAGGAGAGGAGATCATGCAGGGACTTGGACTTACGAGGACACTGCCACTCGAGGACTTTGAATATTGTTGGAGTCGACAGCACTCAGGAGCCTGGCTCAACTAGAGTGGTGTAAGTCGACTTGGGGAGGCAAGTAGTCAGTCTGCAGGAGAGGAGCTCGTACAAAGTTGACGGACTACGACATCACTCCAGCGAGGAACTTGGTCTCACTCGAGGAGGTCGTTGGATAATATGCAGGAGAGGAGCTCGTGCAGGGACTTGGACTTACGAGGACACTGCCACTCGAGGACTTTGAATATTGTTGGAGTCGACAGCTCTCGGGATCCTTGCTCAAATAGAGTGGTGTAAGTCGACTCGGGGAGGCAAGTAGTCGGTCTGCAGGAGTGGAGCTCGTACAGAGTTCACGGACTACGACATCACTCCAGCGAGGAATTTCGTCTCACTCGAGTAGGTCGTTGGCCAATTTGCAGGAGATGAGCTCGTACAGGGACTTGGACTTACGAGGACACTTCCACTCGAGGACTTTGAATATTGTCGGAGTCGATAGCTCTCAGGAGCTTTGCTTAACTATAGTGATGTAAGTCGACTCGGGGAGGCAAGTAGTCGGTCTGCAGGAGAGGAGCTCGTACAGAGTTCACGGACTATGACATCACTCCAACGAGGAACTTTCTCACTCGAGGATGTCGTTGGCCAATATGTATGAGAGGAGCTCGTGCAGGGACTTGGACTTACGACGACACTGCCACTCGAGGACTTTGAATATTATTGGAGTCGACAGCTCTCAGGAGCCTGACTCAACTAGAGTGTTGTAAGTCGACTCGGGGAGGCAAGTAGTTGGTCTGCAGGAAAGGAGCTCGTACAGAGTTTACGAACTACGACATCACTCCAGCGAGGAACTTGGTCTCACTTGAGGAGGTCGTTGGCCAATAAGCAGGAGAGGAGCTCGAGCAGGGACTTGGACTTACGAGGACACTGCCACTCGAGGACTTTGAACATTATTGTAGTTTTCCCTACTGCTTAAGAGATTTTCAATGAGTCAAATGCATCAATATCTGAGGACGAAGAAATTATAAAGAGAACGATGATCCCACCGCTGTCGGGTTGGGAGGTTGGCGTCCAGCCCTATTCCTGATATATAGGTCCTCCAATCAGAGGAGAGATACAATCGGGGGTTGCTAGGCCGACATGCAAGGGGGGAGTTGATCTCAGCCGTCAATGCAGGGGCTCGGTCTTACAAGGGCGCTTACATCCTGAGGCATCGTCTCATCGTCCGCAATGGGCTATCTAGGAGAAATAGATAGAAGGCTTGTTTCCCCACCCAACTGTATAGATCATTTTCAGCTTTGCGGCCTGGCTACGAGCACAAGTGTATGAGCGAGGGGTATTGTTCTTCCGAGAGTCCTCCGGGACGCACTCGGGATTAATATATTCCCTTGGGCCTTCCCCTGCCCTTTGGCAGGTTATCCTGCCTTTGAATGTAATCGAAGGGTTGTTGCCCAAATGAGAGCTTGTCAAGGTCGATCCTTCCTCGAATCTGAGAGATTGGAGTCCAAACATGTTCCTGATAGTTCCTCCAGTCGGAGGAGAGATGCATTCAGGGGTACCTAGGGCGACATACAAGGGGGGAGCTGATCTCGGCCATTAGTGCAGAGGCTCGGTCTTATAAGAGCGCTTCCGGAGGCATCGTCCCATCATCCGCACTCAGCTATCTAGGAGGAACGGGTCGACAGCCAATTTCTCGGATCGAGCTCGGAGCTGAACCCTGAGGCCTCAGAAATCTTGAGATGAAAAATCACAAAGAGAAACCATATGGTTGCCACTATTTGTATATATTGTGAAAACAGGATTTACAGAGAAAGTACAACATTAACGCTAGGGATAGAACTTCTTTAGGTCATCCGCGCTCCAAGTACCTCCCAGTTGCTCTCCAACTTGATCCTGAAGATAATAGCCTCTGGTGGCCAAGGCTTCTTGGACAATGAAGGGACCTTCTCAATTAGGATGCAGCTTGCCAACCGTTGCTCCCCTTCTTACGACGTCCACTTTTTCATAACCAGATCCCCTACGAGGAAATGTTTTAGGCAGACGTTTTTGTCGAAGTGTTTTGCCATGCGTCGCTTGATCTCCTACTGACGGATAGCGACTAAGTCACGAAGCTCTTCAACAAAATCCAGTGAGAGCCTTTGAGCGTCTTCATTCTTCAAGCGTCATTCTTCGCCGCCGTCTCCGGCTGCTTTGACTCTCGTGCTACAAACTTCAAACTCCACTGGGATGAGTGTCTCAGACCCGTGGGACAACTTGAAGGGAGTTTCCCCCGTAGCCAAGTTTGGAGTTGTTCTCAGAGCCCAAAGGACTGAGGGGAGCTGCTCTGCCCAATTACCCATCAAGTTGGTGACTTTATTCTTTAAGAGGTTGATGATCAACTTGTTGGCGGCCTCCACTTGTTCGTTGCTGCGAGGATGATGCACAGAGGCGAATCGAAGATCCGTCCCTAGTTGCTTGCAGAAGTCCTCTAACTCCAAGCTGGCGAACTGCAGACCATTATCGGTGACGATGGCGAGAGGAATCCCGAACCTGCATGTAATCTCTCCCCAGATGAAATTCTTTACAATATGAGAAATGGTCTTGGTCAGAGCTTTTGCCTCGATCCATTTGGAGAAGTAATCAATCATGACGAGGACAAACTTCCTCTGACCGCTAGCCTGAGGGAAAGGGCCGATCATGTCCATTCCACAGATAGCAAAGCGCCATGGAGCAGTGATCAAGCGAAGATGTTGAGCTGGTTGTAGATGAGGAGGCGCAAAGAGCTGACATTGCGGACATTTCTTGGAGAAAGCTTCTGCATTTTTTCGAATGGTGGGCCAAAAGTATCCATGCCTTAGAATTCTCTGTTCCAGAGTATGAGTCCCCGAGTGACTGTCACACTCTCCCGAATGAATCTCCTCCAGAACACGAGGGACCTCAACCTCTGACAGACATCGGGCCAAAGGGCCCGAGATAGTCTTATAATAGAGCTCTCCTTCCTGTAGTAAGGCTTTGGCTAGAATAAGGCATATTGTCGATGGTTTGACTGCTATCATTCTAATGAGTTGCGATGATGAGGTTGAGCCAACCTGGGTCCCTTGTTGGTGTCCCACTAATGTCACCTGCCCTCGACTACCTTTGTAAGTCAGGGTGAGCTTCTTATAGTCCGTTGTGACCGGACCCAGCGTCCTGAGCCATCTCTGTCCTAAGATAAGATTGGTGCCCTCGATTTCGAGGATATATAGGTGGACTTTATATTGGTTGGCCTGAATGAGTAGTTGGGTGTCCTTGCATTTACCCCTATAAGTCTCGGTCAAACCATTGCCCATGAACACTAGAAATTCTGTGATCCCCTTCGATGGCAGGAACTTGACATGTTGCCAAGAAAGAAAGAAACGGGTCCCTCCAGGATGCCCTTTGTTCGATCTCCATCATCTCCCCCTCTTCGATGGACGGTCGGAATAGTTCGGTCACGATTCCCCCAGCCCAGGGGTCGTACTTGGCGAGGTAATCGGCCTTCGAATTCTCTTCTCGGGGTACATATTCGACGAAGAAGAATTAAAACCCTCCGATCAGGCCTTTCATCTTGACTAAATATTTCCGTAGGACTGGGTCATTTACTTTAAACTTGCCTCTGATCTGGGATGCGACTACCATCAAGTCAGTGAAGGCCTTGATATACCGAATGGCTAACTCATTGGTGAGATGCAAGCCAGCCACCATAGCTTCGTACTCCGCCTGATTATTTGTAACGGGAAAGAGGATCTCGACTGCCTGCTTGATCCTGGATCCCTGGGGGCTCACCAACACGACTCCGGATCTCACAGAATACCTGCCCGAAGCCCCGTCCACAAACATCCTCCAAGAGACTGGGCTAGAAGAGCCTTCATATCCTTCTACCTCAGCCGAGAAGTCGACCAGGAAATCTGCCACCGCCTGCGTCTTGATCGCTACCCTTAGAGATTAAGAAATATTGAACTCGCTAAGCTCCACCGACCATTTTTCCAACCTGCCTGAATGCTCCACTCCATCCAGGATACTACGCAGAGGGTGATCAGAGACGACCCTGATGGAATGATCCTGAAAATAAGGGCGGAACCACCGAGCCGAAACCACCAGAGCAAACACTAACTTCTTCATAATAGGATATCTCGTTTCCGCCTGCCGCAGCACTCTACTCACATAGTAGATGGGGAGTTGCCTCTTTCCTTCCTATCCGACCAACACTGATCTAACCGCCTCTGCTCCTACTCCCAAATATAGCAAGAGGTCTTCATTTCCCCGTGGGACTTGGAGGAGAGGAGCTTGGGTTAGCTGTTTCTCGAGCTTTCCAAAGGCCTCCTCACACTCCGCGGTCCACTCGAACTTCTGATTTCTCCGAAGAGTCTTGAAGAATGGAGAGCACTTCTCTCCTGCCTTGGACAAAAAATGACTAAGGCCTGCCAGCCTTCCCGTCAACCTTAAGACCTCTTTAGGGTCTTTCGGGGACGCCATCTCCAGAATGACCTTCACTTTGTCCGGATTAGGTTCCACCCCACTGGGAGTGAGGAGGTGACCTAAGAACTTCCTTCTTCCTACACCGAAAATGCACTTGGCCGGGTTGAGTCGCATCTTACACTTCCTCAAGGTAGCGAAATTCTCCACCAGATCCATTATGTGCTCCGCAACACTTTTGCTCTTGATGAGTAGATCGTCCACATAGACTTCCAAGTTTCGCCCCTTCTACTCCTTGAAGATTTGATCCATCATTCTTTGGTAAGTCGCCCCTGCGTTCTTGAGCTTGAAGGGCATCATTTTGTAGCTATAGCAGCCATCGCTGGTTATGAAGGAGACGTCGCGATAGTCGGGGGGATGCATCCGGATCTGGTGATAACCTGAAAAAGCATCAAGAAAACTCATCACAGGAAATGCGACGGTGGAATCAACCAGCGCGTCAATTTAAGGCAAGGGGTAGCAATCCTTCGGGCATGCTTTATTTAGCATATAAAAATCAATACAGAGATGTCATCCCCTTCAGGGCTTCTTCACCATTACAAAATTGGAGACCCAGCTTAGATACTGGATCTCCGAAATAAAGCCTGCCTTCAGCAGCTTCACCACTTCGTCCCTGATCGGTCCAGCTAGCATGACAGCGTTCTTCCTCTGCTTCTGATGAGATCCAGGTTGAGGCGATGGTCGGCAACATCGGCGTCAACTCCTGGCATCTCGGCGGCACTCCAAGCGAAAACATCGACGTTGTCCTGTAGGCAAGCGGCTATCTCTATCTTCCCCTCCAGCGGTAGGGATCCTCCAACTTTCAGCAGACCAGTCTCTCCTCCTCGAGAGATCACTTCCACCTCTTCCACCTCCTCAGCAGGACACAAACCCTTCTCCTTCTCCAACAGCTCCTCCAACTTCTTCGCGTCCCCCATCCAACTGATGGTATTGACGACATTCAAGTAGCACTCCCTGGAGGCCTTGAGATCTCCCCTGATCCTGATCTGGACATCTCCCCGGCAGTACTTCAAACATTGATGATATGATGACGGAACGACCTTGAAATAGTTGATGAGGGGCCGCCCAAAGATGACGTTGTATTCACTCGGCGCATCGACGATGATGAAGCGACATCATATCGAAGTCCCGCCGAGAGTAACAAGAAGCTCCATTGCCCCTTCCACCTCTTTCTTCTCTCCTGAGAAGCCAAAGAGAGGTCCATCTGTAGCCTGGACCCGAGACGCATCCACTTAAAGCCCTACGAAAGTGCTCTTGAATATGACGTTCACCAAGCTACCGTTATCCGTGAGGATTCGGTCGACGGTGAAGTCTTCGATGGTAGCTTGAATCACTGGGGTGTCGTGGAAGGGGTTCTCATTCCCTAGCATGTCCTCCTCCGAGAAGGTGATCTCTTCTAATGGCGGCGGGTTCTGCGACGTCGAATCGACGTTATTCCTATAGATCTGATGGAGGCTCCCCTTACGGGAAGCTCCAATCCCGGCTCCTCCATTGAATACCCCTACATGCCCATCTCCTGGGCCATGTATCACCTCTCCACGACCTCTCAGGTCGACACGATCTTCATTCCTCCTCCTTATCAGAGCCTGAAATGCTACTTGCCCCACCGGGGCCTCCTGCCTCTACTGCTCCCTCTCCGCTACTCTCGCCTCCAATCTCCTCCCCGCTTCCCAGAACTCCGGGCAAGCCAACGTTACATGCCCCTCTACTCGATGGATGTCGCAGTAGAGGGGAATCTCCGTCTCCTAACGCATCGCCTGTTGATCCCTCCGGCGACGCTTGTTGTCTTGACGGGCGATGGACATTGCCTCCCTTTTTGCTCCTCCTCGGCCTCCCTCCCGTCGGTTGTCGTTCCTCCTCTCCTCTTGGAAATGTTGTCTCAATGGTGGTCTCCACTGGGGGCGATTCTCGAGATATTGGAATCGCCTATCTTCCCCTCTTCTTTCCTGGACCTCTGCCGGCCTCCTCTCCTCTTGCCTTCGAGGCCTCTCCTCCCTCCTTTCCTCGACCCTCCTGGGTTCTTCTCCCATCCTCCTTTCCTCTCTTCTCCTCGGCTCTTCCTTCCTCCTCTCGACCTGCCTATCTGGCGACCTCCTAGCCTTCGCCCCCGAAGGTCCTGTTCTCTCCCTTTCCATCGGATCATCTTCGTCCAGCCTTGCTAAAAAATCTTTGTTCTTCTCCTCTTCTCTAATGAAGGTATTCGCCCTCTCTATCATCTCCTCAAAAGACCATGGGGGATTGGACCCCATCTCCATGCTGAACAGACCCTGCTTCAACCCGAACTTCAGGGCCACCATCAAAGTGAAGCTATCCACGTCCTCGACCTCCGAGATCTCTTCCTAAAAACGATCAATGTAATGGCCTAAGCTCTCATGATGCCCTTGAGTAATCTTGAAGAGGGTTGTTGCCTCCTTCTTCCTCTTCTTGGATATCGCAAACCTCGCCATGAGGCCCCGACGCAGATCAGAGAAACAGTAGACAGAACTTGTTGGCAGCTGATGAAACTAGTCCCTTGTATTGCCTTTAAGGGTGATGGAGAAGAATCGACACTTGAACGCGTCGGACATGTTGCGGATGGAGACGACGTCTTCAAACCACTGAAGATGCCTGACAGGGTCATCTATTCCAGAGTAGTAGGTGAGAACAGGTTCTCTGAATCCTTCGGGAATAGGGGCGGCGAGGATCTCGTCACAGAAGGGGCTCCTCCCTCCCTAGCGGTGGCGAGTTTCATGCTCGCTGGAAACATCATACTCGCTCCACTGTCGAGCATCATGGTATCTCGTCGGCGACATCAGATCCCGAAAACGGACCCCTTGGCTGCCCGCCGGATGATGACGCGATTGCATCGGTCGCTCTTCTCTTGCCCAAGCGGGCTCCTTCCCAGCTCACCTCGGCGGTGCTTCCTCATCCAGCGGTGTCACGCGGCGAGGGGATGTCGCCGTGATATCGGGGCGATGAGAAAACCCGGCGAGGATGGTCTTCTCAATCCTCTTTGCAAACTCCTCGAATGTAGCAACTGTCACGAACTCATCACCTCGCGCAACATCTCTAACTCCTGCCAAGTTGTCGACCAACTCTCCATGCTCGCCACCATTGGTCATCTTACTAAACCACCAAACTTTCCTCCTTGGTTGTGATCCACGCTTACCGCACCAAGTGTTTAAGCTAGGAAAATTCCTAACCTCAGAATTCAGACCAATGTCGCCTAAGGTTACCGGTTCAGAGGTAAGATCAGACGACTAGGATGACTAGGATGGAGAACAAAGGCAAACAGGATCCCAGATGTTGCGGCAGGAAGGTCCCACCACGTACTCGGATGCTCGAAAGGAGCAACCCCTTCTCAACCAAAAGTGGTCGAACTAGGTACGAGGGAGACTAGCTGATGACTAAGTCGTAAGGTCACGACCTGGCCTCTAAGGAAAAAGAATCCAAAGGCTCGGCTAGTATCTTGAAAGGAGAGCTCGCGAGTATCCTACCGTGGATTTTACGTGTCTCACCTCGTACCCATGGGGTCCTATTTATAGGGAAATCTAAGTGGGGGGTCATATTTATACCTCATCCCCTGGCGACTAAGTGACTTACAGGGGAACTCGCACGGGTTGGGTGAGTACCACGCCTAGTCGCCTACCTGGTGAGTATGTGAGGGGAGCTCGTCATACTCGCCCAGGTCTTCCGCGGTCTTGTGCGGTGACTTTGACTTCCATCTTGACTTGTTGACTTTGACTTATGCTGACCTGGCTGTGATAGTACCCATCCTCGACGAATACGGGTTGTACAAACAAGATCAAGCATATGCCTGCTACGACTAAGACTGGGACAGACAGTAGGTCTCGTTAGGTCACCGTGGATGCATTCCAGTGGTGCTCTACACTTAGTTTGTGATATGTCAAATGAAAGGCGATGTGTCTATCCATACTAACAACCCCCACAAACATGACCGTCACCATAAGGTGAAAGACTAGACATGTCATGCACCAGACCTCTGACCGTCATAGCCTTCAGCTTGTTCATCCCAACATGCCAAAGTCTCTCATGAAAAATAGCAGTGCTATCATTAGCCCTCATCTTGTCAATATAGAAACTTGTCGCCAAAACGAACAAGTCCTTCACCCTCCTACCAACATGAGTTATATCATCTTTCATAGCTGACACGTTTCTGAGAAACTTCACGTCTATCAGGCTGAACACATATGATACCCAGTGTCAACTGCGTTGGTCACCGAGAAGAGATTTTTCTTCATCCCGGGCACGTGATTCATATTCCACAAAGTGAGTAGCACATGATCACTGCCTAAAGAAACTGATCCTTGTTTCTCCACCGCATGTGTCAAATCATCAGTAGTAATAATGATATCGTTACCTTTATATTAATGTAGAAAAGAGAATTTGGACTCATCCCTGGTGAGATGATGACCACACTCAGAGTTCACGATTTCGTCCTCCTGATAGTTGATGGAGGAGAGCGCCCGAACACAAGTGCTCGTCATGAAGGCACTCCCCCATCCTCCTCCCTCAGTCTTGGATTCAGCCTCCTCCTTCCCTACAGCATGCCTCGGCTGAAGATTGACCCTGCAATCCCTACGGATATGACCAAGCTTATTGCATCTATAGTACCGAGGTTCGTCCCTCTTCTTCTCATCATCAACCTCAGGAGGCTTGCTCCTATCCTGTTGTGATGAAGAAGACAAACCTTCACTAACAGATGTCTTCTTCTTCATGTCCCACTTCTTCTTCTTGCCTGAGAAAAGAGCCTCACCTTCTCCCACTGAGATTGATAATCCAGCAATCTGCTTCGACAAGCTTTCCTGTGAAGTCAACACATTCACCAGCTCGAACAATGATGGCTAATTGGCTCATCCTTACACAGATGTCTTGAAGACAACATACTCCTTATGGAAGTCGCAGATGATGTGCCTCTTCAGCTTCGACTCTGAGATCGGCTCTTCGGAGTCCAATGCTGTAATCTCTGAGCAGATGTTCTTTATCTTCAAGAAGAAGGATGAAGCAGATAGATTACCTTAAGTGGTTTTCGCCAACTTATTTTCCAAGAACTGTAGTCGAGCCACGTTCTTCTTGTTCAGTAGGCCATTGAAGGTCATCTAGATTTCAGCTGCTGACCGTCACTCAATGATGTGGTCGAACATCTCCGGTGAAACCGCGCGCTTTAGAGCGAATGAAGCCTTTGTATAGGTTCGCTTCTATGCTTTCACCGCATCACCATTTTCTCTAGTAGTGACCACTTCTGATTGGTTGTCACCATCAACAACATTCCAGAGATCCTCGCCCAGAAGGTAACTCTCCATGCACGACCTCCATCTCTTAATGTTGGTCTGTGCAAAGCATTTAATTTCAATCCCTCTTGCAAAACCGACTTCCATTACAAACAACTAAATAACTTGATCTTCTCGAAGGTATAATAACCTAAGATTGGTGAACTGCTACTCTTCAACACCCCTCTGATACCATGTAAAAATTTATAAGAAGCTGAAAACGAGGTTGCAGGAATACTCAACCACAATCGAAGACAAGTACAATTCTGCAGCAACAGCACCATAAGAGTTTCTATTTAAAATTAACTTCTTTACAAGGAGAGGTATACATTGCAAGACATGATTACAATGCAACAAGGGAAACAAAAATTGCCACAAGAAGTAAACCGCGCTGACAGAATCCTATAACCGCACAAGCCGCCTAACCGCCAGCTGAATCTGCCGAGACCATAGAAGCCATATATCCGCAGCCAACTGCGCGGACTGCTGTTATTGGAATGCTGAAGGAACACGAACAGAACTTGCCGATACACCGGGAGAACTGCTCTACTTATCTGCAACTCCGAGGAAGAGATCTAGCCGCTGAGACTACAACTAGCTACTAACCGTTGACTGTAACCGTGAACTGTTTCACACCAAGATTTCACTAGTCACCTAGCCGCCTGATGTTATCCGCACAGCCTACACAGAATCAACTTACTTAGTCGTGGTGGTTAGAAAACCGTAACCGCAAAAATGAAGCGTGAGCTAGCTCTTACTGTTCACTGCATATTTATGACGAGCAAAGGACTTTTATTTATAGGTGTGAGGAGCAGTGTCGCCACCACCCATACCGATAAGATAACCACCCATCAACCTGTCGGCTAACACCACAAATCGCAGACACAAGAGTTAGTCTGCCCCTTAAAGAAAACGTAATAAGCGCGGACACCGATCTTGTCTGCAAGAACGGCCAGACCGTCAAACCTGCGGACTCCGCTCCAGTCCGCGTAAAGCGCCGGCCTGTGACAAATATGTCACCATCTTTCCGAGCTCAGCGAGCTCAAGAACAGTCCGCCACAGGCAATCTAGGCGGACTAGGCAATAAAGATAGACTTATTTAATTAAGGCCAAGTTCACCAAATCGCGCGATCTACGAGAACCCGCATCACCTGGTACCGAGATCGCGCCAACGTGAACCAGTTCGCCGCAATGTGGACTTCTTCATCAATCCGCATGGTCTCTAGGCAAGACCAGTCTACGCAACTATGCCAACTCCACGATCCAACATCTAGACCGCAAGCACAGATATATGTCGGAAACCGACGAGCTCTAGAAGAGTCTGCAACATCAATCCTATAGGACTCGACAAACTCCAAACTGAGTCTGCCACACCTACAGCCTGGACTTGTCAAAATGACCAAGTCCAAATCAGCGATCTCTGAACTATCTCGCCCGAGAAGGCACCAGCGATTTGAGCGGAAAGCCACCCCAGTCCGAGATATCCGCCCACCTCCTTGCGAGCCAGAGAATCCGCGAATAGACATCCTTATCCGCTCAGTTACTCCACCAGGGTGCATGCTGCTCCATAGCGCCAGAGAGAAACCACAACCAAAACCGGCTGCCCATCTAGGCTATCCTCCAAAGCTATCCGCTTATTCTGAGCAATCTCTGCGGTCTGTGTGGACGGCCCAATCAGTCTGCCAGACTTCCAACACCTCTCACTTCAATAATTTCAACATTACCAATATTAAGCTAGTATCGACTAGACGATTCACCGATATTGAACCAATATATATCTCTATTAATAAGGATAATTGTATATGAGTCATCGGTCACGCAATGGAATTCGCGAAAATGCCCCTTCACCGGCGCCCCCACATGATTATCATTTAATTGTTTTAATTATTTAAAAATAAAAACAAAATGATCCAGTTAGAGTCTTGCCATCATCTCTATTTTTAACTTACTTTTAATCCCAATTTTGACCCGCCCGATTCCAGGCGGTCCGTTTAAAATTGTGGGCTAACACTTGGTCCGGTCCGCGGTCCAACTTGGTCACGTTTCCAAAAGCCTTTAAAAACTGTGCGAGCCTATTAGTCATGCTAGTCAACCCATTGGTTTATTTTTATAAAAGACGGTCAAGATTGATTTGGAGGTTCACCGTGTTACAAAGCGCAATCACAACTGCTCCCAATATTTTTTTTTGTATATATATTATATAGTATATATTTATTTATTTATTTACACAAACATTGACTTCGGTCAACCACCATTATTTTTGCCAACACAGCCACAACGATTCTCTTTAAAAAAAATACCAATAGAAACTAAATTAAATTTATCAACACTTGATGAATGGATGGCTGATCAAACCGGCCTCTTATTTTTCATTTCTGGATCGAAGACCATCTATCCATGCGCGAAGCAGCTTCCAACGCCTATATATATACAGCAGTATTAAATTAAGCACAATTAAAAGCCGGACCAAAAAAAACAAAATGATATTTTTGAGTGAAAATAAAATCTAATAAAAATAATGTAATCACCTCTTTATCCCAATCACATCGGACGGTCATCATTGTCAATATTAGAGTTTGAACAACAGTTCCTCCAATCATTCCAGCCCATATTCCCTGCCATAATTAATTTAATCAGATAATTAATTAATTAGAGACGTACAAATGCACAGCATAATTAACAACGTGGTTAATTTGAAGAAATTGACCATGGATTAATAATTAATTACCAGGACACCCATACGAAAAAACCAACCCATAAGAACACCAACTGGAAGCCCAATCAAGTAATATGATGCAATGTTAACATACGCCACAGCAGATTGCCACCCTGAACCAACTGCCACACCTGCAAGAGTGCATGCATGAATCTTAAGAACGAATGGATCCAAAGAAACAAGGAAGAAACAAGGAAGAAACAAGCAAGCAACACACAAAATACATAGATTTGTTGAGCGTGCCACTTGGAATGGACGGTGGTGTCCCAGCGTGTGTCGCAACTCGTTAAAAGGGGTGGTTTAGTCCCACACCGTCCAGCGTGCTCCTTGGTCTTGGATGCATAAGCGGGGTGATCACTCCTCCTCTAACCGCGTGATTTTGGGGAGTGACGTCATAATATTTTACATGGTATCAGAGCACGGGGCGCATGGCGAGTGAAGGTGTTGAGTGCGCCACATGGAATGGACGGTGTTGTCCGAGCATGTGTCGTGACTCGTTAAAAGGGGTGGTTTAATTAGTCCCACACCGCCCAGCGTGCTACTTGGTCTTCAGTGTATAAGCTGGGTTATCATTCCTCCCCTAACCACGTGGTTTTGGGGAGTGACGGCACAATGTTTTACATGGTATCAGAGTAGGGGGGATATGGCGAGGGAAGGTGTTGAGTGTGCCACGTGGAATGGACGGTTGTGTTTGAGCATGCGTCGCGACTTGTTAAAAGAGGTGGTTTAGTCTCACACCGCCCAACGTGCTCCTTGGTCTTGGGTGTATAAGCGGGTGACCACTCCTCCCCTAACCGTGTGGTTTTGGGGAGTGACGCCACAATGCTTTACAAGATTAACTTGGTTTGACAATCTTGCCGACATTCATGGCAGCATTAGGTTTTCTTCAGAAGCAAAAAGACTCTTTTAATTTTGCTAGATGGCTGACCTGAAAGAACCGGTTGAACGCTGTTAAGAAGAATGGTGAAGGCCAGCAATAAAGAGAGTTTGTCCACAGCACTGATGACGGCGTGGCTGTGTGTGAATATGTAGGCAAACTTGTCGTGAAGAGCTAAGACCAGCACCACGAAGAAAACTCCGATGATGCTGGAGGTTATCACTGCCACAATGGTGGCGAACTTGGCGCCATTGCTGTTGCCTGCCCCGAGCTCATTGGCCACCCTCACTCTTTTAATTATCATCATCAAAAAAACCAATTCTTAGAATATTAATTAATTAATTCCGATGAGCTAGCAATATAGCAGCATGTCCAATTTATTAATTACCTTTAATATTGAAATTAATGCCTTCAACTTCAACCTTAACTTATATAAATATCTAATATGTTTATATACATATATATATATATATATATATATATATATATATATATATATATATATACATATATTTCAATTAAAAAGAAAATGATCACGTGAAAGAGATCGAGAATTACCCAGTTGCAGCGAAAAATGCAAGTGGAATCATCAATTCCCAGCCATTGATGCTCATACTGCAGACCTCGTGCAAGATATTATAATGAGTATATGAAAATAATTAAAGGGAACAAGATATAAAAATATGTATAGCTATTTACTCGGATCTTCCTTAAACTTTGCATAATTACAAATTACACCTCTCTAACTTTTGAAATTATAAAAATCTCTTCTCTAAGCTTTTTCTCTTTACAAAAATGTCCCTTCCTTTAGAAAATGGATGGAAATTGATAGAATTAATCAAATTATTTTATGATATTTCAATTTACTCTTTGTCATGACTAAGTTGAAACAGGTGATCTCTTCCTTTGGAAATATGGATGAAAATTGATAAAAAAATGCCAAATTATTTTATTAAATTCCAATTTTACCTATGAAATAATTCTGTGCCTTTTGTAACGGATGTTGAATCATTGTAAAAGAATAAAATTGGAATATCTTAAAGGCTGATTTTATCATTTTTCATTAATTAATATGTTTGTGATGATGAAGGAGCATTTTTGTAATTTGAAAAAACTTAAGAGGCAAGAGGATTTTGTAATTTCAATAGTTTAAGAGGTGCAAGTTGTAATTATGCATACTATGAGGGAGATCTCGGTAAATAACCCTACAAATATATGAAAGATGATTGAGGGAGATGGATGAACAGACCAGATGGAGAGGGCGTCGACTGCAATTTCTGCATTCTTTAGATTCCCAGCAAGCACAATCAATATTCTGTAGTACCAATTCTCCAAGCTGCAATTTCATCCATATATGCATGCATTATATATGATGCCCAAATGATTAATCTCCAAATATATAGTATATTAAGTAATTAAGCAGCTAATTATTAATTAAGATCATAATACCAGATATTAATTGAACATTCATTTTCAATCATTACTACTTATTTTAAAATGTAGTCATTATATACAATTAAATGTAGCATTTACCATAGCATTACGCCGGAGGAGGTGGAGAGCTTGAGAAATTCCCAGAGTCCCGAAAAAGCTTCCATTGACAGACCCTTCCATGTCTCAGGACAGCCGCCGCAGTAGACGTAGCACATGAGCAGCGCCACCGCCACCCACCACGAGAAGTTGAGGGTCATGGCGGTGCCGAACAGCCCGAATTTGTAATGGTAGACGAAGAGCCAGGTGACGAGCAGGTGAATCACCAATGCTATGGCGGCCGCGATGGCGTTCACAGAGTTCTTTAGCTGGCACTGAAGGAATCGCTGTAGCGGGAAGACGAAGACGAAGGAGTAGTGCAGCGGTATGAACCACACCGACACCATCCCAGCCTGGGCTGCCAGCTCCGGCGGTTGTCCGGCCAGCTCCAGAATTGATGCGGCGAAGAAGTATGTGGGAAGGATGAGGGTGGCGCATGCGAAGAGCACGATCCATGAACGCTGCATGTAGATGCCCAACATGTGGTATTTCTTTGCACCGAACGCCTGCCCGCATAGAGTTTCCAGTGCGCTCGCCATCCCCAGCTGTTTCAATATTTGTATGTTATTAAAAGTATAATCACCTAACTGATTAATTAAGAGAAAACCCTATTAATTGTTTCAATATTTGCATGGGAACTTCATGGTACAATTTAGTGCAAGAGAGCGGGGTTGGCTCCGAGCATGAGTACAATGAAGTTCGAGGCACGGTATAGGTGCGAGTGAGTCATGGGAACAGTTTGACCGGTACTGCTAAAATAATATAAAAGAATCGATAGCGCCCTTCCTAACACTCCGAGGTTTTTGGAGAGTTGAGATGCGTCATTTCTAACAGTGGTATCAAAGCGAGGTTGGTGGTCATGGGTTCGATCCCCTGAATAGTGCTCCAGGAAGAGTTGTTGATTGTGGCCCGCCATCCAGGTGTTGGATGGGGTGTCTCCCGGGTGCACTCGGGTTGGCTCTTGGCATGGGTGTAAGGGAAGAACTCAATGATACTGTTTAGTGAAAGGGAGCGGAGTTGGTTCTGTGCACGAGTACAAGAGAGTTTCGGGCATGATTTAAGTGTCAGGGAGCCATTGGAACAGTTTGACCGGCTCTGCTAAAATAATATAAAGGAATTGGTAGCGCCCTTCCAAACACTCTGGGATTTTGGGAGAGTTGGTAGGCGTCATTCCTAACAGATTGTTTCACAAGGACTCCCTGTCCCACCAAAGCGGATCGACCACTTTCCTTCCTCACCACCCCTCCAGTACAAAAAGAAGATTCTAACAGACTTGACATTGTCGTGACTATGCACAACCTGCCAACATATCCCAAAGCTTACAACTTCCATCGTTCAGACCACACAAGGTTCACAATTTGCAAGCACATATCCCTAGCAATGTTACCCCAGCAGTAGAATACGTGAAATGCCCTTGCACAACAAGAATTATGAACTAGTGCTATAAAATTTACTGATGAGATCGAAGAAACACTCTCAACCAATCAAAAAAAAGTAAACCGCTAACAATGGAGAAGCAACAACAAGACTTGTATATATTAACTCTTTACAACTAAGTTACAAGGCGAGGCATACACTCGCGAGACATGATTTTGTGTTGCATTGGATGGAGATCAAAAACAAACAATAAGACAAGCACACAGAGATCGTTTAGACGCCTGACTGCTGCGGTCGCACGAACAGGTCGCTTATTGGCACTGCTTGAGAACTTCCAAGGAAGCAAGTTGCTCTGGTCGCAAACCCGCGCTATCGTCGGCGATATCAATCCCATTGTTAGTCGCCTTGTCGCAAACTAAAGAATGCAACTGCACAGAAGCTGTGGACCACTAACTTAACTGCCAGATCTAGTCGTCAAACCGCCCGTGCTAGCCACACAGTCTGCAAACAAGTTAACCAAAGACCTCTTTTTCCTAATCGTGTGGTTAAAGATTTTTAACCACAACCTCTGCCAGGATCTACAGTTCTCACTGATCTGGTACAAATAACGGGGTCAGAACCCCTATTTATAGGTAAGGAGGAATATTCAGGAATCTCCTCTGCCGCCCGGTGATAGCACTATCGTCGGCGTTAGACGATTAGATACTTCTAGCTGCAAGACTACTCACCTCAACATTTTCAACAATCCCCCTTGAAGTGAGTGTCGAAAACCACGCCAAGCAATTATCGTACCCGCTCAAATGCCCCAATTGAAAGTGGCTTAGTGAAGATGTCCTCGACATTGTCCTTACTCTGCATATACTCCACCATCAGAGATCCCTCAAACACCTTCTCTCAAACAAAATGATGTTCGATGTTTCGTCCTCGCGTGATACACTTGATTTATAACCAGCTTCAGAGCACTTTCATTGTCACCGCGAAGCAAAGTAAGACTATGCACCTCCTCATGGATGTCTTCCACCAACTTGCGCAGCCAAATGCCCGTCTGGGCTTCCATGGATGACGCCTTGTATTCTGCCTCCATGGTGGAGATGGACATTGAATCCTATTTCTTACTGAACCACAAAATAGTCATCAATCCGCATATGAAGACATACCCAAATTTTGACTTTCGATCATTTGTATTTTCACCATAATCAGCATTCGTGAATCTGTGCAAGATGAAGTTCGTGTCATTCTTGTACAACAATCCCATGTCTGAGGTGCACTTCACGTACTTCAATATTCCCTTCGCATACTCCAAATAAGGCTTCTTAGGCTCCTGCATGTACTGACTTACTCGACTAACAATATAAGACATGTCCGACCTTGTAATCGTTAGGTAGATCAAGCTTCTCACCCGAGGACAAAAAAAATTGAGATTTGGAAGAACCCTTCCTTCATCCCTCTAAAGTTTCAGCCCAACTTCGGGTGGAGTAAAGATACTCTTCCCATCCTTCATGCCGAATTATTGCACGATCCGCTCCGCATAACTCTTTTGGGATACAAGCATACCACTTTTCTTCCTCTCCACTTCCAAACGAAGGAAATGGTGAAGTTCACCAAGATCTTTCATCTTAAACCGGATAGATAGCTCCGCCTTAAGCTGTCACTTTTCCATCACAGTTCCTCATCCCGATCATGTCGTCAACGTACAACAGTACCAAGACTCGAATATCCCCCCTCTTATTGATAAACTTGAGTCTGAAAAAAAAAACAAAGTGTCTGCAAAATTGTAGATACTCCGCTATCTTTCCATATCAGGCTCGAGGCGCCTTCTTCAAGCTATATATAGACTTCTCTGACTTGCAGACATGTCTTGGATGAGTCTCGGATACATACCTTGGTGGTTGTTCCATGAAGATAACCTTGTCAATCTACCCATAAAGAAAACGCTCTTTACATCGAGTTACCAAATCTTCCACCCCAAGCAAACTGTCAAAGTAATCAGCATTCGTATTAATGTCATCTTGGCCATATGACTGAATATCTCTTCATAATCTTCATCGTACTATTGAGAGAACCCATGAGCAACAATGCGAGCCTTGTACCACCCAATGTTGTCGTCTGCTTTCTTCTTCAGCTTGTACACTCATTTGCAAGTAACCAGAGTGATGTCATCTACCTTGGACACAAGATCTCAAGTCTCATTTTTCTTGAGAGCAACCATCTCCTCATCCATACCATTTTCTCATTCCTTCAGTCCAATGACTTCTTTAAAATAAGTCGGCTCTCACTCATCCAGAGGTTCGACAAAGAAACATGAGATCATGCTCAACATATTACCTTCTCTATACCGAGCTGGTGGTATGATGGTCCTCTTCAAACTTTGCAAGGCCGGACCACTCTCCACCACTTCTACTACTACATCTTCTACATCATCTCCTCTGTCAGAAATATTGGGAGCATCGCCCCCCTGCTTATAGAACCTGAAGCACCTGACCCTGAGCTTGATGTAACATGAGCTCTCAGAGATACTGGCAGCTCCACCAAAAGATCATCAACAACCTCTTTTCTTTTTTCCTTCTTCTCTACTCTCCTGTAGCTCTATAGTAAAGCTTCAATGGTATGATGTCAACACGTCAAATACCACATACCTTGAGACAATGAACTTCTTTGTCTCAGGTTCCATTCATTTACATCCCTTCTTATATTCATCATACCCAATAAAGACACACTTATGGGCTTTAGCATGCAGCTTGGTCCTGAAAGCATTCGGGATGTGCACAAAGTAGGTAGAACCAAACACCAGAAGATGTTTTATGTAAGGCTTCTCCGTAAATATCAATTCATGAAAAGACTTTATGTTGACAGGACTCAAAGGCATCCTGTTAATGACATGCGGTGTACATGTCATCCCTCCGCCCTTAGGTATGCCTTTGGCATGAAGTCGACTCTTGTCAGTCTTCGCAAAGTGACAGATCTTTCTCTTTGCCACTCCATTTTGTTGTGCAGTATGCGCACAATTCATCTACCTTTTGATCTTGGGCTTTTTGTGGAAGGTAAAGAACTCAGTGGAGGTAAACTTCTCTCTATTGTCCGTCCTCAGCTTCTTTATCCATAATCTCAACACACCTTCAACAAGGTTCTTGAAAGAAATAGTGTCTAACCACCTAGAGGGGGGGTAAATATGTGTACTTTTTCTTTTTACTTTAAAGGCAGAAAATCTGTTGTATATAATAAGCATCAAATGTAAATTCTACAATTATCAGCACAACAATCACAGAAATAAACATTCACAGAGTGCACACAGATTTTATAGTGGTTCCCCAAGGTCTGGGTACATCCACTTTCCCCCTTCGCCTATCTAGTAGTGTACTAGATTCGACCTAACTTCTGCACTTCTCCTCAGATCCTCAGATCTTACAGCTCAGAACCCCAAACAGGTTCCTACAACTCAGAGTGTCCACACTCCTACAACTCAGGCAAACAGCCCTACCACTCAGTCTTCAACAAGACCTACACTCCGGCTAAACAGCCCTACCTCAGCCTTCAACAAGGCCTACACTCAGAGAATAGATTCTCCTACACTCAGGCTAAAAAGCCCTACCTCAGCCTTTATAAATTTAGACTTACAACTCAAATCCCTTAGAATCCTACAAAAAGATATTAAAGAGTTTTAGGTCACCACTCTGTTTGAGAGAATGAAGAGGGCAACCTTCTTGATCAGTTCTTGATAACACTGATTCCTGAGATCAACTTTGTCTTTGCTTTCTTCAAGGCTTCTTGAGTCTGAACTCAGTAAAAGTTGATCTTCTTGAAGTATACTGGCTGACAACTTCCTTCTTAAGATGATGAATTAAATCTTGATCCTTCTTTGCAGTCTGGTTCAGAACCTGCTTCTTAAGAGATTTGATTAAACAAGTCTCTTTCTTGACTTCAATTACTGGAGTTCTCTCTCTCCAAGTAAATCTGAAGTTTCTTCAAAATACTGATTTACAGTTTTCTCTTGATCTGTATTGATCTTCTTAATCATCTGAAAAATCTCTAGTTTCTCTTGAAGGAGAAATCCTTTATATAGTCTTCCTCCATGGTAACCGGCTGATCCGGTTTCTAACAACTTACTGACAGCTTGACAGGTGCAGTTGACCGGTTGAAATGGCAGCTGTCAAGTCATCCAGTCACTTCTTGAAATCACTGTCTCTGTCTGAAAGTGTCGAGACTGTTCTTCATCATGTGTCGACACAAATAGACTAAGTGTCGACACAAGTGAACTAAGTGTCTACATATGCCTTGGTGGTGTCGACACAACTTCTTTTGTTGTTGTGACAACTTCTCGACACTGCTTCTATTGAGTGTGTCGACACTGATTGAGTGTGTCGACACAAATACTTCTTTTTTAAAACTTAGTTTAATTCTGTTGTGTGTCGACACATCTCCTTTGTGTCGACACAACTTCTTTTGTTGTTGATACTAGCTGAGTGTCGACACATCTCCTTTGTGTCGACACAACTTCTTCTGTTGTTGATACTAGTTGAGTGTCGACACATCTCCTTTGTGTCGACACAAGTACTTCTTTACTTTAACTGTGTTGAAACTTGCTGTGTGTCGACATAAGTCATGTGTGTCGATACAGTTGATGTCGACAATGCCTTCAGTGTGTTGACACAGCTTCCTGGTGTCGACACATTGGATGTCGACTAAGCTTCTCTGGGTGTTGACACTACCTCTAAGTGTCGACATGATATATGTTGAGTATTCTTCATAGTGTGTCGATACTGCGTGTATGTGTCGACACTTTTCTTCTGGTGTCGACTCTACCTTTCCTGGTGTCGACACAAATACTCCAAGTGTCGACACAGCTTCTCTAGGTGTCGACACAATCCTTCATAAGTGTCGACACTGCTTCACTAGGTGTCGACACATGAACTTAGAAACTTTTCTACATTTCCTGCAATTACTTAACCTGCACATATAAACTCAAAGCACATCAAATACACCTTGATGTATATCATTGAGTAGGGTGAGACTTCTTCAAATCTGGTACACATTTTCCAATGTACCCAACAATCTCCCCCTATTTGGAGAAGTCATAACCCTTAGTCAAAGATATACACCATTCATAACAAATACTCAATATGATGTATAACAGTATTATATGATAGGGTAAATACTAAACAAAACATGTATAAACAATCTTCTCACAATAACAATGTAATAGATTGAACATTAAACATTGTTTTGTTACAACTTCCAAGAGTTTCATTAATCAAATGTTTACATGGATTTTAATGCAAATGATTACAAAGTTGTAAACTTAGGAAAATTCTATTCTATTGTTGCTCTGACTCCTTGATGACAATGCCCTTTCCAGATTGAATTTTGTCTTGAACTGGAGCATCAGTGTCATCAGCAGGCTTCTTGCCCTTAAAATCTTTCTTCTTCTGTTCTTCTGCCCTTATCTTTTGTCTCTCAAAATAATGATAAGTCTTAGGGAAATACTTGTTAGGCTCTTGTGCATTAGGAGGTAGCTTCCCAAGTTTAGCCTTTCTTCTATACTGCACTATGGCTTCTTACCTGGCTTCATGTTTCCTTCATTCTTGCTCAGAATACCATTTACCCCTCTCTAGAATATTGCCCTGTGTAGCTTTCCAAGCAATCAGTATAATGTTTCTAGAAGTTGGGCTCCACTGTTCAAAATCAGGCCTTAACTCTGCCTGTTCTCTGAATCTCTTTTTAGATAATTGAGCTTCTTGCTCTTTTAATACTGCCTCTGGCACAGGCTGGTGTACTTTCTCAATGATAATATTGTTATTTCCCTCTGAAGGGATATACATTGAGTGGACTTCATGATGTATCATTTCAAAATCTGCAGGAGGATAGATCACCTGAGCAACTTCAGCTTGTTCTCCTCCAAAATATGCAGGATGTATACCGAATTCTGCTACATTATCATCATCACACAAGGGTGTATAGCCAAGTGTGCCTCTGATGCTATTGGAAATCCATTTAGCATGGTCAGATCCAGCTTTGACTAAAACTCTCTCCCCCTTTATGACTTCTCTAGCTATGTGATCTCTGAGATCATCCTTTTGAAACCTGATTTGTTCATCCATATAATTACCTCCATCTTTATAAAAACCCCTCAACTTCAGCAGTAGTCTAGAAATAACTTTTTGAGAATTTGTAATAGCAGTTTTTACAACAGTTATGCCTGCCTGGAAATCCTTATCAAATTCTGGCTTGGCTGTAGAATTATCAGCAGTTGGGGCAATTGCAATTTTCTTTAGTTCAGTAACAATTGCATTGTGAGAAGCAGACAGATTATCATTCATCCTAATCTGATTTTCTAGGACATATCCTTGTTTGACTGCCATAACATCCACCTGTGTCTTTATTTTTCTTGATGAGTGGCTAGGTAAACCACTGCATTACCTCCTTTATGAAAACAGTCAGTCATTTCCTTTTTATTTTGATTCACTTCAAATCTTATAGATTTTATGTCTTGAGCCAGATCAAATTGAAGTGATTTATGTCCTTCATCCATATATTTTTCTAGAGCCTTCCTTTGCTCATCCATTTTGATCTGTAAAGCCACCAACAAAGAACTATAATCAGCAGTTGGAGCTTGTTGTGGAGCAATAGTTTGTAAAGCTTTCTTGTAGGTATGGTTTCTCCTTTTGAAAACCATAAGCTTTCTCTTCTTGGCGCTAGCAGCCTCTTCATCCTCAGAATTAGAAGTACTGGCAATGTCTACTCTATCTTTAGGACTAAAGTGCAAGTCCTGTGTAGTCTTAGGTAACCCCCCCCTGCACCCTTTGCTCCTCATTCTCATTTCTTGCAGTCTCCTCATGAAACTCTGCATGCTCCCCCTCAAGATTGACCTTCTCCCCCTCAAAAGTTGCTTTTTCTCCCTCAAAATCAGTCTATAATAAATCAGGGAACAACTCTTCTAGAGTAAATTCCTGTTGAGTATGGACTGGAGAATCTCTTATATCAGGAGCATTATCAGCAACTGATGTGTCTTCCATGACAATATCTTGTGGTTGACTATATAACTGAGTTTGCTGATCAACATTAATTAAAGACTCAGTTAATACTTCATCCTCAATATGAAAAATTGATTGATTAACTTCATTGATTACCTCAAGAATGGTTTGTGTTGCCCTTTCACTGTCTAGGTGAGTTGGCTCATCCACATGTTGAGGCTCCCTTTGGAGTGAATCCAGGTGGATGGGGATAGCAGATGGTAGCTCCCCCTGCCTCTGTGCATCTTCAGTTCTTACTGGTGACCTTCCAGTATTATCAGCTTCTTCCTTATCGGCTTCATCCTCAGTAGAACTGAAAACTACTTGCTCCTCTGAGCTACTTGAGGATTCGGGAGCAACAATGGCTTTCTTCTTCTTCTTCTGTTGAGGAACTTCCTTTTCTGGAGTAGGCATGTCCTTTGTCAACACCCTATCCCACCTTGAGATAATCCTAACATCCATTCTCCTCATGTGATTTATCTTAGAACCTGCAGCTTGGTTCATCACTTCTGGAATAGTTCCAGCCAAGTATAAACTCATAATTCTACCCAGATTGGGCTTCTTCAGACTTTCCATAATCTTGTCAAACATTACTGCTGACCAATCAGTTTTTAGTTTGAAAATGATCCTTGTCATTAAACTGAACATGTGAGTTGATATCCTATCATGCCCACCTGGTTTGCACTGAATCACCTTCCCTACTACTTCAGACAAGAACTTGCCTTGCATGTTCATGCCTTTCCTGTTAAAAACTGATCCAATCTTCATGGTTGAATTAAGTCCACACCATTGCATGCCTCCCTTGTCTTAGATGTAGGTACATCTTCTTCCTCTTTAGTTCTTAATAGATGTAGAACTTTTCTTAGACTTTTTTGGGTGAGTTTTACTTTTTTTACATGAACTTTGGATTTAATCTTAAGACCAGTTTCATCAAGGGTAGCTGCACTAAAGAATTCGAGTACCTCCTTCTTCTAAATCTTGATTGGATCTGAAACTAGATACTCCAACCCAGTCTCTGCAACTAGGGTTACAACACCTTGAATTTCTAGTTCCGCATCGTCAAAGGCATGTCATACTAGCTCATAACCTTCATTGATATTCTCTTCTAGCTTGGGCACCATTAGGGTTTGGGGAAATCTTGTATTTAGAGAAGAGAGATGTCGACACACAAGTTTGGTCTCGAAACTATGGTGAGCGTGTCGACAAACAATGTGGATGACTTATTTATACCTGTCTAATATCGAAGGTGAAAAGGCGCGTCGAAATACTTTAAATGTGTCGACACTGTTGAAAAGTGTCGACACAGACTACTTAAGTCTCGACAACTATGTGTCGATACAAATATAGTCGACAGAACATATGTGTCGACACTTATACATCTCAGCTCGACGATTAGTCGATACTTCACTCGACGATATTAGTGTTAAAACTAAGTGTTGACACCACCCTGGATGTGTCGACGCCTATGCTGGATGTGTCGACACCATTTCGCTGAAGTGTCGACACAGACTTTCTAGATGTGTCGACACCATTTCTCTGAAATGTCGACACCACTTCTATGTGTCGACACAGACAACTTCTTGTGTCGACACTATTTTACTTAGCCAATTTTATGAACCTATTCTAAGTTTAACATTCCTAATTCAATTTTAAAATTATTGAATTTGGTTTCACCTAGGGGCTTAGTAAACATATCAGCAATCTGATTATCTATTTTAACATATTCTAGGGAAATGCCCTCTTTTTCTACATGTTCTCTAAGAAAATGGTATTTAATTTCTATGTGCTTAGTCCTACTATGTGAGACAGGATTATTTGCAATAGAAATGGCACTTGTAGAATCACAAAACAAAGGTGTTCTACTTACTTGAATACCATAGTCTCCTAGCTGGTGCTGAATCCATAATAACTGTGCACAACAACCTCCTACTGCCACATACTCTGACTCAGCTATGGAGATTGTCACACTGGTCTGCTTCTTACTTCTCCAAGACACCAGCCTTCCTCCTAGAAATTGACAGGTTCCTGTAGTACTCTTTCTATCTTCCTTACAACTTACAAAATCTGCATATGAATAACCTGTTAGTAGAAAATCTATATTCCTAGGGTACCAAAGGCCTAGATATGGTGTGCCCTTAAGATATCTCAAAATCCTTTTGACTGCAGTCAGATGAGATTCTTTAGGGCATGCTTGGTACCTAGCACAGACACATGTAGCATACATGATATCTGGTCTACTAGCAGTCAGATATAATAGGGAGCCAACTATCCCTCTATACAAAGTTATATCTATAGCTTTCCCTGCATCATCTTTGCTTAGAGACACACTTGACCTCATAGGAGTTTTCATGGTAGTGGATGATTCCACACCATACTTCTTTATTAACTCTAGGGTGAACTTAGACAGGCATATGGATAAGCCATCTTCAGTCTGTCTAACTTGGAGACCCAAGATGAACTTAAGTTCCCTCATACGGCTCATTTCAAATTTTCCTTGCATAAGTTTTGCAAACTTCCTACTAATATTACTTTTAGTAGACCCAAATATTATGTCATACACATAAATTTGGACTAGGATTATCTTACCTTTAGATTCCCTAAGTAATAGAGTCTTGTCTATTTTCCCCCTTGAAAATTTATTCTCAATGAGGAAACTAGACAGGGTTTCATACCAAGCCCTTGGGGCTTGTTTCAACCCATACAATGCCTTCCTAAGTCTATAAACATAATCAAGTTTGAGAGGATCAACAAAATCTGAAGACTGCTCTGCATACACTTCTTCCTTTAGATTTTCATTTAGGAAAGCTGACTTTACATCCATTTGAAATACCTTGAATCCTTGATATGTTGCATAAGCAAGGAACATCCTGATTGCCTCCAGTCTTGCTACTGGAGTAAAGGTTTGATCAAAATCAATACCTTCTTCCTGCCTATATCCATTTGCAACAAGTCTAGATTTATTCTTTATGATGATTCCATTCTCATCTAATTTGTTCCTAAAGATCCACTTTGTTCCAATGATGTTGTGGTCTTTTGGTTTAGGAACAAGCTTCCAGACCTTACATCTCTTGAACTGATTCAGCTCCTCTTGCATGGCCTCAATCCAATGAGGGTATAGAACTGCTTTTTCAAATTTCTTTGGTTCCACTTATGATAGGAAACTGAAGTAAAGAACTGTACTCAGATTCCTACTTCTTGTTTGCACTCCTTGTCTTGGATCACCAATTATCTGATTGGCTGGATGATACTTTAAGTGTCTATTAGCTGGAGGTAGTCTTTCTTCAGGCTGAACACCTCCAGCCACTTCATTAAGCTGCACCTCTTGATCTTCTTCAGCATCTAGAGAGTCTTGTACTCACCCTGGACAGCAGCCACCATTTTCCAGTTGCTGAGTTGCAGTAGAATCTTCTGCAATGGTAAGCTTGTCCATTCTCTCATTTAAACCTGTAGAACTGCAAACACTACTTGACAATTCACTGTTAATGAGTCTTGTTTCATCAAAGACTACATGTACAGACTCTTCTACAACTTGAGTAATCAAGTTGTAGACTCTATAAGCCTTACTATTATTGTTGTACCCAACAAATATCCCCTCTTGGGATTTGGCAGCAAACTTGGTTAGATAAGACTTGTCATTGTTAAGTATATAATATTTGCAACCAAAGATCCTGAAATAGGATAAATTTGATTTTCTGCCCTTCACAATCTTATAGGGAGTCTTGTTGTAGCACTTGATGATAGTAGCCCTATTGATCACATGACATGCAGTGTTTACTGCCTCAGCCCAGAAATATTTTAGGAGAGAAGTGTCACTCAATAGAGTTCTACCAGCCTATATCAATGTTCTATTCTTCCTTTCAGCAATACCATTTTGCTGAGGTGTTCTTGGTGAAGAAAATTCTTGAAATATCCCAAATTCTTCACACAGTTTTGTCATACATTCAGACTGAAATTCAGTACCATGGTCACTTCTGATTTTGACCACTGTACTGTCCAACTCATTCTAAATTTGTTTAGCAAAACTATATAAGATACTTGGAGTTTCATATTTTTGTCTTAGGAAAAACACCCAGGAATATCTTGAATAGTCATCTACTACCACAAATGTGTAGATCTTCCTACCTAGACTGTGAACTTGCATAGGACCAAAAAGATCCATATGCAAGAGGTATAGACACCTCACAGAATCCTTGTTCTCAAGGCTATGAAAGGTGGATTTGGTCTGCTTGCCTTTTTGACAAGCTGAGCATATCTCATCATTTATACACTTAACTTGAGGATCATTCCTCACTAACTCTTTACTAAAGAGTTGGCCAATAGCCTTGTAATTAAGATGGGCTAGCCTCTTGTGTCATTTAACACAATGAGAGACTCTTTCATTAGATACAAGACAAATAGGAGAAACATTCTTCTCACACGCAAAGTCAAGACAATAAACATTCCTTTTCCTATAACCTGTCAAAATGATCTTTTGATCACTTGACCTTTTGATATGATAACCATTCTTGACAAATGAGATGTCATATCCTAAATCACTCAGCTGACTTATGCTAATGAGGTTGTGTTTCAAACTTTTTGCATAGGCCACTTGAGTGATAGTAATTTGATTACTAGAAATGTTACCAAAGCCTTTGATTATCCCTTTTTCTGAACCACCAAAGATTACTTTAGGGCCACCCATGATAGGTGTATAGTCCTTCAGCAATCTCCTTGTTCCAGTCATGTGCCTGGAACATCCACTGTCCAAGTACCATATAGGGGCTTGGCCACTTGGACTCACCTGTAAAACAGATTACTTAACCTTAGAACCTAAATAACTTTTGGGTCCTTGGTGCAAGTTAGTTTGACTTTTAACAAAACTACCTGTAGCTCTTCTAGCATGTAGTTTGCTATTCTATTTGACACTAGAATTGTGCCAACAATCTAAGGCAAAGTGGCCTATCTTGCCACAACACCAGCACTCAAACCTGTTGTATCTTTGTTTAGGTACTACCCTGGCTGAATTATCTACAGTATCCTTTTTGTTTTGTGCTGGGGCTTTGCCTTTAGATTTAGACCTAGCAGTCCAGGCAGATTTTTTAAACCCTAATCCAGCCTTACCCTTTTGTGGTACAAACTCATCTATCAAGGGTAAAACAGATTTAGGTTTAGAAAAACTAGCTACTATCTCTCTCTCTCTTTCTGAAGTCTAACCTCCAGATTTCTAATCTGATCATTCTTGAATGTGATTGTGCTCATTTGAATAACAGTTATGTTCTTCAATCTGACAATCTCATTCAGTTTTTGATCTAACAATTTCTCTGAATCTACTGCAGCCAACTTAAGACTAGCAATCTCCTTTGCCTGAGTTTTGGCCAAGGTTTTGCTTTTCTTCAAGGCCTGCAACAAGACTTTATATTCATCAATTAACTGATGAATATCTCCTTCAGATTCAGACCCACCCACATCACTTGATGCAGATGTATCTGACTCTGACTCAGTACTATAAATTGAACTAGAAGAACAACTTTGTACCTTACTTGGTCCAGGTTGATCCTGGATCCTGTCTCCTTCAGATATAGCCATCAGTCCCTTGCACTGATGGTCTTCATGCTCATAAATTGAGTTCATTAGTTGCATGAACTTATCTTCTTCCTCTTCAGCAAATAATCCAATGTAGGCTTCAGCTTCTGATTCTGTTTCTGAAGATGACTGGTCTGTCAGACTCTTGTCTTTCTTAGCAACAAAGGACTTTTCCTTTTTGCTCTTAAACCGAGTCTTCTTTTTGTCAGCTGACTTCTTCCTCTTTTCAGGACAGTCAGCCACTACATGTCCCTGTCTATTGCAGCAATAGCACACAATCTTTGAGGATGTAGCTTTGCTTGGCTTGGACCTTCTTCTGTCATTCCTGGATGACTTTCTCTTCTGATAGTAGTCATCTTTTGGCTGAGAAAAAGAAGGCTTAGACCTCCACTGCCTCTTCTTTAGAAATTTTTGAAAGTGCCTAGTAAAAGCAGCAAAGTCTTCATCACTTTCACTACTATCAGAACTCTTGCTATCTGAATTATCTGTGACCGCCTCAGCAATTATTTTAGGTGGAGATGGAGACTTGCTTCTATACTTTTTAGTGGCTTCAGTCTTGAATGCCACAGACTTTTCCTTGTGCTCCACTCTTGTATTCTTCTCTTCCTCCTTCCTAGTCATTAACTGCATCTCATAAGATAGCAGTTTTCCAAACAAAGTTGGAGGAGGTATATCACCAAGTTTGGCCACTTCCCTAATGGTACAAATCTTGGTGTCCCAGTCCTTAGTCAGGGATCTTAAGAACTTGTCATTCAGCTCATAGTTGTTGAAATCTCTTCCATAGGACATCAACTCATTAACTACCATATAGAACTTCTTTTTAACATTCTGTAATGCTATCAGACTTTCCTTGTCTGAAGCTTTCATATTCCTGATTTAACAACGACTTCCTATCTTGTCTTACTTCCTATGATCCCTCCATATAGACTATTAATGTCTCTCACATTTCTTTAGAGGTTTTACAATGAATTAAGTTCTGAAATGTTGAATCATCAATGACACTCATAATTATATTCTGTGCTTTCTTGTCCATAGTGGCCAGGATGATTTCATCTTTAGTCATTTCAGAAAAGTCCTTGGGAGTTTTCTGATTTGCATCCAGAATAGATACCTTCATTGGCACATATGAGCCTTCCTTAACTGTAATATATATCCATGGGTCAGAAGCTTCCATAAAGAGTCTGACCCGCTCTTTCCATATGTCAAATATCTCTTTTCTACATATTGACAATTTCATTGACCCCAACTCCTTGTGATTTTCACCTGAACCCATTTTCTTGATTCTTTCTTGATACTTCAATCTGCCTTAAGAATCTTACTCTGACTGTTAAGTCTTTTCTTGAGCAACCTCGCTTTGATACCACTTGAAAGAAATAGTGCATAACCACCTAGAGGGGGGGTGAATAGGTGTACTTTTTCTTTTTACTTTAAAGGCAGAAAATATGTTGTATATACTAAGCATCAAATGTAAATTCTACAACTATCAGCACAACAATCACAGAAATAAACATTCACAGAGTGCACAGAGATTTTATAATGGTTCCCCAAGGTCTGGGTACATCCACTTTCCCCCTTCGCCTATTTAGTAGTGTACTAGATTCGGCCTAACTTATGCACTTCTCCTCAGATCCTCAGATCTTACAGCTCAGAACCCCAAACAGGTTCCTACAACTCAGAGTGTCCCCACTCCTAGAACTCAGGCAAACAGCCCTACCACTCAGTCTTCAACAAGATCTACACTCAGGCTAAACAGCCCTACCTCAGCCTTCAACAAGGCTTACTCTCAGAGAATAGATTCTCCTACACTCAGGCTAAAAAGCCCTACCTCAGCCTTTATTAATTTAGACTTACAACTCAGATCCCTTAGAATCCTACAAAAAGATAATAAAGAGTTTTAGGTCACCACTCTGTTTGAGAGAATGAAGAGGGCAACCTTCTTGATCAGTTCTTGATAGCACTGATTCCTGAGATCAACTTTTTCTTTGCTTTCTTCAAGGCTTCTTGAGCCTGAACTCAGTAAAAGTTGATCTTCTTGAAGTAGACTGGCTGACAACTTCCTTCTTAAGATGATGAATTAAATCTTGATCCTTCTTTGCAGTCTGGTTCAGAACCTGCTTCTTAAGAGATTTGATTAAACAAGTCTCTTTCTTGACTTCAATTACTGGAGTTCTCTCTCTCCAAGTAAATTTGAAGTTTCTTCAAAATACTGATTTACAGTTTTCTCTGGATCTGTATTGATCTTCTTAATCGTCTGAAAAATATCTAGTTTCTGTTGAAGGAGAAAGCCTTTATATAGTCTTTCACTATGGTAACCGGCAGATCCGGTTTCTAACAACTTACTGACAGCTTTGACAGGTGCAGTTGACCGGTTAAAATGGCAGTTGTCAAGTCATCCAGTCACTTCTTGAAATCAATGTCTCTGTCTGAAAGTGTCGAGACTATTCTTCATTATGTGTCGACACAAATAGACTAAGTGTCGACACAAGTGAACTAAGTGTCGACACATGCCTTGGTGGTGTCGACATAACTTATTTTGTTCTTGTGACAGCTTCTCGACACTGCTTCTGTTGAGTGTGTCGACACTGATTGAGTGTGTCGACACAAGTACTTCTTCTTTAAAACTTAGTTGAATTCTGATGTGTGTCGACACATCTCCTTTGTGTCGACACAACTTCTTTTGTTGTTGATACTAGCTGAGTGTCGACACATCTCCTTTGTGTCGACAAAACTTCTTCTGTTGTTGATACTAGTTGAGTGTCGACACATCTCCTTTGTGTCGACATAAGTACTTCTTTACTTTAACTGTGTTGAAACTTGCTGTGTGTCGACACAAGTCATGTGTGTCGACACAGTTGATGTCGACAATGCCTTCAGTGTGTTGACACAGCTTCCTGGTGTCGACACATTGGATGACGACTAAGCTTCTCTGGGTGTCGACACTACCTCTAAGTGTCGACATGATATATGTTGAGTATTCTTCATAGTGTGTCGACACTGCCTGTATGTGTCGACACTTTTCTTCTGGTGTCGACTCTGCCTTTCCTGGTGTCGACACAAATACTCCAAGTGTCGACACAACTTCTCTAGGTGTCGACACAATCCTTCATAAGTGTCGACACTGCTTCACTAGGTGTCGACACATGAACTTAGAAACTTTTCTGCATTTCCTGCAATTACTTAACCTGCACATATAAACTCAAAGCACATCAAATACATCTTGATGTATATCATTGAGTAGGGCGAGGCTTCTTCAAATCTGGTACACATTTTCCAATGTACCCAACAGTTCTTGAACTTCACAAACTTTCAAAAGACTTCTGACTTCTCTTTCACAAAGTACATCCAAGTGTATATAGTGTAGTCATCAACCAATACAAGCATGCATCTCTTACTTGAGTAAGTAGGGGTAACACACGGTCCAATCAGATCATGGTGGATGCACTCCAATGATGTCTTGCATCTGGACAAGGACTTATCAAATGGGAGGTGATGTGTCTTCCCAAGCCAACACCCTTCGTATGCATGACTGTCGCAAAGAGATGAAAGACTAGACAGGCCTTTAATCCTCTTTGTTGTCATAGCATTCAACCTATCAATCTCAATATGCCTCAAACTCTCATGCAAGATAGCAGTGATGTCATTCAACTTCGTCTTCTCCACATATGAGCAAGTCGACAGCACAAATAAGCTCTTTACACGCCTCCATGTGTGAGTAACATCGGTCTTTATCAAAGATAAGCTCTGAAGGAACTTCACTTCGGTTGGAACAAACAGAACACGGTAGTCGACATTCACTGTGTTGGTCACCGAAAACAAGTTTTTCTTCATCCCTAGCACATTATACACACTCTTCAACACAAACTCTCATGCAAGTCTCCCTAAGTGGCCCTAGTCAACTCATTCTCTATGAATTGTAGCCTAACAACGTTCTTCTTATTGAACAACTCATCCAAGGCTATCCAAATCTCAAAAGTTGTCGTGCACCCGATGATATGATCGAACAAGTCTTGAGAGATAATTGCTCTAACCCGCTCAACAACTGCTACTGTATCCAATTATTCTGGTTAATTCGATTATAGTTAGATTAAGTTCAACCGTGCTTATAGTTGTCTTCTTTTTTCATTCGTTCAAACTTTGTTATCCCTTTTTACCTTCTCATAAATTCAAACTCCACTCTTTAGTTGATTGTTTTTTATTTTATCATAGCCACTATGAATTGGACTTAAAATATCTATCATTTCCTATTATATTAACATTTCACAATCCATCAACTGATTCAATCAAGTTATTATAGTCATTCTTGTTGAGGTATATTGATTAGATGTTATAGGTGTTTAACGGGTTTGGTTAGGATCCGGATGGCATCCAATAACCCGTCGTCGGGGATTTAGGGTTACTCCTATAAATACCCCTGCTGGGGGCAATGTGAAGGTCGTTCTAAACTAGACGGCCACACGGGATGCTTCGAGTGCACTAACATTCTTGAAGTCTTTTGTTAGTGTTGCCCTATCCCCCTCTCATGTACAGTCCGTCGCTCTTGTTTACTGTGAGAATACGCACCGCCGCAGTTGATCGCTCTCTCCTGCAGCCATCTCTCCCGGTTTTTCGCAATTTTGATTCGTGCCGCTCAAAATTGCAAGGCAAAATTTCACAGATTCCCGTGGAAATTTTTGTGCATCTGAGTTGTGGCAGCGCCGGCTTGCGTCGACTCGATCACAAGGGACAAATCTTGTTTTTGCTTCTAGTTTGAAGGAGGTTTTTTCGCATCTCGCTAGAAAAGATTGTAGATCTACACTGGTCAAGCCGTCGATCAATGGATCCTATTTTTTTCACAAATCAAGAAGTTCAAATTTTTCTTGTTCGTGGATATGTCTTGGGATAGTTCAGAGATTTTCTTACCAGCAATGACATAATTCCTGAAACCACTGCTCCATATTCACCACAATCTAATGGTATCGCTGAAAGGAAAAATAACACTTTAACAAAAATATTGAATTCTATGTTGTTAACTGTTGGCATGTCTGCGGCCTATTGGGGTGAAGCCGTCCTCATGTCAAATAACACTCTTAATAAAGTTTCTCATGCTAAGTTGAAGCAAACACCTATGAGCTTTGGTTGAATAGACCTCCTAGATTTGATAATCTTAAGACCTGTGACTATATCGCTTATGTTAGGATACCTGACTCTAGAAGAGCTAAGATTGGACCTAGGACAAACGCATGTGTCTATATAGGATGTGTAGAGGATAGTGTTGCAGACAGGTTTTTAGATCTCTCAACAAATACTATAATAGAATCTAAAGATGTAGTTTTTTTGAGGATAAGTTTCTTAAAGATAGAAAACCTAATGCTTACAGGTCTGTCAGCATCTAATACTGTGACTATCGTTGAGCCAGAACTAAGGATCTCTGACACTAAGTCCATAAACACTAGTGATTTAGCATCTAAAAGGTTATCTAATAGAGAACGAGTGTCTAAAAGGTTCGGTACAGACTTTGTGACTTAGCAAGCTAAAGTTGATCCATCTACCTATAAAGAATCGATGTGATCTAGGGATTCTCTATTATGGAAAGAAGCCATAGATGATGAGATGAATTCTCTATTGCAAAATCACACTGGGACCTTGGTCGACATGCCCAAAGGGGATAGAACCATTGGAAGTAAGTGGGTTCTGAAAAAGAAGCTTAATCCTGATGGGAGCATCACTAAATACAAAGCACGTCTAGTTGCAAAAAACTTCACTCAAGTGAGTGGTATAGACTACTTTGATATATACTCACCTGTTTGTCACATTGTGACAATTAGGATTCTTCTCGCTTTAACATCTATTGAACATTTTGTTGTTCATCAGATGAATGTCAAGACTGCATTTCTTAATGAAGATCTGATTGAGGAGATCTATATGCACCAACCTGAAGTGTTTGTCGTAGAAGGTCTAGAAAATAAGGTCTGTAAGTTGATTAAGTCACTCCACGGATTGAATAAAGCACCTAAATTGTGGCACAAAAAATTTGACACTTGTGTTAAAGGCATGAGTTTTAAATCTAGCCTATCAGATAAATGTATGTACGTAAGAACAAATTCAAATAAAGTTGCAAATATATGTTTGTATGTTAATGACATGCTATTTTTGGGCACTGATCAGTATGGCATGAAAGACGTGAAAGTTGTCTTGATGACACAATTTAGCATGACAGACTTAAGTGTGGTGAAAACCATCCTTGGAATGGAAGCAAAATTCACTGAAAATGATATTACCCTAAGTCAGAGTTACTACGTTAGAAATCTACTTGAGAAGTAGGGTTACGTTAATTGCAACAAGATTGAGACTCCATACGACTACAACAATAGACTGAAACTGAATGAAGGTTCACCTATTAGACAGTTGAATTACTCCTAAATCATAGGAAGTCTCTTGTATGCTACAACCTGCACTAGATCTGACATATCCTTTACGGTCGGCATGTTAAGTAGATTTACGAGTAACCCTGTGAAGGACCACGGGGATGCCTTGGAAAGACTAATGCGATACTTAAAGTACACCGAGAAGTATGCTTTATATTATAGTGGACATCCTCCTGTTCTTGAGTGGTATTCTGACGTCTCCTGGTGCTCAGAAATTGTTGTTAGCAGATCCACTAGTGTCTTTGTGTTTACACTAGGAGGAGCAGTAGTAACTTAGAAGTCAAAGAGGCAGACGTGCATTGCACTATCATCTATGGAATCGGAACTCTATGCTCTTTCTTCAGCTGGAGAAGAAACAGAGTGGATAAGAGATCTGATAATGGACATTCCAATGACGAGTCTGAAAATGCATTCTATTTTGATATATTGTGACAATCAAACCACAAAAATCATTGCTACAAATGCGTTGTTCAATGGAAAATGAAGGCAACTTATGATGAAACAGACCTGATTGACCTATCTCACCAGTCAGAGGATAATCTGCCTTTTGAACGTGAGATTGAAAGATAATGTAGCAGATGTTCTTATCATAGGCTTATGTAAGGTTCTAACAACTAAAATATCGGGGAGATGTAATTAAAGTCCATTTAGAAGGACTTAATATCTTGCTTATGTTTTAAATTTTATAATTGTAGTCTGCTTACATTCAAATATCTAGAGTTGAGTACACTGAAGTATTTCAAATGCTATCTGATGAAAGCTAGAGATGAGTAATTGTCAGTCATTCTAAACTTGATGACTTACACAATTATTTCATTCAAAGGCTAATTTGGGTATCAGTCCAAAAAAGAATACTGAAGTTACTGATATGTGTCATAATATTATGATTATTAGTTATATTATTCCAAACTTGATGATATAATAGTCACAACTTGTTATATCATTCTAAACTTGATAATATAGCACAATTGTGAAACAGTTAATAATAATCTTAATAATCGAAGGAACATGATTTGATTCTTTGAAATCAATTTTATATTTCTTTGTAAATTAGATAGAGATGTTGTCTTGTGATTCTTTTTTCCTATTTAGAGTATTACGTTCTTTTACTGCTAGAACTAATCACTTTACTTTTGATAACAAATGTTTGAATTCATAGATATTTGTCTCATTACATTCTTGTTGTAACTGTTTGCAGATCAAATGAAAATTGGAGGAGAGAAAGTTGATTTCGATCCGGATGAAGATGATCTACTGTTTGCATAGATCAATTATCAGTTTGAGTTTTCCAGTTTTGTTTTTTTCCTTTTCATGTTTAGAGCCTTTGTTTGAGTTTAGTTTATCAGTTATCTAAAACACATATTTATGTTTTCTGGAAAAACTCATGTTTTTGATCGTTATTAACTTTTGTTATAAGTAACCTGTTTGTATTAACATCTATATACAATATATGAGAAGATTTTTGAGGTATATTGATTAGATGTTATAGGTGCTTAACGGATTTGGCTAGGATCCGGATGACATCCAATAACCCGTCGTCGGGGATTTAGGGTTACACATATAAATACTGCTGCTGGGACAACGTGAAGGTCGTTCCAAACTTGACGGCCATACGGGATGCTTTGGGCGTACTAACAGTTCTAAAAGTCAAAGTGCCTGTATTCACATATCTTTTTCACTTTTCAATGGAGTTTTATGTTTATTGGTTCGTAGATTAAAAACATTGCTTGGAGTAATAACAAAAAGCTAAAATGTTTTTTCCTTCTTTAAAGCCTATGATATACATGTATTGATTGTTTTGCTACTACCTCGCAGAAAAAGGGTATTTCACATTAATGATCTAGTGTTTGCAGCAGCAAACTGACCATTGAGAATTATAACTTTGCTTGAATATTGGAGCATCTCATCAATGCGCACATTTGAGGAACGAGGAGCATATTGCCCAAGTAAAACTATATATCCCTCATGTATCCTAAATTCATTATGTTCAACGCTCATCAATTAACATGCGGTATTTGACACTGTTCATTGTTGTCTCCTATTATTACATTTCTACTTTGTGTTTTGAAATAATGTTGTCGGTTCTTTTTCTTTTCAGAAGACTTATTTGATTATTTGCGTGCAATCTCTTCCTCCATACATTCATCATGCTCTCTCCCTCAAGTTCTATTGGACTTTGACTTTGTTGACCGGATCAGCAATGGTTTCCTTATATAATTAATGAAGATGAGAGAGAAAATAGTTAGGTGACATTTAATGTGGAGCCACGTGTCAGTTTCTTATTTGTTGTGCTAGCCTATATAAATGCTTGGATATAGAACTTTACTTTTTGAATGAGATAGTGAAATTTTTTCCCTTCCCTGTGTAGAGCACTGCAGCGCTGGAGTGATTGTGTTTTAGTTTTTTTGGAGTTTGATCCCGCAGAACCACTCTACCTGAGATTGACGTGCGAGCAGGAGAACTCGCCAAACAAGGAGTTCATCTCGCCAAGCGAGTAGGGCTTTTTACAGCCGGGCGAGAAGGCGATCTTGCCAGCCTCCATCTCACCTGGTAGTGGTCTCGGCGGAGGGTTCTTGCGCCGGAGGTCCTCACCAGTGGTCTCGTCATGCCCGTATCGCCCGCGCCAAGGAGAGGGAGCTCGTCATGACCGTCTCACCGCCCATCTCGTCGGGTTGTTCGTATCGCCCGGAGGTGTCTCGCCCGCTTCCAACAAGTGGTATCAAAGGGAGGTTTGACCCCCCTGGAAGAGTTAGTGACTAGTGGTGATGGAGATGGGAAGTGCCATGTCGGGGCAAGTCCCCAAGTTGACGAAGACAAATTATGGTAACTGGAGTATCCAGATAAATGTGTTACTCGCCTCGAAGGAGTTATGGGATATAGGCGAGGATGGCTATGAGGAGCTTACTGCAGAAGCAGAGGCGGCGTTGATTAACGCGCAAAGAACGGTGTTGCGAAAGTCAAAGAAGAGGGATAAGAAGGCATTGTTCTTACTATACCAAGGTGTCGATGAGGCGACCTTTGAGAAAATCTTAGAAGCGAGGAGTTCTAAGGAGGCATGGGAGGTGTTGCAACGCTCCATACAAGGAGTTGATAAGGCCAAGAAGGTGAAGCTACAGTCCCTTAGAACCGAGTATGAAGTGTTGAGAATGCAGAGTGCTAAGAAGGTTAGAGACTATGTGACCCATCTGCGGCCGCTCACAAATAAGATGAAGCGCAATTGAGAGGCAATAGATGACGTGAGCCTCATGGAGAAGCTCTTGCGCTCTATGTCAAAGAAGTTCCGCCATATGGTGGTGTCAATTGAAGAGTCAAAGGATCTCACCCTGATGTCCGTGGATGAGCTTATTGGCTCCCTACAAGCCCATGAGTATCGAATGCTACAGGATGAAGAAGAGTCAAGTGGCTTGGGTAAAGCACTTCGGACTCAGTTGAACTTCAGAGAGAGCTCTGGGAGAGGGGGAGGCCAGCGTGGTCGAGGCTACCAAGGAAGAGGTAGAGGAAGAAGAGGAGGAAGAGATCAGGGAATAAATCATTACCACCAGAGAGAGGCAGAGCAACCTTAAGGTGGGAGGCAAGAAGTGAGAGGAAGAGGAAAAGGCCAAGGAAGAGGCCAAGGAAGAGGTCAAGGAAGAGGTCGAGGTGATATGTCACATATACAGTGTTACAATTGTAACAAGTTTGGGCATACGAGCTATGATTGTTGGGCCCCGAGGAAGAAAGATGAGACAAACCACTATGTAGAAGCAAGCAATATTGGTGGCGATCTGTTGATGTTCCTAATCTATAGAGGAGCTGAGGGAGGAAAGAATGAAGTGTGGTACTTGGACACAGGCGCAAGTAACCACATGTGTGGAGAGAAAGATTTGTTCACTAGCCTCGAACCAAATGGTGGTGAGGTCAGTTTTGGTGACGCTTCGAAGATCTCGGTGGAAGGAAGAGGAGTGATCGTGGTCATCTTAAATGGCAAGGAGGTGCACCTCAATGATGTGTTCTATGTTCCAAGCTTGAAGAGTAACATCTTAAGTCTTGGGCAGTTGGTCGAGAAGGGTTATTGTGTTCAGATGAGAGATGACACGTTGGCCATGAAGGATCATGAAGGAAGAGAGATAGTGAAGGTAAAAATGACGATGAATCGTCTTTTTACGCTGAGAATGGATGCAAAGTAGACGGTGTGGCTTGCGGGGACCGAGGAAGAATAAGAGGCATGACTATGACATCACAGGATGGGCCATCTGGGGTTCACAGGGTTGAAGCTCTTATCTCATTCCAAGATAGTGGAAGGCCTACCCAGGATCTCGCCCCACAGAAGATCTGTGAGGCATGTACGAAAGGAAAGCAGAAGAGACTAACATTTGAAGGTGGCAAATCTAGAAGAGCGAGGAGATAACTTGAACTGGTCCACTCGGATATAGCTGGTCTGTTTGAGACTACCTCGGTAGGCGGAAGCAGGTACTACATCACTTTCACTGATGATTTCAGTCGGAAGTGTTGGGTATATTTCTTAAGGGATAAGGCTAAGGCCCTTGACAAGTTCAAGGAGTTCAAGGCGATGGCGGAGAAGGAAAGCGGACAACCACTGAAGGTGTTGAGGATAGATAGAGGTGGGGAGTACACATCTAGGCTGTTTGATGATTATTGCGGAGCACTGAATATCTCGAGCAATGTGCCTCTCGGAGTATGTCATCTTGAATACCACCGGAATTAAAGAGGGGAGGTCAGCCACCTGGTCTTGGGCAGCCTAAGTCAGCTGATGGGGTGGCCATGTGGCCACCATTTCCTTCATTCCTCTTTCTCTCTCCTCTTCTCCTAAAAATTCCAATTTTACCCCCTTGCATGTATTCTCTCTCCTGATTTAGAGGGGTAGGGCTGGTCTTGTTCACTTGGGCTGACTATGGGCCAATTTTGGTGGGCTTGGTCCAAGGGGGAATGACTTGGCCTTCATTTCATTCCTTAGGTCAAATTGTTGACCAAATTGACTTTTGGGGTTGACTGGTCAACTATGGTGGGTGGACTGACCCCACTTGGTGGAAATGGGTCTAGTGGCACCACCCAACTTGGTTTGGGTCAAGGGGGTGCCCCACTCAGGTTAATTAGGCCTATGGGTGTGGGTTTGACCAAATTAAGCCCAAGGTTGACCTTGGTCAACTGGGGTCAAAATGTTGACCCAGTGACATACCCTAGGGTCCACTTAGATTGTTTTTAGGGTTAGGGCAATGTGGTGGGGTCATGGTGTGGCTAGGGTCCCCACTTAGGCTAGTTTGACCTAGTTTGACTATGGTCTTATAGTGGGCCCCACATGGCTACCACCCACTACCTAGGGTCAAACCTAGTTGGTCTCCTCAAATCTCACCTCATGCCTAACCCAATCTAAGTTGAGGGGTCTAAAAGTAACATGGGATGTTACAAATTCCAATAAACAAGAAAATAATTTTGTCCCCGAAATTTAAGTTCAGGTCTACGGGGTTCTATTTGCAAGAATTATCAAGAAATTTAAAGACATAACTTAAATGTACCTGATGCGAATAGCTTCGGGTGTTGCTCCAGCATCAGATCCCTCGGCTCCCAAGTGTGCTCCTCCCGTCCATGGTTGGGCCACAGCACCTTCACAAGAGGGACCTTCTTCTTCCGCAACACTCGGATGGTTGTATCGTCAATCCGGATCGGCTCCAATCTCACTGATCTGTCAGGCTCTACTGGTCCGGCTGTAGTAGTAATGTGCTGCTTCGGCCGGAGGAGAGCTCTCCGTAAGGAAGAGACATGGAAGACGTCATGTAGTGCACCCAACTCCGGTGGCAGCTGCAGTCGGTAAGCTAAGGGGCCGATCCGCTCCAGGATCAGGTAGGGCCCCATGTATCGTGGACTGAGCTTCTTGTGCCTCCGCACCCGTGAAACACCGTGTACCGGACGTATCTTCAAGAATACCCTGTCTCCAACCTGGAACTCCACCTGCCGGTGCCGAGCATCATAATACTTTGCCTGCCTGCTCTGGGCCTCCAGTAGCTGATCCCTGATCAATCGAATCTGAGCCTCAGTGTCCTCTATATAATCAGATCCCAGAGCCCTGGTATCCACATCCTGTACCCATGATAGCGGTGTCCGGCATCTCCTCCCATAAAGAGCCTCGTACGGAGCCATCCTGATGCTAGTCTGGTGGCTGTTATTATACGAGAACTTGATCAATGGCAGCAGCCTCTCCCAAGGCCTCCCCGTATCCAATATGCATAATCTGAGCAGGTCCTCCATGGTCCGGATGGTCCGCTCGGTCTGTCCGTCGGTCTGCGGGTGGAAGGCGGTACTAAAGGTAAGCCGAGATCCCAAATAAGCATGCACAGACCTCCACTCGCTCGTAGTGAACCGACCATCACGGTCCGAAACAATAGTCCTGGGGATACCATGATATCTGATGTACTGCTCCACAAATAGTCTCACCAGGACTGCAACTGGGGCATCCTTCCGAACTGGAATAAACCGCGCTACCTTGGTCAATCTGTCCACTATAACCCATATAGAATCATGTCCGGAGTGGGAGCGAGGCAATCCATGTACAAAGTCCATAGCAATGTCCTCAAACTTCCACTCTGGAACTGGCAGTGGCTGTAGTAAACCTCCCGGGCTCTTGCATTCCGCCTTCACACGCTGGCAGGTCTCGCAATGGGTCACAAAATCCGTGATCTCCCTCTTCATCCCGGGCCAATACATAGATCTCCGCAAATCTGCCCACATCTTGGTGATGCCGGGGTGCACTGAATATCTCGAGCAATGTGCCTCTCGGAGTATGTCATCTCGAATACTGCCCCCTGCTGGTATGTAGATGCGCCCCCGGAACCGAAGAAGATCATCCTGTAGCGTGTAGTCCTCGACCTTGCCCCTCTCTAGGGCACTGAAAATCGGCTGTAACGCAGCATCCAGTCTCTGATGTGCTCGGATGCGCTCCTGTATATCATCTCCGCTGATCACTGAGCTCAAATACTCTCTATATACAACTGGCTCAGTCTCGGACACCATGGTAATGTGCATGTCCTCCATCATCTGTAGCAGCTCCATAGACATCAATCGGGGCTCCGGTCCAGAAGTGTCGGCCCTCCTGCTCAAAGCATCCGCAACCGTGTTCGCTTTCCCCGGGTGATAGTGGATCTTGTAGTCATAATCACAGAGGAACTCCAGCCACCTCCTCTGTCTCAGATTTAAGTCCTTCTGCGTATCAATATACTTGAGATTCTTGTGATCTGAAAAGATGTCACAATGAATCTCGTATAGATAATGTCTCCATATCTTTAGGGCGAAAACCACAGCCCCGAGCTCTAGATCATGTACTGGATAGTTATGTTCATGCTTCTTCAACTGTCTCGAAGCATAAGCAATAACGTGTCCATGCTGCATCAGGACTGCACCCATCCCCTGATAGAAGGCGTCCGTGTAGATCTGGAATCCTTCGCTCCCGGATGGAAGCGCAAGGATGGGGGATGAGATGAGTCGGTCCTTCAGCTCCTGAAAAGCCGTCTCACACCGCTCTGACCAAACAAAATCTGCATCCTTCTTCGTCAAGGACGTGAGGGGGAGTGCTATCCTCGAGAACCCCTCCACGAACTTGCGGTAATAGCCTGCTAGTCCCAAGAAACTGCGGATGTCAGAAGCGGTCTTCGGCCGCGGCCAATCCCTCACTGTCTCTATCTTGGCCGGGTCCACGGCTAACCCAGCCCCACTGATCGTGTGCCCCAGGAATGCCACCTCCTGTAACCAGAACTGGCACTTTGAAAATTTTGCGTACATCTGGGTCTCCCTCAGCCTCTGCAAGACCTGTGCCAAGTGCTCCGTATGCTCCTCCTGAGTCCGAGAATAAATAAGGATGTCGTCGATGAATACAATCACGAAGCGGTCTAAGAAAGGCTCGAAAACACGGTTCATTAGACTCATGAATGCAGCAGGAGCATTCGTGAGCCCAAAAGGCATCACCGTGAATTCGTATAATCCATAGCGCGAGCTGAAAGCCGTCTTCGGTATGTCCTCTTCCCTGATACGGAGCTGATAGTAGCCGGATCGCAAATCTAACTTGGAGAACCAGAATGCTCCCTGTAGCTGGTCAAATAACTCATCTATCCGAGGCAGAGGATAGGTGTTGCGGACCGTCAACCGGTTCAGCTCCCGGTAATCTATACATAATCGCAGTGATCCGTCCTTCTTTTTCACAAATAGAACTGGCGCTCCCCATGGCGATGAACTAGGCCGCACAAATCCTGACTCGACTAGCTCCTGTAGTTGAGTCCTGAACTCTGCTAACTCCCTAGGAGCCATCCTGTAGGGTGCCCGGGACACCGGCTTCGCTCCCGGTACTAGCTGAATCCTGAAATCCAAATCTCTAGCAGGCGGTAGCCCGGGCAATTTTTCCGGGAATACGTCGGCGAAATCCCGAACCACCGGAATATCTATGAGGCATGTACGAAAGGAAAGCAGAAGAGACTAACATTTGAAGGTGGCAAATCTAGAAGAGCGAGGAGATAACTTGAACTGGTCCACTCGGATATAGCTGGTCTGTTTGAGACTACCTCGGTAGGCGGAAGCAGGTACTACATCACTTTCACTGATGATTTCAGTCGGAAGTGTTGGGTATATTTCTTAAGGGATAAGGCTAAGGCCCTTGACAAGTTCAAGGAGTTCAAGGAGATGGCGGAGAAGGAAAGCGGACAACCACTGAAGGTGTTGAGGATAGATAGAGGTGGGGAGTACACATCTAGGCTGTTTGATGATTATTGCGGAGAATGAGGAATCTCACATCAGTTGACGACAGCGTACTCACCTCAATAGAATGGTGTCACGAAAAGTAAGAATTTGACCATTATGAACATGGCAAGGAGCATGGTGAAGGGCAAGGGGTTACCAAAGATGTTCTGGGCGGAGGCGGTGCAGTGTGCGGTGTACTTTATAACATCCCAATTTCGATTTTTTTCCGACCCCTTCGTGTCATTTGACCTGCTAGGGTTTTGTGGGCCGGATTGACACCCAAGTAGTAGGCGGACAACCTATTGGGTATTAGTGACCCAATATGTCACTTCCTCCGCCTTCCAGGTCATACGAGTCTTATGTGACTAAAATAGATATTGGACCCTTATTGTTTTAGCGTATATTGACTTATTAGCTCTTAGTAGGCCAAAATACACACGAGTAGCATGTCATTACCCTAAATTAGTCAAATTAACTCATCATGATATTTATTCACCAAGTTGAACGTCTTGAATCATGTGATGCCCAAAACACCTTTATCCGCCTAAACGCACACCAAACCACATAAACGATAACTTAATGAGAAATGTGACGAGTGCACTCCTATCAACTCCTGAAATTTTATCAAGACACCCCAAGAACAAATTGAAGTATTATGGGCCAATAAAATTAATTAATCTTTTAAAAATTAATTTATTATTGGAGATTTAAGATAAAATAGCAAATGATATTATTATCCTCTCAAATTTTATCATAGCACCCTAAAAATATTTGAAAGAGATGTAGTAATTAAAATTTATTATTTAAAATATAAATTATTTATTTTGATTATATTATGTTCAAAACATCAAATAAATATAGAAAAATATGAAAATACTTTCAAAAATTACGAAAAAATTCCTAAAAATACCTTATGATTTCAGAAGTTTGTCATAAAATTTTAGGCTTAAAATATATTACGGTTGAGTAGTTATATTATTTTTAAGCACTCATTAATAGGTTTAACCTCCCCCCCCCCCCTAATAACCACAATCAATATGGTGGCTGGTGTTTCATCTCTCCCCTATTTTCAAAGCCTTAGGAAGGCTGAACCGGCTGGAGTTGGTAGTTTCATCAAGGAGGAGTAAATACTCCTCATTAAACCCCTCACAACACTCCAAGAGACCACTCATTCCTATATAAACCCCTCAAGAGCTAGGGTTTTGTTTTTCCTAGCACCATACCCCCCTAACCAACAAGAGACCAAGCCCCGATGACCCTCCGGCGAGCCTCCTCCACGAACTCCGGCAAACTCCACCGCCATGGCCGCGCGACGATCCCCTCGCCTAAACGGCACGAACGTAAGTTCTTACGACTCCTCCTTGCCCTAGATCTTCTTCTTGTCGACCTCCGCCGACTCTGACCACCAGAGATGGCATTCCCGGCCATGGAAGCTTCAGACCACCGCATGACCTCCGCCACCGTTGCGAGTTTCGACCTCGCATGGGGCGTGTGAAGGGGAGGAGGAGTCCCCACGACCCCTCCTCAAGGCCCTTGAGGCGAAGGGGCTCGACGGAAACCGCTCCGGCGGCCTCTTCTGTTGGACTTTTGTTTTGTTGACCAGTCAACTTTTGAATTTTAATATTATTTTATGTATGAATAATTAATAGGAGAGAGTGTGTATTAAATAGGAGAGAGAGAAGGTGGTTGATTTTGGTTGCCTATAAATAGGCATGTATATAGTTCATTTGAGATTGATGAATAAAGAGATAAACTCCCAAACTACTTGTCCCTGTTTAGAGAGAGAGAGAGGGAAGCGCTGCAACGCTGGTGTGTTTTTTTGTCTGGGTGGTTAGAAGTTGAAGTCGTGCGGTTTGGTGAGCTCGCCGCGAGAGGGAACTCGCGGTTTGTGCAGCTCGCGCAGTAGTAGCTCTCGCAGGAGGAGCTCACGCAGGAGGAGCTCGCGCTGGAGGGACTCGCCAAGCGAGTAGTAGCAGCTCGTTGGCGTCGTGGTCGCGCGAGTAGACGGATCTCGCCACGCGAGTTGGGCGGCCAAGCCGCGAGTGGGGTGCAGTCTCGCCTGGTGGTCTAGGCGCAAGGTGTTGAAGGCGACCTCGCTGGGTTGTTCTCGCGCGTGGAGGCGGGAGCTCGCTCGCGCGAGTTGGTACTCGCCTAATAGGAGGGAGGTCGCGCGGTTTGAGGCGGCAGTCTCGATTTTGGTGTTAGAGTTGTGGTGTCAAGTGAAGTTGTTAGTGGAGTTGGGATTGAGCAGGAGCCCATACACGTTTCCAACAAGTGGTATCAAAGCGAGGTTTGGAGGTTGGGATCCCCTGGAAGTTTGCTCGGAAGGTCAAGTGATAAGGAGAGATGGAGATGGGAGGTGCCATGTCAGGGCAAGTCCCCAAGTTGACAAAAACCAACTATGGAAATTGGAGCATCCAGATGAAGGTGTTGCTCGCCTCCAAAGAGTTGTGGGAGGTAGTAGAGGATGGCGTTGAGGTGTTTACTGCCGAAGCAGAAGCAGCATTGACTAACGCTCAGAGGACGGCCTTGAGAGAGTCTAAGAAGAGGGATAAGAAGGCCCTCTTCTTACTTTACCAAGGTGTGGATGAGGCGACCTTTGAGAAGATCTCAGATGTGGGGACATCAAAAGAGGCATGGGAGGTTTTGCAACGCTCCATGCAGGGAGTCGATAAGGTAAAGAAGGTGAAGCTGCAGTCCCTTCGAGCTCAGTATGAAGTGATGAAGATGCAGGGTTCAGAGAAGGTTGGTGACTACGTGACCCGTCTGCGGACACTCACGAATGAGATGAAGAGGAATGGAGAGGTTACTGATGATGTAAGTTTCATGGAGAAGCTCCTGCGATCTATGTCTAAGAAGTTCAGGCATGTGGTGGTGGCGATTGAGGAGTCAAAAGACCTCACCCTGATGACAGTGGATGAACTTGTTGGCTCACTACAAGCCCATGAGTACCGCATGCTGCAGGATGATGAGGAGTCGAGTGGCTTGGGGAAAGCACTCCAAACTCAGCTTAACTTTGGAGAAAACTCAGGAAGAGGAGGAGGCCAGCGTGACCTAGGCTACCAAGGAAGAGGTAGAGGAGGAAGAGGTGGAAGAGACTTCAGAAGAAATCAGTACAACCAGAAGGAGACGGAGCAACCTCAGGGGTGGAGACACGATGGAGGAGGAAGAGGAAGAGGCCAAGGGAGAGGCCAAGGCAGAGGACAAGGAAGGGACCAAGGAAGAGGAAGGGGAGATATGTCCCAGACTCAATGTTACAACTGTAACAAGTTCGGGTATATGAGCTACGATTATTGGGCTCCCAGGAAGGGAGGAGATACCAATCACTATGCTGAGGCAAGTAACACGGGTGACAACCCAATGATGTTCCTTACCATCCAAGGTCTGGCAGGAGGGAGGAACGGAGTGTGGTACTTGGACACTGGCGCAAGTAACCACATGTGTGGAGATAAGGAGCTGTTCACCAGCCTTGAAGAAAACGGTGGTGAAGTCAGTTTTGGCGACGCCTCGAAGATATCTGTGGAAGGATGAGGAATGATAGCGATCACGATGAATGGGAAGGAGGTGCATATCAACGATGTCTTCTATGTGCCAGGCTTGAGTAGTAACATCCTAAGTCTTGGGCAGCTGGTAGAAAAGGGCTATCGTGCCCTGTTGAGGGATAATACCTTAGTGATGAAGGATAATCAAGGAAGAGAGGTGGTGAGAGTGAAGATGGCGACAAATTGTCTCTTCCCTCTAAGTATGGATGCCAAGGAGATGGCATGTCTTGCGAATACAGGAGAAGAAGAGGAAGCTTGGCTGTGGCACCACCGGATGGGCCATCTGGGGTTCACAGGCCTGAAGCTATTATCCCACTCCAAGATGGTAGAAGAGTTGCCCATGATCTCGCCTCCTCAGAGGGTATGTGAGGCATGTACCAAAGGAAAGCAGAAGAGAGAAACGTTCGAGGCTGGAAAGTCCCGGAGGGCGATAAGGCAGCTGGAACTAGTTCATTCGGACATAACAGGTCCGTTTGAGACGTCCTCAGTTGGAGGCAGCAGATACTACATTACCTTCACAGATGACTACAGTCGGAAGTGTTGGGTGTACTTCCTAAGAGAGAAGGCCGAGGCACTTGACAAATTCAGGGAGTTTAAGGCAATGGCTGAGAAGGAGAGTGGGCAGCCACTGAAGGTACTTAGGACAGATAGAGGTGGGGAGTACACCTCTAGGCTGTTTGATGATTTCTGTAGAGAATGGGGGATCTCTCATCAGCTGACGGCGGCGTACTCACCTCAGCAGAATGGCGTGGCCGAGAGGAAGAACCTTACCATCATGAACATGGCGAGAAGTATGGTGAAGGGCAAGGGGTTGCCGAAGAAGTTCTGGGCGGAAGCGGTGCAAGTGGCAGTGTACGTGTTGAACCGTTGTCCAACAAAGAGTGTGAAGTTCAAGACTCCATTTGAAGCTTGGAGTGGGTGGAAGCCCAGTGTGAAGCACCTAAGGGTCTTCGGGTGTGTGGCTTATGCCCATGTCCCAGACCAGAGGAGAAGAAAGTTGGATGACCGGAGCGAGAAGTGCATCTTCGTAGGCTACGCTCCTGCGAGCAAGGCATACAAGCTGTACAACCCGGTGACGGAGAAGGTCATCATCTCAAGGGATGTGGTGTTTGAAGAAGACAGCTGCTGGAGCTGGGATAAAGAGGTGAGGAGCATCAAGGGGATGTTCTTCGATGAAGATGAAGAAGAGGATGGTCAGGAAGCAGATGCTGAGATGGGTGGAGCTGAGCCACCATCGCCACCCAGCAGGGAGCCAGGGGGAGCTCTCACTCCCTACTCTAGTGGAGCAAGCACTAGTAGAGGTGGTTCCACTGGAGCAAGTACCAGCGGGAGCAAGGCGGATCGTCCTCAACCTCGGATGAGGAGGTTGGAGGAGATCTACGAGGAGACGGCACCAACTGCTAACAACTTTTCTTTATATTGTCTCTTAGCAGATGTTGAGTCATACTCATATGAGGAAGCAGCCAAAGAAAAAACTTGGAGGAGTGCTATGGATGTGGAGATAGCCTCCATCAAGAAGAATGACACCTGAAAGCTGGTGGATCCACCTGCAAGCCACAAACCCCTCGGGGTGAAGTGGGTGTATAAGGTGAAAAAGAATAAAGATGGAGGCATGGAGAAGCATAAGGCGCGGCTAGTCGTGAAGGGCTACTGGCAAGTCCAAGGGGTGGACTATGATGAAGTTTTTGCCCCAGTGGCGAGGATCGACACTATCACGATGATCATCGCACTGGCAGCGCATCATGGGTGGAAGATCATGCAGATGGACGTGGTCTCTGCCTACCTGAATGGTTACCTAGAAGAGAATGTGTACATCAGACAACCCCCAGGATACGTCGTGAAGGGACAGGAGAAGAAAGTGTGCAAGCTGGACAAGGCCCTATATGGTTTGAAGCAGGGGGGCTCGCGCCTGGAATGGGAGGATTGATGCCTACCTCCAGAAGCACGGTTATAAGAAGTGCCCCTATGAGTATGCTTTGTACACCAAGGTGGAGAAGGGTGGAGACATGATGATCATATATCTATATGTAGACGACATGATCTTCACCGGCAACAGCCCCGTAATGTTTGAAGAATTCAAGAGAACCATGAAGAAAGAGTTCGAGATGACGGACCTGAGAGAGCTCAACTATTTTCTGGGAGTGGAGGTAAAGCAGAGTGAAGCTGGGATCTTCATCTCACAAAAGAAGTACGCAGAGGAGATCCTGAAGAAGTTCAGGATGGAGAACGGCAAGCCTATTTCTACTCCTGCCGACCCAGGACTGAAGTTGAGCAAGGACTCGAAGGAAGGAGCGGTGGACCCAACTATGTTCAAGAGCCTGGTCGGAAGTCTAAGGTACATGTCTTTCACTAGGCCGGACATCATGTATGCGGTCGGGGTAGTAAGCAGGCACATGGAGGAGCCCAAGCAGGACCACTTCACAGCAGCGAAGAAGATCCTGAGGTATGTGAATGGGACTCGAGACCACGGCCTGAAGTACTCTACTGGCGAAGAGCTGAAGCTAGTCGGGTATTCGAACAGTGATTATGGAGGTGATGTTAATGACCGGAAGAGTACTTCCGGGTATGCTTTTCATGTGGGAACGGGAGTGTTCTCATGGAGTTCGAAGAAACAGGCGACGATTGCCTTGTCTTCATGCGAAGCGGAGTACATAGCAGCAGCGGCCTGTACCTGCCAGGCGATCTGGCTGAGGAACATCATGGAGGAGCTACATCATCCGCAGGATAGGCCTATGACAATGTATGTTGATAACATATCGGCCATCCAACTCGCGAAGAACCCGGTGCTGCATGGGCGGAGCAAACACATAGAGACAAGGTACCACTTCCTCCGTGAGCAAGTGGAGATGAAGACGGTTGAGGTGGTGTACTGCCCAACCGGAGAGCAGATCGCGGACATATTCACTAAGGCGTTGAAGGTGGAGACATTCGAGAAGCTCAAAGGCAAACTCGGCATGGTCTGGCAAGTTTGAGGGGGAGTGTGTTGGACTTTTGTTTTGTTGACCAGTCAACTTTTGAATTTTAATATTATTTTATGTATGAGTAATTAATAGGAGAGAGTGTGTATTAAATAGGAGAGAGAGAAGGTGGTTGATTTTGGTTGCCTATAAATAGGCATGTGTATAGTTCATTTGAGATTGATGAATAAAGAGATAAACTCCCAAACTCCTTGTCCCTGTTTAGAGAGAGAGAGAGAGAGGGAAGCGCCGCAGCGCTGGTGTGTTTTTTTGTCCGGGCGGTTAGAAGTTGAAGCTGTGCGGTTTGGTGAGCTCGCCGCGAGAGGGAACTCGCGGTTTGTGCAGCTCGCGCAGTAGTAGCTCTCGCAGGAGGAGCTCGCGCAGGAGGAGCTCGCGCTGGAGGCACTCGCCAAGCAAGTAGCAGCAGCTCGTTGGCGTCGTGGTCGCGCGAGTAGACGGATCTCGCCACGCGAGTTGGGCGGCCAAGCCGCGAGTGGGGTGCAGTCTCGCCTGGTGGTCTAGGCGCAAGGTGTTGAAGGCGACCTCGCTGGGTTGTTCTCGCGCGTGGAGGCGGGAACTCGCTCGCGCGAGTTGGTACTCGCCTAATAGGAGGGAGGTCGCGCGGTTTGAGGCGGCGGTCTCGGTTTTGGTGTTAGAGTTGTGGTGTCAAGTGAAGTTGTTAGTGGAGTTGGGATTGAGCGGGAGCCCGTACACGTTTCCGACATCTTCATCGGGGGTAGTGGCCGGAACCCAAGCCTCCACCAACGGTGGAGGGGCAGCCCGTGATTCCCCCCCCCCCCCCCTGTTTTTCTTTCACGGTGGACCTGGAGGTTTTTTCCCTCCAGGTCGCCGGCGGCGGACCACCGCCGACCGACGTTTCGCCGGAGAGTCGCCCTGGGAGGGGTTGCTGGGAGTGGTGGCCGGAGCAACCGGTGCTCCCGCCGGCCAAGGGGCCACCCGCATGACCTCCCAGTGGCTGCATGCATGCAGCCACCGTGGGTCTCCTTTTTTTTTCTTGTGTTCTGTTTGGCGCAGAGCCGCCGGAGGTGGCTGAGGCGGTCCACCGCAGGCCGACACATCACCGGACCTGCCTCCCCGAGCGCGTCCACGTGAGGGGGTTATCGGGTTAAACTCCCCGCCGGTGCTGGAGGGGAGGCCCTGCCCGTAGCAAAGCTACAGGTCCGGACCTGGAAGGGTTTTCCTTCCAAGTTTTGGGCCCGCCGGCGGCGTTCGGCCATCGGCCGACACCTCGTCGGAGCTACCTCCCCGGGCGCCGCTATTCGAGTGTAATGGCTGGAGCAATGGTGGCTCCGACCGGCCGTGGGAAGATCCGCGTACGATTCCCAGGGGACTGCATTTTATTTTAAAATTTATTTTGGGAATGTATATATTGCGTTAGTTACCGAAGTTTTCATACATATGAAAATTTAAATCGACTATTCTACCTGAACTCATTATTTCAATGTTTTCTTTTATATTCGAAATGTACCAAGCTATTGTAGAAGTTAAGTTTTCACGTGTGAGAAAATATTAGGTGAGCTTACATTGTTTTGTGAAGTCTCCCATTATGTGCTAGTTTAGCTGATTTTAAGATATAATTACAGTTGTATTTTATTTTGGATTGTTTAAGCTGTGTTATTTACAGTCCTTTTCATATATATATATATATATATATATATATATATATATATATATATATATATATATATATATATATATATATATATATATATATATATATACTATAAGCAAAGACAAAAGGTTAATGGTGTAACATTGATGCTACCCGAAATACCCCTTATAATATAAGCAAAGACAAAAGGTGGATTGTGTAACATTGATACTACCCGAAATACACCTAAAAATATAATCCTTAAGTTAGATTATTTGGTTCTTGGTCATTTTGGTTTGTCATCAGAGATTTTCCCACCAATGAAATCTTTTTTTTCAAATCAGTTTTTGCTTTTCAAATCTGATTTTACTTTATTTCAAATCAAGTTTTTGCATCCATGACGAATATCGCTCCCACGCCGAATGTCAAATTAAGTTCTTCCTTAAATTCATTCATGCAATGTACCCCTTGCGACGAATGTCTCCCCCACAACGAATGTCTCCCCCACGATGAATGTCGCCCCCATGACGAATGTCGCCCCCACGACATATGTCGCCCCCACGACAAATGTCTCCCCTACGACAAATGTCTCACCAACGACGAATGTTGTCCGCACGGGTCCCCGTGAACGACTGCTTGTATATATATATATATATATATATATATATATATGTATGTATATATTTGGACAACATATCATGGTCATTCATCCTACTATATTATAAAGAAGTATTTGGACTTCATCTCAATCATTAAATAGGAACCACATCTTTAATCTTCACCCTTCAAACTTCTTTAATTTGAATCCCCCGCCTCACCGCTACATGAAAAAACTCATCGTGTGAGCATTTTTCTCCTCCTGCAAGCAAAGCAAAAAAAATGCACCTCTTTATTCCAATTTACAAGGCAATGTCACATCCACTTTATTTTAAATTTGAATCCCTCTCTACTTTATTTGAAATCCTTTCCAATTGCAGCAGCCAACCTGTCGTCTTCCTCGCCGGAAAACCCTACCGCCCAGCTCTCATGCGCTCTCCTCTACCTCTCACCATCGGCAACCCCGCTCTCATCGCCTCTGTCGTTACCGACGCCGAAGGCCTCTGTCGACGCCGACCGCAAGCTCGCCGTCCACGACGCCGTGTAAGGTTGCGGGGAGTAGTATCGCGGTGCTTATACATCGCCGCTCAGCTTGGGCGCCTCCAACCCCTCGACGGAGTAAGTTTCATTTTTGATTTTCACTTTCAATCTTCTCCCATTTTCCTAAACTCTCACTTATTCCGCCTCTTTTGGAGATCTCCCTGACCGCTCTCCTCCATTGTCGAAGGTTAGAACCCAGTTAGGTCAACGGCTAGAATCCTAGAACATTGCATTTGTAATGCGATGTTCAGTAGTTCATTTTCTTTTTTCTTATAGTAAAATGTTTGATGACTTTATCCGCCCAAATGATCTTATAGCAAAGTATTGTCTGAGCATAAAGTACGATTGTAATAAATAAATTACATGTGTTTCATAATTACATGCGATAAAAATCATGAGGATATGTATGATCGTTATTTTGTTTTCCTGATTCCTAATATAGATGTGATCTCATTCATTTAGTGTATTTTGTTTTTCGAGTGAAAAAATGTGCTTCCTGAACTATCAACAAATATCTTTACAATTAATCTTGGAGCGATTTATAACTAATCTCGCATATTCTCTTGCTTTCCGGCTTGTTTTATGTTGCAAATGCTAAAATCTGTCTCTTTTTATTTATGCTTTATCTATTTGGTTGTGTTTATACAGGAGAAGGATGGTAAAAAGAGCAAGTGGGCTATAGGTTGGAGGTCGAATTTGCTTTCCATTTTCTCTCCATCTCCTATAAGATAAATTAAACATAACAAATATACAAATTTCTCTCATTATATCTACAGGTCACCGAGTCTCTAATATCTTATATCTTGTTGTTATTTTTGATATCATTTTAAATGATTTTATGGAAGAATATTCTCATCTTTTTTGAGTGCTTATGCATAATTAACAACACAAAAGCAAAGACTTGAGTGAAAATTTATGTCCAGCTCTTTACGTAGTTATTAATGAACTGTAACTAGAATTTCATACAAGCAAGTATGCCTCTCTTATTTAATTCTTTTAAGTTGTCACTAGGTCAACAACAAGTGAAATATTTATACACATGGCTATGAATAAATGTAAAGCCAGGTGGCGTTGAGCGGGCACTGGACGCCAGGGGTGTTGAGCGGGCACTCGACGCCAGGGGCGTTCAGCGGGCACTCGACTCCTGGGGCGTTGAGCGGGCACTCGACTCCTGGGGCGTTGAGCAGGCGTCGGGTGCCCCCTCCAAGCTAGGGGCGTTGAGTGGGCACTCACTCAATGCCCGGGGCGTTGAGTGCCACTCAATAGGCGTTGAGTGCACTCAATCCCGCCGCACCAGCCCGGGGTGTTGAGTGCACTCAACGCCGCCGCAGCAGCCCGGGGGCTTGGCGACGCCCGCCGTCGATGGATTGGGGTACTGTCGCGGGGCGACCCGCCGGGGGCGGGCGAAGCCCGCCGTCGCGGGCCAGGTACTGTGGCGCGTAGCCATAGAGTCAGAGCCCCGTGTCGGGCACTCAACGTCAGGGGCGTTGAGTGAGCACTCAACGCCGTCGCAGGTTGAGTGCACTCAATGTCGTCGCAGGTTGAGTGCACTAAATGTCACATGCATTGAGTGCACTCAACGCCGCCGCAACAGCCCGGGGGCTTGCAACGCCCGTCGTCGCTGGATTAGGGTACTGTCGCGGGGAGACCCGCTAGGGGCGGGCGAGGTACTATGGCGCGTAGCCATAGGGGCGGAGCCCGTGTCGGGTGTTGAAGCCAAATCTGACCTCAACTGGAGTTCGAAGAAAAAGGGGTGCAGCCAAAACCTACTTCTCTCAAGTCTCAACCCTCGACTGGATTCAAAGGACTTAAGACTGACCCAATAGCCTCAGCAGGGAGGTCCCACCTCACACCCGGAAGATCCCTGAGAGCTTCCCCTCCTAAGCCAAAGCTGGGCTGGGAGCTCCTCAGAAAGCACTGGAATTTGGGAGATAATGATAGCTTGCCTTCTAAGGAGCCCTTATGGGTCTATTTATAGCATCTTGTTGTCCTGAAATTACTGAAAAGCCCCTAGTTGGTCTGCCAATAGACGAATCCCGCTGTTTTTCTGAGGGCGCCTGGGGTAAATTTACCTGAGGGCAATCTGGTCATTTAACCCTAGGCCTTGGGCCCCACTCGGCGAGAGCTGTGCCGAGGTCCTCCTGTTCAGAGCCTGTCGCGAACGCTCTCGCCTGCTTACAAGCGAGAGCCCTAGGAGATTGGAGCCTGGCGCAAGCGCAAGCGTTCCCGCACCGGCCGCGCTCGATGATCTTGGCCCGTTGTTCTCCGTTCGACGATCCGGTTGCGCTCGCCGATCTTGGATCGACGATCTGGCGCGAACGTTCCCGCCTTCTTTGGGCGAGATCTTCCTTAGGGCGGGAACTCCTTCGGCTAGCCCAACTGTGACCATTGTGTCTCCTGGTCTGGCTCAGCGAATATGGGGTTGTACACAATCCCCGCTCTTTTTGAGCTAGCTCTGCGCTCGAAAAGACATGTCCAACTCAAAAATATTCGCTGAGCACGTGTCAACATCAGGGAATCTTTCGGTGGGTCGTACGGTGTCTATAAATATGTGTGCCGATAGACTGCCATAATACTTCCCTCGAGTCGTCATTCTCCCCCTGAGCTCTGGCCTCCTCTCGTTATACCTTCCAAGCGTGCCGACAAACCGCTTCTGCAAGATCTGCAGGACCGCATAAACGCGTCACAGGCGCGAGCCGGGGCTAACAGCGCCCTGGTTGCCCCATGGCCAGCGAGACAATCGTCGGTCGCTGAGCCTTCTCTGCCCAAGAAGAAGAAGAAGAAGAGGGCGAAGGTGGTTCAGCGGGACCTGCCCCGCAAGAACAGGAGCCCGCCTACCCCAACCCCTAGCCGCGCGGACGGCCCCTCGCCGTGGAAGGTATGTTCGATTTGCCAATTATTGAAAACACCAGCTGCTCAGTAGTTGACGTGATATCTCTCGTAGGAGACGGTTCCCGATGCTGCCGCGTCCCCGCGAGAACCCCTGGATCCACCCTCTAGCCATCTCGAGGATCAACCGCGGGATCCCGAGGTGGCCCCTCCACCTGACTCGAACACCGCTGGTAAAAGTTCCCCTCTCGCCCTTGACTTAAATCTTTAAATGCTGAACTGATTTCTCGCAGCGTCAGTTTCCGCACCATCAGATCTCGCCACCCGGGAGAGCGGGGCGAGAGCTGCGAATCAGCCTGTCCACGCGGTCGATTCCTCCCTACCGGCGGGAGGAAATACTGCCGAGTCCTCCGTGCCTTTGTTACACGTCAGCCCTCCCGCGGGAGAGGAGACCCGCTCCCCCGCTCCTGACCAAGCCGGGATCACCATTCGCAAAGTTTACCCCCCCCCCCCCCCGGAAAAGGAAAGCCAATCCACCTCCTCTTTGGAGCTGCGGGGGGATGGGCCTTCTCACCTGCCGTCGACTGGGGGGCCTCGTCATGCTGAAGTTATATGGAAACTTTATCACAGCTATCCTTTAGCTCTCGCTAAAATAGGGACTCTTTTGACAGGGGACATGGGCTCGCGGCTTGGAGCTGAGGTAGAGGAAGAAGAAGAAGAAAGAGAGGGAGAAGATGGCGAGATCTCTCCCTTCCCTTCGTCTGACGAGATGGAGGAGATCCTGGCCGGTGCCGGGAGCGCGAAAAGACGGGGGAAGAAGGTCGCTGCCGTCCTGTCGAAGCTCATCCGGCGAGAACGGGTCCGCGACCTGGCGGCAAAAGAGTTCCGCCAGTCAGTGGAGAAGAGGCTAGAGACCCTGGAGCGGGATTACCTTATCGGCGAGATGGACCGGCCTGGGGGAGCTACCGCCGGATCCTCACCCGAGAGGTGCATCGAGCGAATCCGGGATCTGTCCCGCCGGGTTGACCTGGGATGCAGCGTTCTGTCGTCTTACTTCAACCCGCAGGCGCCACCCCGGACCAAGCTGGGGGACCGAGGAAAATGGCGGTGGGAGCAAGGGAAATGGCGCTGGGAGCCTTACTGAAGCGCGAGACATCCCCTCCTCTTCCCCAGGCCTTCCCTTCTCAGATGTACCTTTATTTACTTGCTTAGAACTGTAATTAATAACTCTGCGCTTATCGCTTATTTTTTATCCCGTTCTCGCTCAACGAGAGCCATAACTCGATATTTATTACTTTCTATTATGGTATGCGTATGTATGTTATTTTCCCGGGCTCTGGGTCAGCGGGAGCTACCTTGCTTCCGCCGATCTCGCCTTTTGCATGTCATCTCGCCACGTTTGCGCTAGTCACTTAGTCAATAGGTCGCTGTCAAACTCGGGCGGGAAAAACGAAGCGTCGCTGACCTAGGACGCGCCGGCTATACCCCCGCCGCCTTTCTGAAAACAGTCATCACTATCCCGGTTTTCTATAAATAGGGAAGCTCACCTACCACATTCATTTCTCCGATTCCAGTCTCTCTCCTCTTCTGTCGCTTTCGCGGTTTCTCCAAAGCTCTCGCCTGTCTCCGCATCCTCTTTCCGCTCCCGTACCGTTCTCACTCTCGCCTTCTTCTTGAAGCTTTCGCCTTCAAACCTTTTATCGCGATGCCGGGCGGAAGTGAGGGACGATCCAACTGCGCGGAAGCTTTTCAGAAGCATCTTCTCCCTTCCTGCACTCTCACCGTGGATGAGTTCAACTTAATAAAGACTCAACTCATTCCCGCCAGCTTTACCGCGCGGAACCCGGGCAATCACGACAAGGTAAACACCGTAGGGGAGGGGGAGCTCGCCATCCCCATCGAACACTTCGAGGTGGGCTTCCGCCTGCCATTGTGGCTCGAGATGCGGCAGGCCCTCCGGTATTACGGGGTGGTCCCCGCGCAGCTGAACCCAAATTCAGTTGTGATTCTCGTGGCATTCATATGTTATATGCGGTCCGAGAGGATCGAGTTTAGCTTGCCGATCTTCCGCAAATTGTTTACTTTCCGCGCGAAAGGAGGTGTGGTATTTTTCTCAGGGCAACTGCTTACGACAATTGGTCTCGCCAACAAGCACCATAACTGGGGCGAGAGGTTCATTTACGTTTCCGGCGACTTCGGGAACGTACCTCTCGCCCCCATCCAATACGAGGATGCCGCCTACAAGCCCCCCTCTTTGGGCTCGCGCGAGAGCGCCCTCCTTCAGTTCTTTGGAACCAAGGACTTCGACGTCCTCCACCTTCGGCGAGACGTCGATTCTCTCCCCCCTGTACTTCCGGGAGAAGGTAGAGTCTCGCCTTTATCTTTCTTTTCCTTGTCTTTTCCAAGGTTGGAACTTAGTGTCATTGTTTTCGCAGGAGAGCGCGAGATCTCCTTACGTCAGCCTTTTGACGAGGCTCGTGCCGGAGGGAGTCAGCCTCCTAAAGACCCGATGGCTCTCGCGAAGGCCGCTGCGCAAGCCTGCCGGAAAGAGTCGGCCCCTCCTCCTTCAGGTGGTGCCGTGAAGCGAAAGCCCGGTGCACCCGCTCCTCCATCAATCAAGAGACCCAAGACAACCGACACCGAGAAGGGCAAGGCCGTCGTGGTGTCGCCCGCCCAACCTCTCCCTGCGGGCCGCTCCTTTGAGGAGGTCTTGCAGGCCGTAAACCAGATTGCGGCCGCCAGGGGCGGCCCTGAGACCCCTGCCGAGATCCCTCAGGCCCCTGGTGCCGCAGAGAGTGAGGGTGCCGCCGCCGGGACCTCCGGCCAGCCCCTGTCTGAAGAGGTGCCGCGGGGCCATCGCAATTTTGGTCTCGGCATGAGGTGCCTGGACGCGGAAAACAAGCCACTGCTGCAATGGGATCCTGATGCCAACAAGGTCTCGATCGCGTCCTTCTTGCCAAGCTGGGCAGAGCGAGACGAGGTCACCGGTGAGGCTTTCGCCTTAGGCTACTGTCTCTACGGCCGGGAGGATGCTAGCATCTACGACAGGATGTCGACCCGACTGCTGGCCTACGACTCCACTCGCGCCCTGATGCGTGGGCTGGAGCTTGCGCACATGTGTGCTCACCGGAGCATCACAATAGACCGTAACTTCCAGGACATGTTCAAGGCTAGGGACGATGCGGTAGCTCAGGCGGCCACGCTGGCCAAGGAGCTGGCCGAGGCCCAGCAGCTGTTATCCTCACGCCAGGCGGAAGGGGTAAGCGAGATCTTTCCCAGCGTTTGCTCTCGCTACTTTATCTCTCCTCTTTCATGCTAACCTTTCGTTGCTCAGGATTCCGCACAGGCCGCGCTTCGCGAGGAGCTATCCCAAGCCTGATACGACAACATTCTCCTGCGGGAGCAGATTGCGCGTCTCGAGGCGAGTGCCCCCCCCCCCCCCCCCCCCGCTGGACGAGAGACTGAAGAGGTAGTATTACTCGGTCTATGATATCGACAAGCTGCTCCAGGGGAACGCACAAGCTACAGTAAGGTTGACGCTGGAGATGCTGCGAGACGTCAACTGCTGGGATGGGAGGGGCAAAGACATCACTGCCCAACAGCTCGTTCCATGGCTTTTCGAGCCTATTCCAAAGCCCCTGGGCGCCCCTGATACCCCACCCACGGATGTCCTGAAATCCCCTGCTGGGGGTGGCGAGACCTCCGGGGAGAGCTCCGGCGAAAACTCCAGCGGGAGCTCAAGCGGGAGTTCTGAGGGGTACAGTTTGTCTCCTTGAGGGCCCCTCTTTGCTTTTCTTTTTGCCTCAATGTAAAGCGCGAGACGCTCTCAGTTTGTACTTATATATAATATTTTTAATGCAAATGTTTTCTTTGTAAATATCCCATCCTGTCACTGTGAATGTGCCCAATGCAATTTTCGTGGTCGAATGTTTCCTGCGTGTGCTTTCGCCGAGGCCCTTGGCCTTCTTAGGATAGCCTTCCCTAGCGATGGACCAGCGGTAACCTGCATGAATCCTTAGGCGGGAACCTGCTGCAACATGCCAGCCGGAAGCGTGGCTTACGAACCCTTGGGACGGAACCGCGTTCTTTAGCCTACGCGAATCCCTTCAGGCCCGTCGCCTAACGATCCCGCCCATTTGTTCGAGAATATTAAGAGCCTTCTTGGCGAAAGCCCCCCACTGCGAGATCACTTTGATGGGGACTTCCCCGCTGAGATCTATCCCTGCCGAGACCTTTCCTATCTTTTTCATTTTGCATTCCCAATGCGCCTCCTGCCTTGTCCAAATCAAGCCAACCAAACCAAACCTATCCCCCACAGGCGAGCCGAGCTCGGGGTGCCGATGAAGATCTCAATCCAACCAAACCTATCCCCCACAGGCGAGCCTTCGGATCTGCCAGCTAGATGAGAGCCTGCGCAGCGGGTCTGCCTGGGGCCGAGCCGAGCTCGGGGTGCCGATGAAGATTTCAAACCAACCAGACCTATCCCCCACAGGCGAGCCTTCGGACCTGCCAGCTAGATGAGAGCCTACGCAGCGGGTCTACCTGGGGTCGAGCCAAGCTCGGGGTGCCGATGAAGATCTCAAACCAATCAGACCTATCCCCTACAGGCGAGCCTTCGGACCTGCCAGCTAGATGAGATCCTGCGTAGCGGGTCTACCTGGGGCCGAGCCAAGCTCGGGGTGCCGATGAAGATCTCAAACCAACCAGACCTATCCACCACAGGCGAGCCTGCGGACCTGCCAGCTAGATGAGAGCCTGCGCAGCGGGTCTACCTGGGGCCGAGCCAAGCTCGGGGTGCCGATGAAGATCTCAAACCAACCAGACCTATCACCCACAGGCGAGCCTTCGGACCTACCAGCTAGATGAGAGCCTGCGCAGCGGGTCTACCTGGGGCCGAGCCAAGCTCGGGGTGCCGATGAAGATCTCAAACCAACCAGACCTATCCCCCACAGGCGAGCATTCGGACCTGCCAGCTAGATGAGAGCCTGCGCAGCGGGTCTACCTGGGGCCGAGCCAAGCTCAGGGTGCCGATAAAGATCTCAAACCAACCAGACCTATCCCATACAGGCGAGCCTTCGGACCTGCCAGCTAGATGAGAGCCTGCGCAGCGGGTCTACCTGGGGCCGAGCCAATCTCGGGGTGCCGATGAAGATCTCAAACCAACCAGACCTATCCCCCACAGGCGAGCCTTCGGACCTGCCAGCTAGATGAGAGCCTGCGCAGCGGGTCTACCTGGGGCCGAGCCAAGCTCGTGGTGCCGATGAAGATCTCAAACCAACCAGACTTATCCTACACAGGCGAGCCTTCGGACCTTCCAGCTAGATGAGAGCCTGCGCAGCGGGTCTACCTAGGGCCGAGCCAAGCTCGGGGTGCCGATGAAGATCTCAAACCAACCAGACTTATCCCACACAGGCGAGCCTTCGGACCTGCCAGCTAGATGAGAGCCTGCGCAGCGAGTCTACCTGGGGCCGAGCCGAGCTCGGGGTGCCAATGAAGATCTCAAACCAACCAGACATATCCCCCACATACGAGCCTTCGGACCTGCCAGCTAGATGAGAGCCTGCGCAGCGGGTCTACCTGGGGCCGAGCCAAGCTCGGGGTGCCGATGAAGATCTCAAACCAACCAGACCTATCCCCCACAGGCGAGTCTTCGGACCTGCCAGCTAGATGAGAGCCTGCGCAGCGGGTCTGCCTGGGGCCGAGCCAAGCTCGGGGTGTCGATGAAGATCTCAAACCAACCAGACCTATCCCACATAGGAGAGCCTTCGGACCTGCCAGCTAGATGAGAGCCTGCGCAGCGGGTCTACCTGGGGGCGAGTCAAGCTCGGGGTGCCTATGAAGATCTCAAACCAACCAGACCTATCCCCCACAGGCGAGCCTTCGGACCTGCCAGCTAGATGAGAGCCAGTGCAGCGGGTCTACCTGGGGCCGAGCCAAGCTCGGAGTGCCGATGAAGATCTCAAACCAACCAGACCTATCCCCCACAGGCGAGCCTTCGGACCTGCCAGCTAGATGAGAGCCTGCACAGCGGGTCTACCTGGGGCCGAGCCAAGCTCGGGGTGCCGATGAAGATCTCAAACCAACCAGACCTATCCCCCACAGGCGAGCCTTCAGACCTGCCAGCTAGATGAGAGCCTGCGCAGCGGGTCTACCTGGGGCCGAGCCAAGCTCGGGGTGCTACAAAACGAATGATCACGTTATATTATGAAAAAATTGGCAACAGTTAAGAAAAAACCACTCGATATAGTGTAATAAATTCATTTTTGAAATACATGGTTACATCCTTCCCCCCTCAGGGGTAGAAGCGTTTTAGATCATCACCGCTCCAAGTGTGGCTTAGGGCCCTCCCCTCCACGTCCTGGAGGTAGTGTCCCCCTGTTCCGAGGGCTTCCTTCACAATGTATGGACCTTCCCAGTTCGGGTGGAGCTTACCCACGGGAGCCGACCTTCCAGCCGCGTCAACCTTTCTCAGCACCAGATCCCCTTCAGCAAACTGCTTGACCCTGACATGCTTATCAAAATGCTTGGTCATCCGTCGCTTGATCTCCTCTTGCCTGATAGCCGCCACATCTCGCAGTTCCTCCACCATATCTAACGAGAGGCGCTGCCCCTCCTCATTATCCACCCTCCAAGCCTCGTCTCCTTCGCCCGCGGCTATGACTCGTGGGGACCGGACCTAAAACTCCACTGGTAGGACGGCCTCACACCCATGAGAGAGCTTGAAGGGGGTCTCACCGGTGGCCGTGTTTGGGGTCGTCCGCAAGGCCCACAGGACCGAGGGGAGCTGCTCCATCCCAATTTCCCTTCAAGTTCTCCACCTTTTTCTTTAGTAGGTTTACAATGATTTTGTTTGCTGCTTCCACCTGGCCGTTACTCCGAGGGTGATTGACGGAGGCAAACCGGATATCTATCCCTAGTTGAGCGCAGAAGCTGATGAACTCCTCGCTGGCAAACCGGGGCCGTTATCGGTCACTATTGCTTGGGGCCACCCATGTCTACAAATGATTTACCCCCAGACGAAGTTCCTTATGACCTGCGAGGTGACCTTGGCTAAGGCTTTAACCTCTAGCCACTTCGAGAAATAATCGACCATGACCAAGAGGAACCTCCTCTGCCCACTAGCCGGAGGAAAGGGCCCAACAAAGTCCATTTCCCAGATAGCGAATGGCCACGGTGCCGTGATACTCCGGAGCCTCTGAGCTGCCAAGAGTTGAAGGGGGGCGTAGAGCTGACATTTTTGACACCTCCTCACGAACTCCATGGCATCCTTCCTTAGGGTGGGCCAGAAGTACCCCTGTCTGACCACCCTTGCCTCCAGCGTCCTTCCTCCAGAGTGACTGCCGCACTCGCCCGAGTGCACCTCCCTTAATATCTTCGGGATCTCTTCTTCGGTCACACATCTAGCTAGGAGCCCTGATAACATCTTACGATTCAGACCCCCTCCATCATTAAGTAGTGAGCCGCTTTGCGCTTGAAGCTTCTCCCGACCTCGGTCCCCTCAGGCAGTTCACCGGTGGTCAGGAAGGTCACAAATGGATCCACCCACGAGGGTTGCCGATCCACCACCATCAACTCTCCTTCCTCGATAGCCGGTCGGAATAGCTCCGTCAAGGTCCCTCCTCCCCGAGGTCCGAACTTGGCTAGTCGATCGGCGGCTACACTTTCTTCCCTTGGAACATGTTGAATTGAGAATGACCGGAATCCTCCGATGATCGCCCTTACCTTGGAGAGGTATCTGATGTGGGTTGGCTCCCGAGCTTAAAACTCTCCCCAGATCTGCGATGCCACTACCTTTGAATCAGTGAAAACTTCCACATCCCGAATCTCCAGCTCCTTTGCCAGGCGGAGGCCGGCAATCACGGCCTCATATTCCGCTTGATTGTTGGTCACGGGGAAATGTAGAACGACCGCTTACTCTATGGTTATCCCTTGAGGACTTGTCAATACCACCACTGCCCCGAGGGAGTGCCTTCCCGAGGCCCCATCCACCATCAACTTCCATGCTTCTCGAGGTTGCTGCTCTCCCCCCTCGACTTCAACAATGTAGTTTGCTAGGAAGTCCGCCACTGCCTGTGCCTTGATGGAGAGCATTGGGACAAAGGAGATGTCGAACTCGCTTAGCTCAATGGACCACTTAGCCAGTCTCCCCGAGTGCTCCACTCCTTCGAAGATCTTGCGAAGAGGGTGGTCGGTCACCACCCAAATTGAATGCGCTTGAAAGTACGACCAGAGTTTTCTTGCCGAGATGACCAAGGCGTAAGCGAGCTTTTCCAGGATGGGGTAGCGAAGCTCTACTTTCCTCAATATCCGGCTGATGTAGTAGATGGGCAGCTGCTTCTTTCCTTCCTCCCTTACTAGGACGGAGCTTACCACCTCCGCTCCCACCCCGAGGTACAAGGTCAGGTCCTCTCCTTCCTTTGGGCTCTGAAGGAGAGGAGCCTGATAGAGTTGTCTTTTCAGCCCTTGGAAGGCCTCTTCGCACTCGGTTGTCCATTCGAACCTTTGATTCCCTCGCAGCACCTTAAATAATGAAGAACATTTGTCTCCTGCCCTGGAGAGGAACCTGCTTAGCCCAGCTAGCTTTCCTGTCAAGCGCTGGACCTCCTTGGCGTCGCGAGGTGACTCCAAATCCAGGATGGCATTCACCTTGTCCGAGTTGGGCTCCACCCCTGCCGGAGTCAGAAGATGCCCGAGGAACTTCCCGCGGCTGGCCCCGAAGACACACTTCAAGGGGTTCAGCCTCATCTTGAATCTTCTTAAGGTGGCGAATGTTTCCTCCAGATCTTGCAGGTGCGAAATCATGCACTTGCTTTTGATCATTAGGTCGTCGACGTAGACCTCCAAGTTCCTCCCCCTCTGGTCCCGGAAGACTCGATCCATCATGCGCTGATAGGTGGCCCCTGCATTCTTCAACCCAAAGGGCATCATTCTGTAACTGAAGCATCCCTCCCTCGTGATGAAGGAAACATCCTTAGTATCCGGAGGGTGCATCCGGATCTGGTGATAACCTGAAAAAGCATCTAAAAAGCTCATAACAGAAAAACCGACGGATGAATCAACCAGCGCGTCGATTCGAGGCAGGGGGTAGCAATCCTTAGGGCATGATTTATTTAACAAAGAAAAGTCAATACACCTTCTCCATTTTTCTCCTCCCTTCTTTATCATTACCACATTGGAGATCCAGCCTGAATACTGGATCTCTGAGATGAAGCCCGCCTCCAGGAGCTTCTTGACCTCCTCGCGTATTGGCTTCTCCAGCTTTGTTGTGATGGTCCTCATTTTCTGGCGTATTGGGCGGGTGCGGGGGTCCAAGTTCAGGCGATGGCAGGCCACATCAGCGTCGATGTCTGGCATGTCTGCCGCGCTCCAGGCGAAGATGTCGATGTTGCCCTGAATGCAAGCACGCACTTGTTCACGGGCCTCGGGACTCAAGCCCCCGCTGACCCGTACCCTTTGTACTTTCCCTGCGCTGGTGAAGACCTCCATCTCCACCACTTCTTCGGTCGGCTCCAGCCGCGACTGCTCCCAACCGGCCCTTGCCTCTTCCTCCAGCTCCAGCTCTCCTCTTTCTCCCTCCTCCTCGATCTCCATTGCTTCTTCCAGCCCCTCCTGCTGCTGCTCGACTCCTACGCCCCTCGAGGCCTCCCCTCAACTCCTCCTGTCGCTTGCTCTCCTACTTCCATCGCCCCTTTCGGGCTCTCCTGCCACTCGTCTCTACGGACAATCTGCACATCCCCTTGCAGCTTCTCAGTCTTATCTCCTCCGGCTTCCTCCCCAGCTACCTCTCTTACCTCCTCTAGGACCATCTCCCCTTCCTCAACAACCTCCTCTATAGCCGTCATCTCTATCTCCAACTCTTCTGCCTCTGTCATCCACGAAATGGTGTTGACTGCTGTAACGTAACATTGTCTTGCCACCTTTGGGTCCCCTCGTACCCTGACCTGCACCCCCCCCCCCCATTGTTAAACTTGAGGCATTGATGGAACGAGGATGGGACGCAACGAAAGGCGCTGATGAGGGGGCGCCCAAAGATGGCATTATAGCTGCTCGGGGCGTCCACTATCACGAACCTACAGTTCCAGGAGACGCCCCCCAACCTTACGTGTAGCCCAACTCCCCCTTCTACCTCTTTCCTTTCTCCAGAAAACCCGAATAGAGGTCCGTCCGACGCCAGGACCCTCTTCCCTTCAACCCTCATCTCATCAAAGGCCTTCTTGAAGATGACATTTACCGAGCTCTTGTTATCTACCAGTATCCTCGAGACCGTATAGTTCTCCACCGCCGTCTGGATCACCAGACCGTCACAGAATGGATCCTCATAGTCAGTCATGTCCGCTGATGAGAAAGTGATCTTTTCTTCCGGCGGGGGAGCCTGGGAGGTAGAGGTCACCCCCCTTCGGTACATGGTTTGTAGGCTCCCCTTGCGGGTTGCCTCAATCCCTACTCCTCCGTGAATCACCCCGATTCCCCCCGGGTCCCTACATCTACCCGATCTTCGCAAATATCTTCTGCCTCGCCCTGCTGCACCTCCACTATCCTCACCGGGGGATCTTGCCTCCCGGCTCCTCTTGCTTCTCTTAACTCTAAGAATTCCGGGCAGGTGGTCGTTGTGTGACCTTCCTCCTGGTGGAAGTCACAAAAGAGCAACGCCTCCCCGCCCCTTCTTCCGTCTCCCCTTCCTCTTCTACCTCCTCCTCGAGCCCCTCTAGCTTCTCCTCTCCCTCTTCCCACTTCCATGGCCTCCTGCGGTGGTGGGGGACGACCCCTCGGCTCTTTCCTCCACGCCGGTCGGTCGAACCTCCGGGGCTCCCGCAGGTTATCTCTCCCCTGGTAGCCTTCTCCCGGCCCCTGGGGGCGACCCTCCTGGGGCCTCCAACCCAACTGGTTGTTCGGCTCCCGGGACCCCCATCCCTGCTGCTGCCCAAACCTTCGGGGCTCTTCCCTTCTCCTTTCCTCCCTTTGCTCCCTCTGCTCCTTCTGTCTTCCCGCTGTTGGTTCTTTCACGTCGTCCTCTGCTAGCTTGGCCAACTTCCTGGCGAATGCTGGGTTTGCTCTCTCGAAGTCAATCTCCTTTGTCGCCCTCTCCATGAGCTCCTCAAAGGAGAGGGGCAGCACCCTCTTCAACTCCATGCTAAAAAATCCCGGTCTCAGCCCCAGGGTGAAGGCCAGCATCAGCGCGTACCCTGGAACCTCCTGGACCAAAAGGATCTCCTCCTAAAACTGGTTGACATAGTGACCCAGCGTCTCATCCGGCTTCTGCCTCACCGCAAATAGACACTCCGCTTCCGTCTTCCGCTTCTTCGAGGTTGAGAACCTCAGCAGGAAACTTCTCCGCAGATCTTCAAAACAGTAGATTGACCTTGCTGGCAACTGGTCGAACCAGTCCCGAGCCTTCTCCTTTAACGTGATGGCAAATAGCCGGCACTTGAAGGCATCCGTCATCTGCCTTATTGATACCACGTCCTCAAACCACTGTACATGCTGTATCAGGTCATCCTTCCCCGAGTAGTAGGACATGTCGGGCTCCCGGAACCCCTCCGGTACCAGAGCTGAGATGATGAGCTCGCTAAATGGGCTCTCGCCTCCTGCCTGGCGAGAGGGCACGTCCCGCGGCCTCGGCTGACTGGCCCGATCCGCGAGACTGTTCCCTGGGAAGAGCTCCCGCACTGTCGTTTCCTTCTCGCCCAGATCCGTCAGTGCCTCCTTGCCCGGGCGCTGGCTCTGGCCAGGGAAAAGTTCCCGCGCCGCCACATCTCTCTCGCCAGCCTCCCCCGGGACCTCCTTTCCCGGGCGCTGCCCTGGGGCGTTCTCGGCCAAGAGCGGGACCTCTTCTATTGGGACCTGAGGGGTGGCCCACTCGCCTCTCGCCGAGAAGGCCAAACTGATCGTCTGCAGAACCTCTCGTCTGAACTCATCCAGCATCCTCTTCGTCGCTTCCTCTCCCCGGGTGGGGGAGCCTCCAGAACCTGACCCTTCACCTTCACCTCCAACCATGGGACAAAACTCGAGGCTTTCTTGTATCAGCTGTCTTCCACGCTCACCGCACCAGAACTGTTGAAGCCAAATCTGACCTCAACTGGAGTTCGAAGAAAAAGGGGTACAGCCAAAACCTACTTCTCTCAAGTCTCAACCCTCGACTGGATTCAAAGGACTTAAGACTGACCCAATAGCCTCAGCAGGGAGGTCTCACCTCACACCCGGAAGATCCCTGAGAGCTTCCCCTCCTAAGCCAAAGCTGGGCAGGGAGCTCCTCAGAAAGTACTGGAATTTGGGAGATAATGATAGCTTGCCTTCTAAGGAGCCCTTATGGGTCTATTTATAGCATCTTGCTGTCCTGAAATTACTAAAAAGCCCCTAGTTGGTCTGCCAATAGACGAATCCCGCTGTTTTTCTGAGGGCACCTGGGGTAAATTTACCTGAGGGCAATCTGGTCATTTAACCCTAGGCTTTGGGCCCCACTCGGCGAGAGCTGTGCCGAGGTCCTCCTGTTCAGAGCCTGGCGCGAACGCTCTCGCCTGCTTACAGGCGAGAGCCCTAGGAGATTGGAGCCTGGCGCAAGCGCAAGCGTTCTCGCACCGGCCGCGCTCGACGATCTTGGCCCGTTGTTCTCCGTTCGACGATCCGGTTGCGCTCGCCGATCTTAGATCGACGATCTGGCGCGAACGTTCCCGCCTTCTTTGGGCGAGATCTTACTTAGGGCGGGAACTCCTTCGGCTAGCCCAACTGTGACCATTGTGTCTCCTGATCTGACTCAGCGAATATGGGGTTGTACATCGGGCACTCGTATATATATATATATATATATATATATATATATATATATATATATATATATATATATATATATATATATATATATATATATATATATATATATATATATATATATATATACATACGAGCATCTTCGCACGCCCGTGCTCGATGCTCTCGTCAAGATCTACAACTTTCGTGTTGAACACTTTTCCTAAAATTGCATGTACAAGACGTATTTTGAAAAAGTGTGAAACGTTAGGAGATTTTGGGGTGCGACTAGCCAATAACGGGTTGCGGTTAACAATCGCCTAATAAAGAAATTAACAATCGCCTAATAAAAATGTGAAAAGTTAGGAGACCTTGCGGTCATTAATGTCAAAACGGTTCAACTCTGATTCAACCGGTCAAACCGGTTAAACCTTGAACCTCTCTCATGACCGGTTCTATGTCCGGTCCGGTTCTCAAAACCTTGGTTGCAACATTCAAAATTATCAATTATGACTTCATTTTTATATTATAATGACTTGACATACATTATAGTTTATTTCAAAAAAAATGTAAATTCAAGTAATTACACTATCTCAAATTAAAAAATATGAATAAAATTTATTAAAATCCAAAAGATTTTTATTAGAGCTCCTACACCTATTATGATAGGATTTCATTAGGCATGTCAATGATCAATTTGGAAAAGATTTTGTTATGCATATCAATGATATTTTGGAGAAGTTTTCGTTAAACCAATAAACTATATTAAAGTTAATTAAATAATACTATATTCATTTTAAGTTGCAATAAATAATTTATAGAGGAGGAGCCCCGAACCTATCACAGTCGAGGTACCATCGTGATTGACCGTAGGAGCGAAGCTCGGCAAGGACGGGTGAAGCTCACCGCCGCTGGCTGGATATGTCGCACGAGGCCGTAGGAGTGGAACCACGTATCTGACACTCGTGTGTATATATATATACGGAGAAAATTGAAAAAGTTATGGTCATTCTCATATCTGGTCAATCATACTCCATTAATATTTTTCCTTTCATCCCAAAAGTATTCGACTTTAATAGCACGGGAGCCATAAAGGCAAAAGGGAGAATATAAATAACACATGCACCTTTTTCATAATAATTCGATAGCTATATCAATACATTGTCTTTAAAAGTGGAATTCTCATTATTGAAAAGGATTTTTTTATTGAACTATATGATTTTATTTTATCTTTCCAATATTAAATGTGAAAAGGTTGATTGTGAATTAGTAGTGTAAAAAAAATGGTCATAACCGATCCGGACCGGTTAGGATTGGCTAGAGACCGGTCCTGGTAAGGACCGGCCTGGTGAGGACCGGTCCCAGGGTTCCCCCTTTTCCCTTCAAAAATCGGTCTCGGGCTGGGATGGTAAAAAACCGGTCTCAGATCGCGACTGCTTAAAGACCGGTCTTTTACCGCTCCCGGTCTGGGATTGGAACCGGGACCGGTCAAAAGACCGGTTCCGTAAAAGCAACTCTAAAAAGAGCCGTTAAAAATGGCTCTTTTTAGAGCTGTTGCCTGCATTGCAGGTAACAGCTCTTTAAAGAGCCGTTACATTTAGTCAGGAGCGGACCCATGTCTGGACACACTCGGGCTGTGTTTTCGGGAATTTTACCTAGGAATAGACAATGGCCCGGGAAGGAAAGGATGTGAGAGGGGGTCAAGCGAGACCTTACCGGTCGGGAGTTATTCCCCAGCCCGGCGAGTGCTAGCCTCCCAGGCGAGCAGGCCGCGCGAGGGGAACATGCAAGACCACCAAGAAGGGGGTCACCTTTCAGCGAGCTAATTGTCTCAGCTCCCGTTCTTGAGGGATTCAGAGAACCTGACATGGCTTACTATACCAGGAAGGATGATCCCTTACAGCAACTACAGTGGTTCGAAGATACGATCTCTATCAGGCCGATGACAGATGCATTCAAGTGTCGCCTCTTCGCGATCACATTGAAAGACAAGGCAAGAGATTGGTTTCATCAACTCCCATCGAGATCGATCTACGGGTTAGAAGACTTAAGCCGGAGTTTTCAGCTTCGCTTCTTCACTTCTAAAAAGAGGAAGAAGAGTCCCGAGTCCATCTTCCTGATAAGTCAGAGGGCGGAGGAGTCGTGGGCCCAATATGTGGACATGTTCCAATAAGAGATCCTGGACATCCAGGAGGTGTCAAGATATGCCCTCCAGATGGCGTTTACAGTGAGGTTACGCGAGGGGTTCTTCAAGATGAGTCTGACCCGAAAGCCCCCCCCCCCCCCCATCGTTCAAGGAGCTGATGGAAAGGACGACAAAGGAGATAGCAACTGAGGCAGCCAACTCCGCGTTTGTCAAGAAGTTGGCAAGGTTAACAGAGGCAGAGTCGAAGGAACAAGGTGGCTCGAGGCATCAGGATGGAAGAAGGAGAGAAGAGCAAAAAGCTCAAGGGTTCAAGGGACCTCGGGAAGGTCTGAAGCTAGGTTGGAGGCAACGGGAAGGGACCGTTCATGATCCATGAAGAGGTCTCATCCAGGATGGGGGGAACTTTCACGGAGGCTAAGGGAGGTTCAACTTACAGAGGCAAGACCATAGACAACTCCCACCCCCACCGCAGCAAGCCATGTTGATAGGAAGAGGGGGAAGAGGTAACGGGAGAGATCAGCCAACCCGTCGAAGAAGGGAAGGAAGAGTGTTTCATACTGTGACTTCCACCAGATAGAGGGTCACGCCACAGCTACTCGCACCGAATTCCTGGAAGTGAGAGAGGCGAGAGGCCCAGCCTAGCAGCAGCTATCGATACGGATTGAAGAAGTTCTACCTAGAGTAGAGAGAGATGATGTATGTGAGGACCGTGTCGATGTAGGACCCCGAGGAGGTATAGGAGTGATCCACGGTGGTGTGGGGATCGAGGATACTCGAAAGGCAAGCCTCTATGTCATATACCGTCGGAGCGTCGCTTCGACATCCCAGACCCTACCTCCAGAGGAGAAGATCATCTTCTCAATGAAGGATATGTTGGATCATGAAGATCCATTCTGCGATGCGCTGGTCATCCAGGAAGTCATCGAAGGCTACACCGTCTCCCGGATATTGGCTGACAACGGAAGCCCCGTCATCGTCGTTTTCAAGAAGGCGTTTGGCGAGATGAAAGTGGAACTAAGCAGGATGTTAGCCTCGGATGGACCCCTGTTCGGATTTTCAGGGGAAAGAAAGGAGGTAGAAGGTGGAGTCAGACTCCAGGTGAAGCTAAGGGGTGACCTCAAGGAACTGCCGGTTTGTCATTGTTGACGCTCCGAGCAGTTACAACACCGTCTTCGGAAGACCCCTCATCAGCGCCTTCCGTTGTGTACCATCATCATTTCACCAGTGCCTCAAGTTTAACACTGAAGGGATCCAAGTCAGGATCAAGGGAGACCCCAGGATGGCAAGGCAGTGCTACGTCACGGCCGTCAACACCATATCTTGACTAGCTAGAGCAGAGGAGATGGAGAATATCATGGAGAGCTTGAGCAGGATAGAGGTATCAGAGAAGGAGGCAAATGAATGTCATCATACCCAAGCAGCCTGAAGAAACCTTTCTCTGGTGAAGTCTTTTTCCTCTTATGTTTTTGTAATGAGCTCTACCCCTGACCAGTTGAGTCAGGAGGTCATGTATCCTAAAAATTTCCCCATTTGAGGATGCTAAATTTATTATGGTTCGAATGACGTGCCTAATCTCATCCCGAGAGGATCTCCTCATCCAGGCTCCCACTAGCTGGATGGGTCGATTGTGCCTCGGTAGTAAGTTCTCGTCCTTAGAGGATCTCCTCATCCAGGCTTTCACTAGCTGGATGAGTCGAATATGCCTCGGTGGCGAGAAGGAATCGACCCCCGAGAGGATCTCCTCACACATGCTCTCACTAGCTGGATGGGTCGAATATGCCTCGGTGGAGAGAAGGTTCTAACCCCGAGAGGATCTCCTCATCCAGGCTCCCACTAGCTGGATGGGTCGAATGTGCCTCGGTGGAGGGAAGGTTCCAACCCTGAGAGGATCTCCTCACCCCGGCTCTTACTAGCTGTATGGTTCGAATGTGCCTCGGTGGAGAAAAGGTTCTAACCCTGAGAGGATCTCCTCATCCAGGCTCCCACTAGCTGGATGGGTATAATGTGTCTCGGTAGTAAGTTCTCATCCCGAGAGGATCTCCTTATCCAGGCTCCCACAAGCCGGATGAGTCAAATATGCCTCGATGGCGAGAAGGATTCGACCCCCGAAAGGATCTCCTCACCTAGGCTCTCATTAGCTGGATGAGTCGAATGTGCCTCGGTGGAGAGATGGTTCTAACCACGAGAGGATCTCCTCATCCAGCCTCTCACTAGTTGGATGGGTCGAATGTGCCTCGGTAGTAAGTTCTCGTCCGAGAGGATCTCCACATCCAGGCTCCCACTAGCTGGATGATTCGAATGTGCCTCGATGGCAAGACGGAAACGACACCCGAGAGGATATCCTCACTCAGGCTCTCACCAGCTGGATGATTCGAATGTGCCTCGGTGGAAAGAAGGTTCCAACCCCAAGAGGATCTCCTCATTCAGGCTCCCACTAGCTGGATGGCTCGAATGTGTCTCAGTAGTAAGTTCTCGTCCCGAGAGGATCTCCATATTTAGGCTCTCACTAGCTGGATGATTCGAATGTGCCTCGATGGCGAGAAGGAACCGACCCCCGAGAGGATCTCCTCACCCAGGCTCTTAGTAGCTGGATGGGTCGAATGTGCCTCGGTGGAGAGAAGGTTCCAACCCCAAGAGGATCTACTCACCCAGGCTCTCACTAGCTGGATGGGTCGAATGTGCCTCAGTGGATAGAAGCTTCCAACCCCGAGAGGATCTCCTTATCCAGGCTCCCACTAGCTGGATGGGTCGAATGTGCCTCGGGAGTAGAGCCACGAGATAAATCCTACCCTGATGGTAACTCGCCACACAGGCTCTCATTAACTGGCTAACAGGTTAACACCTCGGGCACTCGGGCAGGTTATGTGAATTCTACCCCGAGGGGATCTCTCTATCCAGTCTCCCATTAGCTGGTAGGGCAGGTTGACCCCTCAGAGAGGTTAAGTGAATTCTATCTAGAGGGGATCTTGCCACCCAGGCTCTCATTAGCTGGCTTGATAGGTTGACCCCTCGGATAGGCTAAGTATTTTCGGCTCCAAGATCGATACACTCAGTGAATACGTTGGCTTGGACGTTTCTTTCTGAGCGTGAAACTTGCTCGAAAAGAGCGGGGATTGTGTACAATCTCGTATTCGTAGAGCGGGGTCCCCAAGCAAGCTCAAGGAGTAATCCAGAGAACGGTCCGGGACAAGTGAGCCCAAAGGCTAAGGGGGCAAAGGGTCGAGTGTGGCGGGAGGTTGGCACCTGCCCCGGCCGTCGCCCGGCCTAGTTCAGCATTGGCTAGGGAGGGGGAGATCTCAAAGGTCTCCCGGGTGTGAGGTGAGACCTCCACGCTAGAGCCAAGGGTCATTTTTAAAATTCGGGTCTCTCGCCAAGGGATGGCTTTGGAGAAGTAGGTGTGAGCTGCACCCCTAGATCCGAACTCTAGGTGGAACCGAATCTCGATTTCAACATGGGGACCTAAGGGATTCCCCTTTTTTTCATTAAAGACCGGTGAAAGTCCGATAATTGATAAAAGACCGATCATTTCAGCTTGCACGCCGCATTGTTGAGATTGCAGGTCACCTTCAATGCCTTGTATTGCTTCTTCTCCAAATCATTGAACCGTTCTTCTTAAGAGGAGGAAATTTGAAAGTTAAAGACCGGTCTTTTACACTCGGGCATAATGTGGAGATGGATGAAAAAAGACCAGTCCGGGACCCGTCAGAACCGATCCTCTGGTCCCAAACGGTCCTCCTCAAGAGTGGGAAATCCGGGACCGGTTTGAGCGGGATCGGTCCGGGATTGGTAGGCCAAAAGACCGGCCTTTTAAAAGATCGATCTCTTACCGGTCTGGCAGTCCTAATGTGCATAACTGCTAGACACACTATATAACAAAAAAAAATTTCCTGCGCTACCCATTCCCAGAGGAAGGAGCGTGGGTAGTGCAAAAGCCGTCCGATGGGCTTTAAAAAACGGGTTCTCTTTATGTTTTTTTTTATTTTTTTTATTATTGTAAATCACAATCGTTAGATTTAAGGCTGGACGACTTGGATCTCTCCCGCTCACAGAGGAGGGAACGCTACCCGTACGGAATAATTACTACTACATAACACCACAATAAATGTATAATATAAACCAGTTAATAATTAGAAAATTTTAAGAGGCAGTTGAATAATCACAATACCCGACCCGTGACGGCGGGCTTCACCCGCACCTGGCTGCGCCTGCCAAGCGACGGGCTGCGCCCCCGACACAGGGCTCTGCCACTATGACTACACGGGACAGTACCCGGCCCGTGACAGCGGGCTTCGCCCGCACCGGGCTGCGCCTGCACCGGGCTGCGCCCGCCCCCCGATGGGATTAAAAAATATAATATTTAATTATTTTTAAAAATATAATATTTAAGTATATTTAAAAAATATTTTAAATATATTTAAAAACAAAATATTATATACTTAAATATAATATTTAAGTATATTTAAGTGTAGGCGGGATTAATCCCGCCAGGAATTAATCCCGCCTGACAGGATTAATCCCGCCAGGGACTAATCCCGCCTGGCGGGACTAATCCCGCCAGGGACTAATCCCGCCTGGCGGGACTAATCCCGCCAGGGACTAAATCCCGCCTGGCGGGATTAATTCCGGGCGGGATTAATCCCGCCAGGGACTAAATCCCGCCTGGCGGGATTTAGTCCCACACCTCCAGTTTGCTTTGAAGTTTTGGGCATATATAGGTTTGCGTCCATATAACTGCAATGTTGGGCTGGCGGGTTTGCTAGGCTGGCGGGTTGGTGGATTTGCTCGGCGGGCGGGCCTGGGCTTTGCTGTTATTGCTGACGGGCTTTTATTTGTAGAATTTTGGGATTAATTTTGTAGCCCGCATATTGGACTGGGCAGATGGGTTGTAGGGTGCCCTACAAAACATATAGATTTGAGTGGCCTGTGTAGGTTTAGGAGACTCAAGAAAAAATATGAACGGCCCTGATTTTTTGTTGTGATCAACGGTTGCGATTAAATGTTTGGTTTATATTCAACGGTCAAGATCGATCGTGATCTGATTCAACAATTCAAAACTAATTCTTTATAATAGATAAAGATATATATATATATATATATATATATATATATATATATATATATATATATATATATATATATATATATATATATATATATATATATATATCTTATTATATAAAGTAATATAGGTATTTGGAGGCACACCATAGATTAAACAAGAGCCATTGAATCATGAGGGAGAGCATGAGATGGGGGGAGAGAGTTGGGAGAGAGAGAGAAGAGGGAGAGAGAGAGAAAGAGAGAGAGAGGGGAGGAGAGAGAGAGAGGGAGAGAGAAAGGGAGAGAGTTGGCCAAGGGAGAGGAGAAAGAGGGAGACAGAAAGGGAGAGAGATGGGGAAGGGCGAGAAAAAAGAGGAAAATAAATTGCATGAAATTAATGTTTTTACGACAAAACGTAATTTTTTTATATAAAATAAAAATTGTATATTGATTTATATTTTTTTACGGTCATTTTGAGCACTCATAGATATATGGTGGTCTGCCAATATCGTGAGTTCGCAAATAGGGGGAAAATAGGTGGTCGTCGAATTTGACTCCTTTAATCCTCAATCGTTGGTTCTTGGGCTGTAAATATCAATTATGATTTGCATATAAAAAAATCAAAAAACACTCAACTCTCTCTCTCCTAAAACCCGCACGGCAATACCGCACCCCCCCCCCCCTCGCCGAATTTTGGCCTTGCCCACCGCCGGCGGCTGCCTGATCTGGGCCTCGCGGTCAGGGCCACCGCCGGCGGTGGCCCCGCTGGAGCGCCGCCGGATCACCGCCAGCAGGTTCTCCTGCTCCCGGCGAACCTGCTGAGGGACGCCGGTCAGGCCGCCGGCGGCTCCGCAGCCGGCGGTGGGGAAGGCCGCGGGGGGTGAGTTTTTTTATATAAAAAAATAAAAAAATTAATATATAAAATAAATTAAAATCTTAAATCAAAATATTAATATATAAATATTTTTAAAATGTAAATTAAAATTAATATAAAACATAAAAAATAATTAAAAAGAAAAATTTAAATTATAAAAAAGGTGTCGCAGACCAGATACTGTAACGCGTTGCAATCGGGTCGGAGGCTCGTGTCTGTCGCTCGTGTATCTATATATATATATATTTATATATCTTTACCACTATAATAGAAATATAAAATGAATGAATTTTAAACTATTGGAGCGATTTCGGCCGTCCAATCTCGCATGATATTATATCAGCCGTAGGATCAAATTGCACCATCTCTCCAGACTTTTTATAGGCCTCCTAAACCTACTCTAGACAGTCATAAAACTACTTGAAATAATTTTAAAATTTGATTAAATTATCAAAATATAATAGCCGGCCGCCCACGAGCCCACTAAAGCATGCACGCCCGCCAGCCCAATAAAGCCCGCCAGCCAGCCCGCGAATGCATAGGCCCGCCCGCCAGCTACTCGGGTTGTGCCCGCAATCACTGCTTTAACAATAGAGGCGCGGAAAGCTTTATATACCCAAAAAGGAGAACCGGTGGGGGCGGTGTGGTACTAAATCGCGCCTGGGATTAAATTCCAGGCGGGATTAATTGGCGGGATTAATCCCGCCTAAGTATAAGTGAGATTAGTAGGCAAGGGGCTTCGCCCTACGACAAATCTGCATGATTGTTTGGGAGCAGCGCCGGAATAATATTCTTTTAATATAATATGTAAGAAATTTTACTTATATGACATCACATATTTAAAATTAAAAAATAGAGGCAAAATCCAAAACATATGTTTAACCAATTATTCATTTTCCTTTTTAATATAATATATCGATATATATAATGCGGTTAGATAAGCTATTCAATTTTTAATATAGTATAAGCTTTCATATAATGAGAACATTTGAGCTCCATTTGACTGAGTGGAACTGCGACGGTGGCGCGGACAAAACCGCCCCGTCACAGTTTCCATCAGTTTGGCTGGGCCGTGGTCGGGAGAGGAGTTCCGCCCCGCCGCAGAAACCGCGGGAACCCCGCGGATTTCATCCGCGCAGCGCTTCCCGCGGTGGCCGTCGTCCACCGGCTTGGATGAAATCCACTCCCGCCCAACCTCTGCCCCAAAAGGGGCCCTGGGCAAGAAGAAGAAGAAAAAAACAATTATAGCTATGAGGTGAGCGAATGGTGGTACCAGGAGGCCAAAGTTAAAGCCAACGACCACAGTGTTGGCGATGGACATGGAGGCGAGCTGCAGGTCTCCGAGATGGCCGGCGAATGCCTGAGTAATGACGTTCATGCTGTACGTGACCACCCTGCCAAAGATGGCCGGGCCGGCCACCCTCCACAGCATCTTCGACTCCGCCCACACCCTCTTCCCTAAGTACCTCCGGTCATCGCCGCCGTCGACGCACAGCTGTCCCCGCTTATTCCTTGTCAGAAGAGCAACCTTCGTCTCCTCGGCACCTTCCTCCATATCTGCTCTCCCTCTCTCTCCCATCAACTGTTTTAGCTGGATTTTATTATGCTGGGTTGGATTGAAATTAGAGGCCGGGTTCCATAAAAGATGAGCAGAACAAACAAAAGGGACCGCTTTTTCAAATAATCGTCGTAACTTACTGCATTTGTTTTCCTATCAGATTCCGAGTTGGTACTGAAGTTGACCGGTTGACGTTCACCATTGTATATTTTATGATTTAAACGTGAAATAATTATTGAAAATAGAGGATATTGTTATCAGCAAATCTAATTTTAATATTAGCAAACCGAAAAGAACCCGGTTCAACTGATTTCGGTCATTTATTTGAGAAAACAGGACGATTTATTAGCAAACCGAGGCTTCCCTCGATTTCCCCCATCGCGCATCGCCTTCTCTCTTATCCCTGTCGCCGTTCCCGATATCGGCGAAGATTTCCCACTCTTATACATGTCGCCACTCCCGATTTCGGCGAAGAGAGACGATCTAACCCTACTCGGCCTGTTGTTGGAAGCCGAAGAGGGCCGCCTGGAAGTCTTCTCCCGATTCGGTTGCACGTGTGATTAGTTTACCGGTAAATTTTGGAATTCACTTCCAAACTGAACGATTTTTTCAACCAGAGAAGAGTTGGTTGATTGGGTGCAGAATGTGGCCAAACGTTTTAGTTTTGCAGTTACTATAAAGGGTTCTGATAAATTATGTGGTACTAGAGCGAGACCATGTGTAATGCTGAGTTGTGACAGCCGGATTTTATCGTGCAAATCAATGTAAAAAAGGTTGGGTTAAAAAAAATTTAAGAAAGGCCACCTCCAAACGTTGTGGTTGTCCCTTCTTATTAATTGGTCAAAAGAAACATTCAACGATGGGTGGAAACTTGCAATAAGATGTGGAGCACATAATCATGATATGTTACACTTAAAGGCACGTGCATATGCCAAAAGATTAGATAGCGAAGAACAAAAAATAGTCCAAGAATGTATTGTTGATGCGCGAAAACGCCGCGGGGCACCAGCCAGCTAACACGGAGGGGGTGTTCGATCTCACAAGCTAGGAGAGGAGGAAAGGAGGAAAGGAGGAAAGGAAGGAAGCCTCTGAGTGCTCGAGAGTGGAGCAAACGGCTTGTCAAAGAGGGTTGCGGGGATAGAGGAGAGGAGCTTGATCAACAAAGCGGGTTGATCAAGAGAGGAGAAGGAGGTTGACCAGGAGCTGTCGAGCAGACGGCTAATGGGACGGTTGTGCCTGCAGGTTGGAAGCCGAGGAGAGCTGAGCTGAGAAGAAGTCTGCTGAGCAGAGGAGCAAGACTTGCTGAGCAGAGGAGCAAGGCTTGCTGAGCAGAGGAGCAAGGCTTGCTGAGCAGAGGAGCAAGGCTTGCTGAGCAGAGAGAAGAAGAAGGGGGGGCCGCTAGCAGCGGCAACAACACACTTCGCCCGCCGCGGCCTAAATGCCACTCCTGCGACGGGCTTTCCTTTTATTAAAAGCTAGAGATTACAAGCTTACAAGTACACCTTTACAACAAAATCACTTAAAGGGTACAAGGAGAAGCTGGCGGCTAAGAGAGAAGAAAGTGCCAGAAAGCAGAGGAGAAGCTGGCAGAGACTAAGTAAAATAGTCTGCTAGCTGCTGGAGGACTGAGAAACTGAGTCTGCAGAGGGCTGCTGTCAAGCTGCTGAAGAGCTGCTGGAGAGCTGCGCGGACAGGAAATTGAGTCCGCAGAGCTTGCTGGAGGAGGCGATGACGGACTGCGCGGACTGGAAAACGGAGTCCGCAGGGCTTGCTGGCAGGACTTGCAGGATCTTCCCAGATGATCCACTGATACAGAATGAGAGGCACCATGGGCTATTTATAGGCCCAGGGGAGTTCTTCTAGAAGAGGGGCCCAGTGACATCAGCATGACGACCTGCGCGGACTCCGCGGACAGAGATTTTGCGTCCGCCACTGTCGAGCGATGAAGCAGTCGGAAGGACCCACCTGCAGAAAACTGGTCGCCCCCTAGCGGGCGACCTAGGCGGACTCCGGGAGGAGTCCGCCCGGCAGGCCGGAGGCCGCCCCTTAGCGGGCGGCCTGGGCGGACTCCAGGGGGAGTCCGCCCGGCAGGAGCCGGGGCCGCCCCCTAGCGGGCGGCCTGGGCGGACTCCGGGAGGAGTCCGCCCGGCAGGAGCCGGGGCCGCCCCCTAGCGGGCGGCCTGGGCGGACTCCGGGAGGAGTCCGCCCGGCAGGAGCCGGGGCCGCCCCCTAGCGGGCGGCCTGGGCGGACTCCGGGAGGAGTCCGCCCGGCAGGAGCCGGGGCCGCCCCCTAGCGGGCGGCCTGGGCGGACTCCGGGAGGAGTCCGCCCGGCAGGAGCCGGGGCCGCCCCCTAGCGGGCGGCCTGGGCGGACTCCGGGTGGAGTCCGCCCGGCAGGAGCCGGGGCCGCCCCCTAGCGGGCGGCCTGGGCGGACTCCGGGAGGAGTCCGCCCGGCAGGAGCCTGGGCCGCCCCCTAGCGGGCGGCCTGGGCGGACTCCGGGAGGAGTCCGCCCGGCAGGAGCCGGGGCCGCCCCCTAGCGGGCGGCCTGGGCGGACTCCGGGAGGAGTCCGCCCGGCAGGAGCCGGGGCCGCCCCCTAGCGGGCGGCCTGGGCGGACTCCGGGAGGAGTCCGCCCGGCAGGAGCCGGGGCCGCCCCCTAGCGGGCGGCCTGGGCGGACTCCGGGTGGAGTCCGCCCGGCAGGAGCCGGGGCCGCCCCCTAGCGGGCGGCCTGGGCGGACTCCGGGTGGAGTCCGCCCGGCTGACGGGCAGAGGCCGCCCGGGGTGGGCGGCCTCGGCGGGCGGCGGCAGGAGGCCGCCGCCCCTCGGGCAGCAGGGAGGTCGCCCTAGGCGGGCGTCCTCGACGGACGGCGGTAGGAGACCACCGCCCCTTGAGAGAAATAGGAGACCGCTACTGGTACTGCTGTTGGCGGACTCCTGCAAGGAAAAGACTGCACGATTAGCGGACCTAACCGCATGTCCCGCGAGGGTGAGCCATGGGAATAGCTCGCCGTCCCGCAGGGCACGCGGTTGCTAGGAGACCTAGGCGGATAGGGAAGACTGTCCGCCTACGCTGGGACCCATCGCGATCGAAAGGGATAATCTAAGGGTCACGATGAGCCAGCTGGCCACCTTGGGAAGGATCGCCGATTTCTGGGTTAACATAATCCCCGCACTTTTTTAAGTTCCGAAAAGAACTTCGAAAAAGTTGGAGACCCACGAAAATCGTGATCCACCCCAACGGAAGAAGAGGAGCAAGGAGAGACAGAACCTGATGCGCGAAAACGCCGCGGGGCACCAGCCAGCTAACACGGAGGGGGTGTTCGATCTCACAAGCTAGGAGAGGAGGAAAGGAGGAAAGGAAGGAAGCCTCTGAGTGCTCGAGAGTGGAGCAAACGGCTTGTCAAAGAGGGTTGCGGGGATAGAGGAGAGGAGCTTGATCAACAGAGCGGGTTGATCAGGAGAGGAGAAGGAGGTTGATCAGGAGCTGTCGAGCAGACGGCTAAGAGGACGGTTGTGCTTGCAGGTTGGAAGCCGAGGAGAGCTGAGCTGAGCTGAGAAGAAGTCTGCTGAGCAGAGGAGCAAGACTTGCTGAGCAGAGGAGCAAGGCTTGCTGAGCAGAGGAGCAAGGCTTGCTGAGCAGAGGAGCAAGGCTTGCTGAGCAGAGAGAAGAAGAAGGGGGGCCGCTAGCAGCGGCAACAACACACTTCGCCCGCCGCGGCCTAAATGCCACTCCTGCGACGGGCTTTCCTTTTATTAATAGCTAGAGATTACAAGCTTACAAGTACACCTTTACAACAAAATCACTTAAAGGGTACAAGGAGAAGCTGGCGGCTAAAGGAGAAGAAAGTGCCAGAAAGCAGGGGAGAGGCTGCCAGAGACTAAGTAAAAGAGTCTGCTGGCAAGCTGGAGGACTGAGAAACTGAGTCTGCAGAGGGCTGCTGGCAAGCTGCTGAAGAGCTGCTGGAGAGCTGCGCGGACAGGAAATTGAGTCCGCAGAGCTTGCTGGCAGGACTTGCAGGATCTTCCCCAGATGATCCACTGATACAGAATGAGAGGCACCATGGGCTATTTATAGGCCCAGGGGAGTTCTTCTAGAAGAGGGGCCCAGTGACATCAGCATGACGACCTGCGCGGACTCCGCGGACAGAGATTTTGCGTCCGCCACTGTCGAGCGATGAAGCAGTCGGAAGGACCCACCTGCAGAAAACTGGTCGCCCCCTAGCGGGCGACCTAGGCGGACTCCGGGAGGAGTCCGCCCGGCAGGCCGGAGGCCGCCCCCTAGCGGGCGGCCTGGGCGGACTCCAGGGGGAGTCCGCCCGGCAGGAGCCGGGGCCGCCCCCTAGCGGGCGGCCTGGGCGGACTCCGGGAGGAGTCCGCCCGGCAGGAGCCGGGGCCGCCCCCTAGCGGGCGGCCTGGGCGGACTCCGGGAGGAGTCCGCCCGGCAGGAGCCGGGGCCGCCCCCTAGCGGGCGGCCTGGGCGGACTCCGGGAGGAGTCCGCCCGGCAGGAGCCGGGGCCGCCCCCTAGCGGGCGGCCTGGGCGGACTCCGGGAGGAGTCCGCCCGGCAGGAGCCGGGGCCGCCCCCTAGCGGGCGGCCTGGGCGGACTCCGGGAGGAGTCCGCCCGGCAGGAGCCGGGGCCGCCCCCTAGCGGGCGGCCTGGGCGGACTCCGGGTGGAGTCCGCCCGGCAGGAGCCGGGGCCGCCCCCTAGCGGGCGGCCTGGGCGGACTCCGGGAGGAGTCCGCCCGGCAGGAGCCGGGGCCGCCCCCTAGCGGGCGGCCTGGGCGGACTCCGGGAGGAGTCCGCCCGGCAGGAGCCGGGGCCGCCCCCTAGCGGGCGGCCTGGGCGGACTCCGGGAGGAGTCCGCCCGGCAGGAGCCGGGGCCGCCCCCTAGCGGGCGGCCTGGGCGGACTCCGGGAGGAGTCCGCCCGGCAGGAGCCGGGGCCGCCCCCTAGCGGGCGGCCTGGGCGGACTCCGTGTGGAGTCCGCCCGGCAGGAGCCGGGGCCGCCCCCTAGCGGGCGGCCTGGGCGGACTCCGGGTGGAGTCCGCCCGGCTGACGGGCAGAGGCCGCCCGGGGTGGGCGGCCTCGGCGGGCGGCGGCAGGAGGCCGCCGCCCCTCGGGCAGCAGGGAGGTCGCCCTAGGCGGGCGTCCTCGACGGACGGCGGTAGGAGACCACCGCCCCTTGAGAGAAATAGGAGACCGCTACTGGTACTGCTGTTGGCGGACTCCTGCAAGGAAAAGACTGCACGATTAGCGGACCTAACCGCATGTCCCGCGAGGGTGAGCCATGGGAATAGCTCGCCGTCCCGCAGGGCACGCGGTTGCTAGGAGACCTAGGCGGATAGGGAAGACTGTCCGCCTACGCTGGGACCCATCGCGATCGAAAGGGATAATCTAAGGGTCACGATGAGCCAGCTGGCCACCTTGGGAAGGATCGCCGATTTCTGGGTTAACATAATCCCCGCACTTTTTTAAGTTCCGAAAAGAACTTCGAAAAAGTTGGAGACCCACGAAAATCGTGATCCACCCCAACGGAAGAAGAGGAGCAAGGAGAGACAGAACCTGAAGACTCTCCTTAGAAGCTTGATGTTTCCTGTCAATTTTCCTATAAAAGGAAAGTTAGGGTAAGCATGTAGGGGTGGCACATCGAGTGTGTACCTGAATTTGTTTTGTGCAAAACGAAGAAGGCGTGTCTTCTGTAAGTGTTCTGCAAAACAAAAGTGAGGAAAACAGAAAGCCACAATAACTCGCAAGTACCTGAAAGGGACCTGCAAGTCTTTGCTGATCTCTGCAAAAAGAGAGTTAGGAACATGCACAATATATGAGAGTAACTTGCAAGTACCTGTGAACAAACTTGCAAGGGTTTGAGGATCTCTGCAAGAAGAGAGTTAAGAGCAGGTATCATATATAAAAACAAGCTGCAAGTACCTGGATGAGGTTTGCAGGTGTTTGCTAATCTCTGCAAGAAGAGAAGTTAGGAACCAATAAGATATGAAAATAACTTGCAAGTACCTGTGAAGAGAAGGCTTGCAAGTGTTAACTGTAGACTGTTAACTGTTGACAAGATAACTGTTGACAAGATAAGGCCGATATGACCAATTAGCAAGAAGAATGCCTGATGAATACTATTATGAAGCTCAGATTAATAAACTGAGTTGTTAACTGCTGATAGATATGACTGGACTGCAATAGCACGGCTGATAGCACTTGAGCAAATAATGTAGAGGAGATGAGAGCAATATAGCTTATATGAGTAGAGTGCGAGTCATCATCCTGATAGAGCTTTGAATAAGCAATTCATATAGGATGAGCGCGAGCAAATTGATTGCTGAAAATCCTTTTGGTAGGTCGGATTAACTTGTTCACCTGTGAAAGAAGGCAAGAGAGAAAAAGGAGGGCTGCACCCGGAATGACTAAAGTGGGTTGAATGCTGCCACAGGTGTTCCCCGTGGGCCTTACGCATCACTTGCCCGAGAAATCATACCGAGTATAGTCCTACTCAAAGCGGGCTGGCCGCGCATCCTCAAGGAGGGGGGAAAAGGAAAAAAGAGGTCCATGTTCGGAATGACTACAGAGGGTTGAATGCTGCCACAGGTGTTCCCCGTGGGCCTTATGCATCACTGGCCTGAGAAAGTCATTCCGAGTATGGTCCTGCTCAAAGCGGGAAAGGAAAAAAGAGGTCCATGTTCGGAATGACTAAAGAAGGTTGAATGCTGCCACAGGTGTTCCCCGTGGGCCTTATGCATCACTGGCCTGAGAAAGTCATTCCGAGTATGGTCCTGCTCAAAGCGGGCTGGCCGCGCATCCTCAAGGAGGGCACAAAGCAAGAGAAGGTCCTGAGAAGGACCGCTGGAAGCAAGGAAGATCCTGAGAAGGATCGCTAGAAGCAAGGGAGATCCTGAGAAGGATCGCTAGAGACTCTGCTCTCTTGCCCTGGGCACAAGCATCACTGATCAAGGAGACAGGTTGCGCCAAGAGGCCTATATTGTCTGTGTGTTGATCAGTGGAGTTGTGAGAACCCGAGAGGCATGGATCGAGGATACCGGAGAGAGTTATTCGGCCACCACAGTTGAAGGATGATCCAAGAGACAAGGCTACGCTTGATTGCCATTGCTTGTCCAGCGAAGATCATCCTAACCGTAGTGTTTCCTATAAGACGCACAGCAGAGCTAACACATGGGGCTCCCCTAGCACGCACTCTGTGTCAGATGCTGGCTAGGATCCTAAGCCTGAAGCCCATAATCGTAGATGAACTGCTCCCACTACACATATGGGTATACTCCCGCCATATGTGGTCGAAGCGGTAGTGCGAGAACAAACTACGGAGGGAACGTTTCAGACTCGGCGAAATCTCATTGGCGTATTGATCCAGAGAGAGAGAGAGAGAGGCAACAAAAAGGGAACTGTGTCAGTACAGGATCTCTGAATAAAGCTTTGCAGAAAAGCAGGAAAACACTGAGAAGTGTTGTAATGAAAATGTTTGAAAGAGGGAGTAAGGGTTGAGATAACCCCTGTAGGTTGTAAGGAGCTCTGGAGGACTGTGAAGTCCATCGCTTTGGAGGACTGTGAAGTCCTTGCTAGTTTAGAATAGCCTTCCCAGTATACCCTCGTCGTCGGCGTCGAAGCATTCGACGGTTGGGGGAACAACGAGGAGAGGAGGCTCTTCGATGTGATTCACTGCCCTTGAGGAGCAAGGAACATCTGAAATTTCTTTGCCCTTTGACGTTGATGGGTCAGGGCGATCTTCTTTAGGAAGCAAGTCATGCATCTTGCCCTGCCGGAGCATCCTTTGCACAAGCTGACGGAATGCTCGACAATTTTCCGTTCGATGGCCTGGCTCTTTGTGGAATTCACAATAAGGCTCTGAGTCTCCAGACCTCTGATCTGCTGGCCGGTAGGGCTTCTTATAGCTTGCCCTGTCTTTCATGATCTGCACTACCTCTTGCACGACGTCGTCGAGATCCGACTCATGCAAATCATCGTCTTGCTGCTGTTGAACAGTTGCTGTTTGAGAAGGAGCTAGCGGTAGCAAAGGATCTTGAGCATCGCGGCTCGGGAAGGAGTATCGCTGGCGATGAAGCCTTCTCTCCTTCCTTGAGTGAGCAGGGAAATGATTGTAAGGAGACCTTGGAGGTTGCTTGCGAAACGGATCTTTCTCTGATACGAGCTTGGAAACGAAGCCTGGATTGCTCTTCTCGCCTCGGATATACGAGTTGGCTAGAGCAATCAGCTCTTGGTATGTCCTTGGAGCACGGACATTGGCTTCAAATTTGAGAGGCCCTTCACGAAGACCATGGATAAGAGCCACTCGGTACATTTCTTGATCAACGATTTCGATGTCCAGAATCTCTCTCTGGAATCGATCAACAAATTGAGACCAGGTTTCATCACTGCGCTGTCTGATCTCAAAGAGGGCTTCAGGACCACCCTTTCTCTTGGAGGAGGTAGAGAATCTGAGAAGGAACTCTCTACGAAGATCAAGGAAGGAAGAGATGGAGTGGGGACGGAGGCCATAGAACCAATCCCTCACTTGCCCATCAAAGGTTGTAACAAGAAGCTTGCACTTGGTTGCATCTGACAGAGTCTTGAGAGCAACGGCTGATTCGAAGGCTTGAAGATGCTTGACCGGATCAGTCTCTCCTGTATAGATTGGCAGTCGAGGCTCTCTGAAGTTTGCTGGAGTAGGTTCAAGGCGAACACTCTCAATGAAGGGCGATGGCTCTTCCTGCTCTCCTACAGCATAGGGATTAAAGGGAGCATAGGCTGCAGCTGCAAAGGAAGCAGGAGGGTAGAAAGGAAAAGTTGCTGCAGGGGGAGCAGAGGCAGGAGCTGGGGGGCAAGGATGACTTCCTTGAAAGTTGAGAAATCTAGCAGGACTTCCCCGGGCTGCTTGCCGGAAGAAGTTATGGCGAGCAGCAAACTCTTCATCTTGAGTTCGCAAAGGAGCAGCAGGACCTTGCGGGAAGGTCGGGGTGTAAGGCGGATAGAACGGAGGACAAGCTTGAGAATAAGCTTGCTTATGCTCTGATGTTGGCGTTGGGTTGATTGGAGCAGCTGGAGCAGCTGGAGCAGCTGCTGGACGAGAGTCTAACCGCTGCGTGATCGCAGCAAGGACTTGGTTGATGGCTTGGAACTGTTGAGCATTCTCACGGCGCGACTGCTCAAAAGCTTCCCAGAGAGGATCTTCACTGGGACTTGGAGCAAAGTTCTCGGCTGACTGATCTGACATGGCTAACTGTCGCTGTTCACCGTCTGACCGGATCTGAAGGCCGCGTGTTAACTGTTGATGCGCGAAAACGCCGCGGGGCACCAGCCAGCTAACACGGAGGGGGTGTTCGATCTCACAAGCTAGGAGAGGAGGAAAGGAGGAAAGGAAGGAAGCCTCTGAGTGCTCGAGAGTGGAGCAAACGGCTTGTCAAAGAGGGTTGCGGGGATATAGGAGAGGAGCTTGATCAACAGAGCGGGTTGATCAGGAGAGGAGAAGGAGGTTGATCAGGAGCTGTCGAGCAGACGGCTAAGAGGACGGTTGTGCTTGCAGGTTGGAAGCCGAGGAGAGCTGAGCTGAGCTGAGAAGAAGTCTGCTGAGCAGAGGAGCAAGACTTGCTGAGCAGAGGAGCAAGGCTTGCCGAGCAGAGGAGCAAGGCTTGCTGAGCAGAGGAGCAAGGCTTGCTGAGCAGAGAGAAGAAGAAGGGGGGCCGCTAGCAGCGGCAACAACACACTTCGCCCGCCGCGGCCTAAATGCCACTCCTGCGACGGGCTTTCCTTTTATTAATAGCTAGAGATTACAAGCTTACAAGTACACCTTTACAACAAAATCACTTAAAGGGTACAAGGAGAAGCTGGCGGCTAAAGGAGAAGAAAGTGCCAGAAAGCAGGGGAGAGGCTGCCAGAGACTAAGTAAAAGAGTCTGCTGGCAAGCTGGAGGACTGAGAAACTGAGTCTGCAGAGGGCTGCTGGCAAGCTGCTGAAGAGCTGCTGGAGAGCTGCGCGGACAGGAAATTGAGTCCGCAGAGCTTGCTGGCAGGACTTGCAGGATCTTCCCCAGATGATCCACTGATACAGAATGAGAGGCACCATGGGCTATTTATAGGCCCAGGGGAGTTCTTCTAGAAGAGGGGCCCAGTGACATCAGCATGACGACCTGCGCGGACTCCGCGGACAGAGATTTTGCGTCCGCCACTGTCGAGCGATGAAGCAGTCGGAAGGACCCACCTGCAGAAAACTGGTCGCCCCCTAGCGGGCGACCTAGGCGGACTCCGGGAGGAGTCCGCCCGGCAGGCCGGAGGCCGCCCCCTAGCGGGCGGCCTGGGCGGACTCCAGGGGGAGTCCGCCCGGCAGGAGCCGGGGCCGCCCCCTAGCGGGCGGCCTGGGCGGACTCCGGGAGGAGTCCGCCCGGCAGGAGCCGGGGCCGCCCCCTAGCGGGCGGCCTGGGCGGACTCCGGGAGGAGTCCGCCCGGCAGGAGCCGGGGCCGCCCCCTAGCGGGCGGCCTGGGCGGACTCCGGGAGAAGTCCGCCCGGCAGGAGCCGGGGCCGCCCCCTAGCGGGCGGCCTGGGCGGACTCCGGGAGGAGTCCGCCCGGCAGGAGCCGGGGCCGCCCCCTAGCGGGCGGCCTGGGCGGACTCCGGGAGGAGTCCGCCCGGCAGGAGCCGGGGCCGCCCCCTAGCGGGCGGCCTGGGCGGACTCCGGGAGGAGTCCGCCCGGCAGGAGCCGGGGCCGCCCCCTAGCGGGCGGCCTGGGCGGACTCCGGGTGGAGTCCGCCCGGCAGGAGCCGGGGCCGCCCCCTAGCGGGCGGCCTGGGCGGACTCCGGGAGGAGTCCGCCCGGCAGGAGCCGGGGCCGCCCCCTAGCGGGCGGCCTGGGCGGACTCCGGGAGGAGTCCGCCCGGCAGGAGCCGGGGCCGCCCCCTAGCGGGCGGCCTGGGCGGACTCCGGGAGGAGTCCGCCCGGCAGGAGCCGGGGCCGCCCCCTAGCGGGCGGCCTGGGCGGACTCCGGGAGGAGTCCGCCCGGCAGGAGCCGGGGCCGCCCCCTAGCGGGCGGCCTGGGCGGACTCCGTGTGGAGTCCGCCCGGCAGGAGCCGGGGCCGCCCCCTAGCGGGCGGCCTGGGCGGACTCCGGGTGGAGTCCGCCCGGCTGACGGGCAGAGGCCGCCCGGGGTGGGCGGCCTCGGCGGGCGGCGGCAGGAGGCCGCCGCCCCTCGGGCAGCAGGGAGGTCGCCCTAGGCGGGCGTCCTCGACGGACGGCGGTAGGAGACCACCGCCCCTTGAGAGAAATAGGAGACCGCTACTGGTACTGCTGTTGGCGGACTCCTGCAAGGAAAAGACTGCACGATTAGCGGACCTAACCGCATGTCCCGCGAGGGTGAGCCATGGGAATAGCTCGCCGTCCCGCAGGGCACGCGGTTGCTAGGAGACCTAGGCGGATAGGGAAGACTGTCCGCCTACGCTGGGACCCATCGCGATCGAAAGGGATAATCTAAGGGTCACGATGAGCCAGCTGGCCACCTTGGGAAGGATCGCCGATTTCTGGGTTAACATGTATGTCTCTAACGTGAAACCAAGGAAAATATTATCGATCATTAAAAAGAGAAATGTTGAGAACACAATGGTAATGAGAATTATATACAACAAAAGGTTCAAATTTCACAAGAAGGAACTACACGGTGGTACACTCATACAATTTATATATAAATGTATAACTGAAAGTTGATATGTTAGTTTCAGACTTTCAGTGGGGTGAATGTGGACCAAAAAATTTTGGAGAGTGTTTTTTGCACATCCGACTACAATTAAAATATGCAAAATGTTTTCCAAAGTGTTTTTGCTTGATTGCACATACAAAACAAACAAATATAAAATGTCACAGTTATCCATTGTTGGTATGACATCAACTTAGCAGTCATTGTTCGCAGCTTTTGTGTTCTTGTCAAATGAAAATGAAGACAGTTATAAGTAGACACTTGAACATTTCAAAATAATCTTACATCAAAACTCATTACCACTTGTGCTTGTAACAGACAGAGAATTGGCTTTGTTGAATGTCATAAAATTTGTGTTTCCTACTACTAAACATATTTTATGTCAAGTGCACATTCATAGAAATGTTTGGACAATTGCAAGAAGTATTTCAAAGTAGGCAAAGAATGTGAAAAAATTTTAGGTGTATGACAAAGGTTGGTAGATGCTAGAACTGAGAATGAATTTTATATGTGATTCAATGATATTATATCATCATATTCAGCAAATTACCCCAAAGTAGTGACATATGTTAGTGTTACATGGGTAGAACCTTATAAGGAGTACTTTGTGTTGGCATGGATTGAAAAATACCTACATTTGGGGAACTCAACAACAAATCACGTAGAAGATGGACATAATCACTTGAAAAAAATTCAAGTTTCTATTGGCTACTTGAACACTATTTGGAGGGCTTTTGACCGGATGATTACACAACAATATACAGAAATTAGAAGAGCATTCGGTCATAGTTCAATACAGTTGAGTACTGAATTCAAAAGTATATTATATTTAGATCTTGTTGGGCGTGTCTCACTAAATGCATTGTCTCTAATGAGAGAAGAGGAAAAAATATTCTAGCAAAGAGTATCCACGTGAAGAAGAATGTATCCACACAACCCGGAACACGTTGGGATTATCTTGTGCTCATGAGATGGGTATTTATATCACTCAAAACAAGGCATATCCGTTATGGTTAATTCATAAACATTGGCGACAATTGAGTATAGAAGACGTGGAAGATGTTGTTAAATAAGTAAAACAACATGAAAGTTAAGAGAAATGTGACATAGACATTGAGATTGAGGGTATCATAAGAGGCGCGCGGCGGACCCGCAATCCAAGCTATAGAGCACCAGTGCCGCCACTCGAATTCTAGTACCCAATGCGCTCCCGCAAAGCAGCCCGTTGACCGCGGGTAGCTATAGTCCTCTTCTCTCATCTCAAGTTGTAACGGGAACAGTCTGTCCCCCCGATTCACCCAACGCACTGTAACCGCAAGCAACTAATGTATTTTGACCGACACAGATCCAGTCACGTGATTTTTTACCCAATTGAGGGGTTTTTCCACATCATCACATATTGAGTCGATCTTTCCTTTTCTCTGACTGTGTGCAGTGGGTGCTCGACCGCCCCGCAAGCTATGACGGTCCAATTGAATCTGGTCCGACCGGAACATCGAGTTAGCCCGCAACAGTATGGCGCCGTCTGTGGGAACCGATTCCCAACATCCTTCAAAAGAATTATATCACCAGCTCAGCCACTTCCGAGTCCTGTTCCAATGGCAAAGATAAGCACTCGCACCCCTGAAGGATCCACCCTAGGCGGACACGTCGAGCCGGCACACTCCCACTCTTTGGTAGACGCGCCGCTAACGGCTGAAGCAGTTTTTGCCCCCGTTACCGCCTTGGAGCGGCGTGTTCGGCAAATGGAAGAGCAGCAAACTGAAATGCTCACCTTGCTCTGAAACCTGGGGGCACCTCCCACACCGGCGAAACCACCAGCGCCAGCAAATCTTGCGCCGCAGCTGAATCAGCGCAGAACCCAGGAAGTTCCTTCAATACAAGAAGGACCCAAGGAATACTCCGAAGCCGCCAGTTCCGCTCCCCCGGCCCAGAGAGGGGCCAGAGCAGACCACCATCGACACAACTAGGTCAATGACGCCCACCTCCCACCACTTGAAAGATTTACTCGAGAAGACATCCGAGAGGTCATCACTGAGGAATACCGCCAGGCAGGAGGAAGAAATGTTCACGTTCACCGACCGCTCTGCCAAGGCTCCCCTTTGGCTCTACAAATTCTCGACCATCCAATCCCACATGGGTTCAAGCCCCCGAACATCGAAACGTTCGACGGGACCGATGACCCATTAGAGCATGTTAATCACTTCACCACCATTATGAGGATCTACAATGCCCCAGACAGTTGCTCTGCCAAGTGTTTCCGGCCACTTTAAAAGGTCAGGCCCGAACGTGGTTCCATTCATTAAGGGCAGGGACCATCGCCAACTTTACGTACGGAGCTAACAAGGCAGTTTGTCGATCAGTTTATCGCTAATCGCAGGATCGTTCGCGACCCCACCCACCCCTCTGGGATCTGCCAGAACGAAGGAGAAACCCTGAAAGACTTCTTCCGCTGTTTTACTGTAGAGGCCCGCCAAATTCTAGGGGTTGACCTCGAATTGTTGCGAGGGGCATTCCTGGGAGGCCTCCGCCCTAGTGGCTTCTACTCATCGCTGATGAAAGAGACTGTCCCTAGTTATCCTGACCACGTGCATCGGGTGGAGACTCAGAACGCCGCCGACGAAGCTATTGAAGCCCATCGCCAGCAGTTTGAGGGGGCCTAGAAGCGTAGGAGGGAGAAGGAGCCGGCCCCCCAGCACCAAGAAGGAAGATTCCAAGAAGGGCGCCGGAACGGGCAACGCCGGCGGGACCACCAGAGGGATCAACCACCCAGGGATTATACTCCCCTCAACACCACACACACAAATGTGCTCTATGCCATCCAGAACGAGCCAACGCTACATCGGCCCAAGCAGCCAGCTCATAATCCCAGAAATGATCAATCCAAGTATTGTGAGTTCCATCGAGCAACGGGGCACACCACCAAGGACTGTGCCCGCCTGAAGGAGGAAATCGAGCGCCTTGTCCGCCAAGGGCTCCTCAAAAGGTTTTTGCAGGCACGTATGCCAGACCAGCAAAACCCGCCTAGGCCGCCAAGAAATCAACAGAACATTCTCCCGGGAGGAGTAGGTGGTAGGCAAATGGTGGGAAATATTGAAACCATTGCCGGATCGCCCATCCTTTCGGCTCGAATCTTCTCAATAGGCATGCAAGGAGGCTCCCATGAAGACAAGAAATGTAGACAGGACACCACCATAACCTCCAAAGATGAAGACCTTTTTGGGCTCCGAACACCTCACCAAGATCCTCTCGTGATCAGCGCCGGGGTCGGAGACCCCTGTTATAATGTCAAACATTATTAGCATGAAAAATTCAAGATTAGGAAACATACATCATTATTTTTATCTATTTCAGCACTGTTGAACCCCATTTCTGTACTCCACTTCTCCATGGATCCCTACTCCAAAGGAATGTTGTTGTGGACAAGAAAGCTCGGAAAACCCTTCGAACTTAAAGATAATACGTAAGCAGATGTCGGCGCAGGCAACGAGGCCTGGATAGGAGGTGGTCATCGGTAGGGGAAGAGATAAAGGGCGGAGGAGATGAAAGTGTAGGTCGGAAGAAAAAAAATCTACCACCTTTGCAGAAAGAAGAATAGAGTTCTTGAGCTCAATAGCGTAAAAATCAGGCGAGATCCACATAATATTAATTTAAAGACATTTATAGAAAAAAGAACGTTACACAATAACAAAAATTCGTGAAAAAGAAGAGTGGGAATATACCAATACTTGCTAGTAGCCGTTATGTAAGTGATGATGATACTATTTTGTCATTATATTTTTCACCTACGAGGCTACTATGTGGATAAACATGAAAAAGAATGCCACAAACAATGATACTAATTAAAAAACAGAAAAGTAGTAATAATAATGACATTATTGTAGTGGGGGCCCAAGAGTCAGGAAGGGTGAAGGCGTCCGTCCAGTGCGAACCCGGTTAGTTCCACATCTGCCCAGTCAGACATCTTTGACCACTCTCCTTTTTTCCTTTATGCCTAATTATTATAACTCTGAATTTTCTTTTATTTGTTTATTACACTCAAAATTATAAAATCCCTTCTCCCCTCTAATTATGGATCGATTTCGTAAATATGATGGTTATGAACGAAAAAATTATTGAAAGTTTCATAATTTGTTAATATGTGGTGGACATGAGGACTTCAATTATGGCTACTATTGAAAGTTTCATATGAATGTATTTAATTCCACATATAAAATTAGATGTGAGAAACACACCTAAAAATTTCTCCGGCGAGAGAGGGCTACATAAATTGTGATGTTTGTCACAAGTTTTCAAAAACAATGACGGACGAAGTTCACATAGTTCACGACTTGATGGGGTCCAACCCTTAAAGAGTTGAAGGACTTAGAAAATCAGATCAGGTTTGGAGTTGTGCTAGATACAGGACTGGAGTTGTGTTGCTACATGTGTGGTCTACGGCTTGGAGTCGAGTGATGGCCGTTGGTGTCGTGATGAGTCATGTTGTCACTATGCGCCGTGTGAAGGCTTTTAAGCATTGGTGATGTAGCGGACGGAGCATGTTCCGTCAAAGACACTTTTTTCTGCCATCTAATTGTTTAGGGGTCTATCCAAGGGTCAAGATAGCTTTGCTCTTTTGCCTTAAATAGGCCACGACCTATTCCAGTGGATGTATTCCAAGTTTCAGAGCCATCAAAGGGCACAACAGAAGAGCTCTCATTCTTGGGAAGAAGACATTGTCGTGATTATTGATGGATGAATTCTTCAGAAAGAAGAACAAGTTTCTCTGATCAGTATTTGTCTTAGATGTAAGGGGGGTTTTGTTCTTTCTTGTATTTGTTTGCTTTTTGGCTTCAAAACAGATATTTGAGCTTGTGACCCTTAATTTCTTGAGGAAAGTTTTTTACCGTGAGTTCTGAGAAGGGGAATTCAATATGTGAATCTGGAAGGATCTAGGTTGGAAAAACCTAGAATATTTGTTGCAATCCTTATTGATTTTGATTGTGAATTTTTAAGTGTCTTACTCTGTGGTTTTTTCCTTCATTGATTTGAGAGAAGATTTTCTAAGTAAAATCGTGTGTCCTCTTGCTATGAATTTTGTTAACCCAGAAATCGGCGATCCTTCCCAAGGTGGCCAGCTGGCTCATCGTGACCCTTAGATTCTCCCTTTTGATCGCGATGGGTCCCAGCGTAGGCGGACAGTCTTCCCTATCCGCCTAGGTCTCCTAGCAACCGCGTGCCCTGCGGGACGGCGAGCTATTCTCATGGCTCACCCTCGCGGGACATGCGGTTAGGTCCGCTAATCGTGCAGTCTTTTCCTTGCAGGAGTCCGCCAACAGCAGTACCAGTAGCGGCCTCCTATTTCTCTCAAGGGGCGGTGGTCTCCTACCGCCGTCCGCCGAGGACGCCCGCCTGGGGCGACCTCCCTGCTGCCCGAGGGGCGGCGGCCTCCTGCCGCCGTCCGCCGAGGCCGCCCACCCCGGGCGGCCTCTGCCCGTCAGCCGGGCGGACTCCACCCGGAGTCCGCCCAGGCCGCCCGCAAGGGGGCGGCCAGGCCCCGCCGGGCGGACTCCCCCTGGAGTCCGCCCAGGCCGCCCGCTAGGGGGCGGCCCCGGCAGCCAGCCGGGCGGACTCCCCCGGAGTCCGCCCAGGCCGCCCGCAAGGGGGCGGCCAGGCCCCGCCGGGCGGACTCCCCCTGGAGTCCGCCCAGGCCGCCCGCCGGAGTCCGCCCAGGCCGCCCGCTAGGGGGCGGCCCCGGCTCCAGCCGGGCGGACTCCACCCGGAGTCCGCCCAGGCCGCCCGCTAGGGGGCGGCCCCGGCAGCCAGCCGGGCGGACTCCACCCGGAGTCCGCCCAGGCCGCCCGCTAGGGGGCGGCCCCGGCAGCCAGCCGGGCGGACTCCACCCGGAGTCCGCCCAGGCCGCCCGCTAGGGGGCGGCCCCGGCTCCAGCCGGGCGGACTCCACCCGGAGTCCGCCCAGGCCGCCCGCTAGGGGGCGGCCCCGGCAGCCAGCCGGGCGGACTCCACCCGGAGTCCGCCCAGGCCGCCCGCTAGGGGGCGGCCCCGGCTCCAGCCGGGCGGACTCCACCCGGAGTCCGCCCAGGCCGCCCGCTAGGGGGCGGCCCCGGCTCCAGCCGGGCGGACTCCACCCGGAGTCCGCCCAGGCCGCCCGCTAGGGGGCGGCCCCGGCTCCAGCCGGGCGGACTCCACCCGGAGTCCGCCCAGGCCGCCCGCTAGGGGGCGGCCCCGGCAGCCAGCCGGGCGGACTCCACCCGGAGTCCGCCCAGGCCGCCCGCTAGGGGGCGGCCCCGGCAGCCAGCCGGGCGGACTCCACCCGGAGTCCGCCCAGGCCGCCCGCTAGGGGGCGGCCCCGGCTCCAGCCGGGCGGACTCCACCCGGAGTCCGCCCAGGCCGCCCGCTAGGGGGCGGCCCCGGCAGCCAGCCGGGCGGACTCCACCCGGAGTCCGCCCAGGCCGCCCGCTAGGGGGCGGCCCCGGCAGCCAGCCGGGCGGACTCCACCCGGAGTCCGCCCCGGCCGCCCACTAGGGGGCGGCACCGGCTCCAGCCGGGCGGACTCCACCCGGAGTCCGCCCAGGCCGCCCGCTAGGGGGCGGCCCCGGCTCCAGCCGGGCGGACTCCACCCGGAGTCCGCCTAGGCCGCCCGCTAGGGGGCGGCCTCCGGCCTGCCGGGCGGACTCCTCCCGGAGTCCGCCCAGGTCGCCCGCTAGGGGGGACCTCCAATTCTCTGCAGGTGGGTCCTTCCGATTACTTCATCGCTCGACAGTGGCGGACGCAAAATCTCTGTCCGCGGAGTCCGCGCAGGTCGTCACGCTGATGTCACTGGGCCCCGCTTCTAGAAGAACTCCCATGGGCCTATAAATAGCCCATGGTGCCTCTCATTCTGATCACGCCAGACGGTGGGAGGATCCTGCAAGCCCTGCCAGCAAACCCTGCGGACTCCGTTTTCCAGTCCGCGCAGTCCGTCATCACCTCCTCCAGCAAGCTCTGCGGACTCAAATTCCCTGTCCGCACAGTCCTCCACAGCTCTTCAGCAGCTTGCCAGCAGACTCTGCAGACTCAGTTTCCCAGTCCTCCAGCTTGCCAGCAGACCATTTTACTTAGTCTCTGGCAGCTTCTCCCCTGCTTTCTGGCACTTCCTTCTCTCTTAGCCGCCAGCTTCTCCTTGTACCCTTTAAGTGATTTTGTGGTAAAGGTGTACTTATAAGCTTGTAATCTCTAGCTATTAATAAAAGGAAAGCCCGTCGCAGGAGTGGCATTTAGGCCGCGGCGGGCGAAGTGTGTTGTTGCCGCTGCTAGCGGCCCCCTCTTCTTCTCCTCTGCTCAGCAAGACTTGCTCCTCTGCTCAGCAAGCTTCTTCTCAGCTCAGCTCTTCTCAGCTTCCAACCTGCAAGCACAACCGTCACATTAGCCGTCTGCTCGACAGCTCCTGGTCAACCTCCTTCTCCTCTCTTGGTCAACCTGCTCTGTTGATCAAGCTTCTCTCCTCTATCCCCGCAACCCTCTTTGACAAGCCGTTTGCTCCACTCTCGAGCACTCAGAGGCTTCCTTCCTTCCCTCCTCTCCTCCTCTCCTAGCTTGTGAGATCGAACACCCCCTCTGTGTTAGCTGGCTGGTGCCCCGCGACGTTTTCGCGCATCAACAGCTAACACGCGACCTTCAGATCCGGTCAGACGGTGAACAGCGACAGTTAGCCATGTCAGATCAATCAGCCGAGAACTTTGCCCCAAGTCCCAGTGAAGATCCTCTCTGGGAAGCTTTTGAGCAGTCACGCCGTGAGAATGCTCAACAGTTCCAAGCCATCAACCAAGTCCTTGCTGCGATCACGCAGCGGTTAGACTCTCGTCCAGCAACTACTCCAGCTGCTCCAATCAACCCAACACCAGCATCAGAGCATAAGCAAGCTTATTCTCAAGCTTGTCCTCCGTTCTATCCGCCTTACACCCCGACCTTCCCGCAAGGTCCTGCTGCTCCTTTGCGAACTCAAGATGAAGAGTTTGCCGCTCGCCAAAACTTCTTCCGGCAAGCTGCCCGGGGAAGTCCTGCTAGATTTCTCAACTTTCAAGGAAGTCATCCTTGCCCCCCAGCTCCTGCCTCTGTTCCTCCTGCAGCAACCTTTCCTTTCTACCCCCCTGCTTCTTTTGCAGCTGCAGCCTATGCTCCCTTTGATCCCTATGCTGTGGGAGAGCAGGAAGAGCCGTCGCCCTTTATTGAGAGTGTTCGCCTTGAACCTACTCCAGCAAACTTCAGAGAGCCTCGACTGCCAATCTATACAGGAGAGACTGATCCGGTCAAGCATCTTCAAGCCTTTGAATCAGCCGTTGCTCTCAAGACTCTATCAGATGCAACCAAGTGCAAGCTCCTTGTGACAACCTTTGATGGGCAAGTGAGGGATTGGTTCTATGGCCTCCGTCCCCACTCCATCTCTTCCTTCCTTGATCTTCGTAGAGAATTCCTTCTCAGATTCTCTACCTCCTCCAAGAGAAAGGGCGGTCCTGAAGCCCTCTTTGAGATCAGACAGCGCAGTGATGAAACTTGGTCTCAATTTGTTGATCGATTCCAGAGAGAGATTCTGGACATCGAAATCGTTGATCAAGAAATGTACCGAGTGGCTCTTATCCATGGTCTTCGCGAAGGGCCTCTCAAGTTTGAAGCTAATGTCCGTGCTCCAAGGACATACCAAGAGCTGATCGCTCTAGCCAACTCATACATCCGAGGCGAGAAGAGCAATCCAGGCTTCGTCTCCAAGCTCGTATCAGAGAAAGATCTGTTTCGCAAGCAACCTCCAAGGTCTCCTTACAATCGTTTCCCAGCTCACTCAAGGAAGGAGAGAAGGCTTCATCGCCAGCGATACTCCTTCCCGAGCCGCGATGCTCAAGATCCATTGCTACCGCTAGCTCCTTCTCAAACAGCAACTGTCCAACAGCAGCAAGACGATGACTTGCATGAGTCGGATCTCGACGACGTCGTGCAAGAGGTAGTGCAGATCATGAAAGACAGGGCAAGCTATAAGAAGCCCTACCGGCCAGGAGATCAGAGGTCTAGAGACTCAGAGCCTTATTGTGAATTCCACAAAGAGCCAGGCCATCGAACAGAAAACTGCCGAGCATTCCGTCAGCTTGTGCAAAGGATGCTCCGGCAGGGCAAGATGCATGACTTGCTCCCTAAAGAAGATCGCCCTGACCCATCAACGTCAAAGGGCAAAGAAATTTCAGATGTTCCTTGCTCCTCAAGGGCAGTAAATCACGTCGAAGAGCCTCCTCTCCTCATTGTCAACCAAGAAGTCGAATGCTTCGACGCCGACGATGAGGGCGTGCTGGGAAGGCTATTCTGAACTAGCAAGGACTTCACAGTCCTCCAAAGCGATGGACTTCACAGTCCTCCAGAGCTCCTTGCAACCTTCAGGGGTTATCTCAACCCTTACTCTCTCTCCCTCTTTCATACATTCTTTACAACACTTCTCAGTGTTTTATTCTTGCTTTTCTGCAAAGCTTTTATTCAGAGATCCTGTACTGACACAGTTCCCTTTTTGTTGCCTCTCTCTCTCTCTCTCTGGATCAATACGCCAATGAGATTTCGCCGAGTCTGAAACGTTCCCTCCGTAGTTTGTTCTCGCACTACCGCTTCGACCACATATGGCGGGAGTATACCCATGTGTGTAGTGGGAGCAGTTCATCTACGATTATGGGCTTCAGGCTTAGGATCCTAGCCAGCATCTGACACAGAGTGTGTGCTAGGGGAGCCCCATGTGTTAGCTCTGCTGTGCGTCCTATAGGAAACACTACGGTTAGGATGATCTTCGCTGGACAAGCAATGGCAATCAAGCGTAGCCTTGTCTCTTGGATCATCCTTCAACTGTGGTGGCCGAATAACTCTCTCCGGTATCCTCGATCCATGCCTCTCGGGTTCTCACAACTCCACTGATCAATACACAGACAATATAGGCCTCTTGGCGCAACCTGTCTCCTTGATCAGTGATGCTTGTGCCCAGGGCAAGAGAGCAGAGTCTCTAGCGATCCTTCTCAGGATCTCCCTTGCTTCTAGCGATCCTTCTCAAGATCTTCCTTGCTTCCAGCGGTCCTTCTCAGAACCTTCCCTTGCTTTGTGCCCTCCTTGAGGATGCGCGGCCAGCCCGCTTTGAGCAGGACCATACTCGGAATGACTTTCTCAGGCCAGTGATGCATAAGGCCCACGGGGAACACCTGTGGCAGCATTCAACCTTCTTTAGTCATTTCGAACATGGACCTCTTTTTCCTTTCCCGCTTCGAGCAGGACCATACTCGGAATGATTTTTTTCGGGCAAGTGATGCATAAGGCCCACGGGGAACACCTGTGGCAGCATTCAACCCTCTGTAGTCATTCCGAACATGGACCTCTTTTTTCCTTTTCCCCCCTCCTTGAGGATGCGCGGCCAGCCCGCTTTGAGTAGGACTATACTCGGGATGATTTTTCGGGCAAGTGATGCATAAGGCCCACGGGGAACACCTGTGGCAGCATTCAACCCACTTTAATCATTCCGGGAGTAGACCTCCTTTTTCTCTCTTGCCTTCTTTCACAGGTGAACAGGTTAATCCGACCTACCAAAAGGATTTTCAGCAATCACTTCGCTCGTGCTCATCCTATATGAATTGCTTATTCAAAGCTCTATCGGATGATGACTCTTACTCTACTCATATAAGCTCTATTGCTCTCATCTCCTCTACATTATTTGCTCAAGTGCTATTAGCCATGCTATTGTAGTCCAGCCATATTTATCAGCAGTTAACAACTCAGTTTATTGATCTGGGCTTCATAATAATATTCATCAGGCACTCTTCTTGCTAATTGGTCATATCGGTCTTATCTTGTCAACAGTTAACTTATCAACAGTTAACAGTCTACAGTTAACACTTGCAAGTCTTCTCTTCACAGGTACTTACAAGTTATTTTCATATTTTATTGGTTCCTAACTTCTCTTCTTGCAGAGATTAGCAAACACCTGCAAGCCTCATCCAGGTACTTGCAGCTTATTTTTATATACGATATCTGTTCTGAACTCTCTTCTTGCAGAGATCAGCAAAGACTTGCAGGTCCCTTTCAGGTACTTGCAAGTTGTTACGCCTTTCCGTTTTCCTCACTTTTGTTTTGCAGAACATTTACAGAAGACACGCCTTCTTCGTTTTGCAAAAGCAAATTCAGGTACACACTCGATGTACCACTCCTACATATTTGCCCTAACTTTTCTCTTGCAGGAAAACAGACAGGAAGCACCAAGCTTGTAAGGAGAGTCTCCAGGTTCTGTCTCTCCTTGCTCCTCTTCTTCCGTTGGGATGGATCACGATTTTCGTGGGTCTCCAACTTTTTCGAAGTTCTTTTGCAGAACTTGAAAAAGTGCGGGGATTATGTTAACCCAGAAATCGGCGATCCTTCCCAAGGTGGCCAGCTGGCTCATCGTGACCCTTAGATTCTCCCTTTTGATCGCGATGGGTCCCAGCGTAGGCGGACAGTCTTCCATATCCGCCTAGGTCTCCTAGCAACCGCGTGCCCTGCGGGACGGCGAGCTATTCTCATGGCTCACCCTCGCGGGACATGCGGTTAGGTCCGCTAATCGTGCAGTCTTTTCCTTGCAGGAGTCCGCCAACAGCAGTACCAGTAGCGGCCTCCTATTTCTCTCAAGGGGCGGTGGTCTCCTACCGCCGTCCGCGGAGGACGCCCGCCTGGGGCGACCTCCCTGCTGCCCGAGGGGCGGCGGCCTCCTGCCGCCGTCCGCCGAGGCCGCCCACCCCGGGCGGCCTCTGCCCGTCAGCCGGGCGGACTCCACCCGGAGTCCGCCCAGGCCGCCCGCAAGGGGGCGGCCAGGCCCCGCCGGGCGGACTCCCCCTGGAGTCCGCCCAGGCCGCCCGCTAGGGGGCGGCCCCGGCAGCCAGCCGGGCGGACTCCCCCGGAGTCCGCCCAGGCCGCCCGCAAGGGGGCGGCCAGGCCCCGCCGGGCGGACTCCCCCTGGAGTCCGCCCAGGCCGCCCGCCGGAGTCCGCCCAGGCCGCCCGCTAGGGGGCGGCCCCGGCTCCAGCCGGGCAGACTCCACCCGGAGTCCGCCCAGGCCGCCCGCTAGGGGGCGGCCCCGGCAGCCAGCCGGGCGGACTCCACCCGGAGTCCGCCCAGGCCGCCCGCTAGGGGGCGGCCCCGGCAGCCAGCCGGGCGGACTCCACCCGGAGTCCGCCCAGGCCGCCCGCTAGGGGGCGGCCCCGGCTCCAGCCGGGCGGACTCCACCCGGAGTCCGCCCAGGCCGCCCGCTAGGGGGCGGCCCCGGCAGCCAGCCGGGCGGACTCCACCCGGAGTCCGCCCAGGCCGCCCGCTAGGGGGCGGCCCCGGCTCCAGCCGGGCGGACTCCACCCGGAGTCCGCCCAGGCCGCCCGCTAGGGGGCGGCCCCGACTCCAGCCGGGCGGACTCCACCCGGAGTCCGCCCAGGCCGCCCGCTAGGGGGCGGCCCCGGCTCCAGCCGGGCGGACTCCACCCGGAGTCCGCCCAGGCCGCCCGCTAGGGGGCGGCCCCGGCAGCCAGCCGGGCGGACTCCACCCGGAGTCCGCCCAGGCCGCCCGCTAGGGGGCGGCCCCGGTAGCCAGCCGGGCGGACTCCACCCGGAGTCCGCCCAGGCCGCCCGCTAGGGGGCGGCCCCGGCTCCAGCCGGGCGGACTCCACCCGGAGTCCGCCCAGGCCGCCCGCTAGGGGGCGGCCCCGGCAGCCAGCCGGGCGGACTCCACCCGGAGTCCGCCCAGGCCGCCCGCTAGGGGGCGGCCCCGGCAGCCAGCCGGGCGGACTCCACCCGGAGTCCGCCCAGGCCGCCCGCTAGGGGGCGGCCCTGGCTCCAGCCGGGCGGACTCCACCCGGAGTCCGCCCAGGCCGCCCGCTAGGGGGCGGCCCCGGCTCCAGCCGGGCGGACTCCACCCGGAGTCCGCCCAGGCCGCCCGCTAGGGGGCGGCCTCCGGCCTGCCGGGCGGACTCCTCCCGGAGTCCGCCCAGGTCGCCCGCTAGGGGGGACCTCCAATTCTCTGCAGGTGGGTCCTTCCGATTGCTTCATCGCTCGACAGTGGCGGACGCAAAATCTCTGTCCGCGGAGTCCGCGCAGGTCGTCACGCTGATGTCACTGGGCCCCGCTTCTAGAAGAACTCCCCTGGGCCTATAAATAGCCCATGGTGCCTCTCATTCTGATCACGCCAGACGGTGGGAGGATCCTGCAAGCCCTGCCAGCAAACCCTGCGGACTCCGTTTTCCAGTCCGCGCAGTCCGTCATCACCTCCTCCAGCAAGCTCTGCGGACTCAAATTCCCTGTCCGTACAGTCCTCCACAGCTCTTCAGCAGCTTGCCAGCAGACTCTGCAGACTCAGTTTCCCAGTCCTCCAGCTTGCCAGCAGACCATTTTACTTAGTCTCTGGCAGCTTCTCCCCTGCTTTCTGGCACTTCCTTCTCTCTTAGCCGCCAGCTTCTCCTTGTACCCTTTAAGTGATTTTGTGGTAAAGGTGTACTTATAAGCTTGTAATCTCTAGCTATTAATAAAAGGAAAGCCCGTCGCAGGAGTGGCATTTAGGCCGCGGCGGGCGAAATGTGTTGTTGCCGCTGCTAGCGGCCCCCTCTTCTTCTCCTCTGCTCAGCAAGACTTGCTCCTCTGCTCAGCAAGCTTCTTCTCAGCTCAGCTCTTCTCAGCTTCCAACCTGCAAGCACAACCGTCACATTAGCCGTCTGCTCGACAGCTCCTGGTCAACCTCCTTCTCCTCTCTTGGTCAACCTGCTCTGTTGATCAAGCTTCTCTCCTCTATCCCCGCAACCCTCTTTGACAAGCCGTTTGCTCCACTCTCGAGCACTCAGAGGCTTCCTTCCTTCCCTCCTCTCCTCCTCTCCTAGCTTGTGAGATCGAACACCCCCTCCGTGTTAGCTGGCTGGTGCCCCGCGACGTTTTCGCGCATCAACAAATTTATTATGTGTATTTTTCTTGTTGTTGTTGTTGCATTTATTTCCTTGTGAGCCTAGTGCTCGAGCGCGGAATGGGATATTCTATTTCCCATCAAAATAGTATTAGAGGGAGATTCTTCTCGGACTGTTAGGTTGTTGGTGAAGATGGAGCATAGCACAAGAATGATTAGCATAAATGACAAGAATTGGAGCATTTGGAAGCTGTGGATGGAGGATCTTTTGCATTGCAAGGATCTTTATGCCCTGTTGTTGGGGAGGTCGACTACCATGTTAGATGAGACAAAGTGGAAGAAGATGGATCAGAAGGCAGTGAGTTTCATTCGGTAATGGCTTGACTATTCTGTCTTTCACCATATATCCACGAAATCATCGACCCAGGATTTATGGAGGAAACTAGCTTGAAGCGCTATACGAGCGGAAGACATCGAGGAACAAGGCTTTCATGATCAAAAAGATAGTGAACTTGAAATATAGGCAGGGTTCTCAGATGACTGAGCATCCGAACATTGCCCAAATCATCATCAATTAGTTGGAGGCCAAGAAGATCACCTTGGGGGATGATCTGCAAGAATTAATGGTCCGTAGATCTTTCCTAGAGAGTTATGAAACTCTTATGGTATGTTTGAGCAATTCTGTACTAGATGGCGTTGTAACAATGGAGATGGTGACGAGTTGTCTTCTGAACAAGGAGCTAAAAAGGAAGGATTCTGGAGCTTCTACATTAGATGTCCTTCTCATGGAGGGAAGGGGCAGATTGATGAATAAAGAGGGTAAGAAGAGAGCTAGTTCCAAAAGCAAGTCCAGGACCAAGCCCAAGAAGTAGATCGAGTGATATTACTATAAGAAGAATGATCACTTTAAGAAGAACTGCTTCAAGTTGCAAAGGAATATGAAGGGGGAAGTCAAAGGAGACCGGAGAATCTATTAAGGGTACATGAGCGACCTTTATTGTGGAGGATGAGACATTGTGATTACATTTTAGTGGGGTCGCTTACTAGAAGTGCGTTGACACAGATTGGGTAGTGGATGGTGGAGCATCCTACCATTGCACTCCTCATTGAGATGACTTCTACTCATATGCTACTAGAGATCTTGGGACTATTCGAATGGAAATTGTCGATATGTCAAAAATTGTTGGTAGTTGTGACATCCACTTGACGGCTGATATGAGGAAGGTTATCCTCAAGGATGTCAGGCATATCCCTGACTAGAAGATGAAACTTATTTCTGTTGGCAGACTGGATGATGGAGGTTTCACGAGCATTGAAGGCAGATGTGCTTGGAGGTTAGTGAAGGGGTCATTGGTGGTGGCTCGGGGGAAGAAGTGTTACATTCTGTAGCGAGCAAAGGCCACGATCTGTTGTCATAGGAGCTACCTGGTACATATGTTCACTACTTGGTTTTCAAGCAGAAATAAGTTTTCTTTGCATAAGCTAAACCGAAGGGTAAGATAGAGTTGTTGTGCTTGATACACACAAATATGTGTGGTCTGATTGAGCCTATGTTTATGGGCAGAGCTTTCTACTTTGTCACTTTTATAGATGATCACTCCAGGAATATATGGGCCTATTTACTTAAGTAGAAGAGTGATATTTTGGCAAATTTTATATATTTCAAGGAGTAGGCGAAGAAGATGATTGAGAAGGTGATCAAGCGGGTTCAATCAGACAATGAGGGTGAGTATATTATAGCATTTGATGCCTACTTTAGGGTACATAGCATCGTGCATGAGAAGACAACTCTGAGGATGCCACAATAGATTGGATTGGCAGAGAGGATGACTTGGATAATTGCGAAGAAGATCAGGTGCATAATCACTCAGACAGGTATTAACAAACAGTTCTAGGTAGAGGCCATACAAACTACAATGCATTTGATCAATATGTCCCCCTCATCACCTTTGGATGGAGATATCCCAGAGCGTGTTTGGACCGAAAAGGAGGTGTCTTATGGACACACACACACACACACACACACACACACACACACACATGTGTGTGTGTGTGTGTGTGTTTGGTTACAGGGCTCATGTTCATGTTCCCAAGAAAGAGAGATAGAAGCTGATGAGAAGTCTAGAGAAAGCATCATGCTTGGATTCCTGCATGAGGAGTTTTGCTATAGACTCTGGGATTTAGAGAGGAAAAGGATTGTCAAAAGTAAGGATGTGGTCTCTGTGGAAGACCAGGTTGTTGGTGAGGAGGAGGTTGCAAAGTCATAGACCCGACCAACTATGGAGATTTCTGATGTAGTTTCTGAGCCAGAGCATGTTGGTGTTGATGGAGGGCATGTCAAGGAAGAAGTTGTGCAGATTCCATATCAAGAGGAGATTCTTGTTGGAGGGGGAGATTTGCTTGTAGATGTTCCACCTATTGTTGAGGTACCCCTCAGGATATCTGACAGAATACAGAGGTCGAGCACCAATTATCCACCATAATACTACATCTTGCTTACTGATGGTGCCATGAAGGAGGAGTGATAACTTCCCAAAAGAAGTTATCTAGCCACGTTTTATGACATGTTACTCGACATATCCGACACGAATTAACACAGAAAGCTATAGAAATGAAATTAATTATTTGATTATCTAATTCAAGGCTAATTTGGTCTCTTTTCATTGTATGATTACTAGTGGTGCAAGAGGAATAAGCTCATGGACGGAAATCTGCCAAAATATAAAATCTGGAAAAAGGTTGCAACGCACGAAAAAATAAATAGTTGCAACAACTCGCGTGCTGGTTGGCAATGCAAGTAGGCACAGCGCAGGTGTTGCAACACCCCAAAAAAATGAAGGTTGCAACGTCACCTGGGCGGTTTTCAGATTTTGAAATTCGAATTTTGCCACCTTTTCAAATTTGGAAGGAGGCATCCCTTGGCATATTTGGAGGCGTTTTTAAAGGACAAAAGCAAGGAAATAAAAGGGGAAGAGTGCTGGAGGAAATAGAAGGGAGAAAAGAGGGAACTTTTGGAGGAGAAGATCCATCTTGGGAGACAAACCCTAGGCAAGAAGAAGAAGAAGACTACTCCGGATCGTCAAGAGCAACGGATTTTGCACTTCCAAGTGAATTATTTCCTGAATCTTTTGAATTTTCCGAAGCATGTCTAGTAAGATCCATCTAATTTGGTTTCATCTCTCCGCCATGAACTAATTTCTTAGATCTTGTGTGTTGTGAGTACCTTACTTGTTGTGATGACTTGATTCAAGGTTTTGACTTAATGATTGTTTGCTTTTCTATCTTTATTGGAATTGTGTTCTCTATTTGTGGATGTTTTGAGCAAGTATTCATCTTCTAGTTAGCATGGCGAGATTCGAGAGAGGAGTCATGCTAGTCTAGGGTTGAATCCTTTATATTACGTGGCGAGATTCGAGAGAGGAGTCACGTATTTCTTTAGTCAAAATTCCATCTTTTTACTGCACTGCGAGATTCGAGAGAGTGGTGTAAGTGTAACCTAATTTCTAATATAACTTCGGGAGAGAAAGAGATTTCCTCTTGGGTTAGCATTGTGGATTTGTGCGCTTTTCGTTACTTTCTTTCCACCCAAGTTAGAGATAACTGGGGGAATTTGGGTGACCGGATCTCGGAAATCGAGGGATAAAGAGATCCGCTTTTGCATCCCTGCAGGATAGAAGTCAAACAACTCATGAAAGCTTTTTCTATAAAAAATCATCGCAATAGGTAAGGGAAACCAACATGCAAGATTGCTTCCCTAAAACTTGGATAACAATATTTTCTTGTCCGCGCATTTTAGTTCTTGTCTAAAGAGTACTTATTTAAATAAATCTAGCAATTCACCTTAATTATTGTCTTGAATTTAGAGAACGGGAAGAGCTAGTAATTGTGATCACTAGGTCAATCACCTCCTCGAGGGAACGATCACTTCTCACTTTATATTACTTGATCCGGCACGTGCACTTGCGTTATTATATACATCTATTTCGGGCGTATCAAGTTTTTGGCGCCGTTGCCGGGGAGGTGCTTCTGAGTTAGTGTTACTTATTTTCATAATATTAGTGAATCCCTAGTATTTAGAGATCAAGTTTTTTTTTTTTTTCTGTTTGTTTGATTGTTTGTTTGAATAAAGTTTATTTGAAACTCTGTGCAGTGTATGTCCAGGTATAAGCAAGTAGAATTATTGCCTTTGAATTCTGAAATTGAGCGTACCTGTAGACAAAACAGGAGAGACTTTAGAACTGTTAACATTATTCATCCTGCGATGGATAATAATAATAATAATGCTAATAATAATGATGGTCAGGTGGATCAAAATGGCCACCCTGCGGCACCACGTATGACTTGTCACGAGTATAATACACCATTAAGGGGAGGTGTGCACTTCAGCATTGCTCGACCAGCAATTGCTGCTAATAATTTTAAAATGGACCCACTAATTATGCAACAAGTACAAAATAATAAGTTTGGGGGTCTAGGTCATGAAGATGCAAATTCCCACTTACGAACCTTCTTAGCAATTTGCGATATGTTTAAGTTTAACGGAGCATCAGAAGATGCAATAATGCTAAGATTGTTTCCTTTTTCTTTAGAAGGGAGAGCGAAGGATTGGTTAGACTCTTTGCCTAACGATTCTATCACGACATGGGAGCAGTTGGTGGAAAAATTCTTGAATAAGTATTTTCCTCCATCTAAAACTGCAAAGCTGATAAGGGATATAACCACATTCACACAGGGTAACGGAGAGACACTGTACGACGCTTGGGAGCGTTTTAAGGAGCTACTGAGAAAGTGTCCCCACCATAGGTTAGCCCTACATCAGCAAGTTTCCACCTTCTATAATGGTTTGCAAATTACAACCATGATCTTAGTAGACGGGGCTGCAGGAGGATCGTTGCTTAAGAAGTATCCCGAGGATGCGTATGCAATCCTTGAAGACCTCACTGCCAATAATTACCAAGCCTATGAGCGTCAAGGGAACAACAATCCAGTTGGTATCCACCAAGTGGACCAATTCACTTCCTTGGCCGCTCAAATGGCATCACAATTCAACCTAATTAATAAGAGGTTAGATTCATTATCACAGCCTTCATCTAGTGCTCCATTGACAGTGGAGCAATTAAATCAAATTTCTGAAGAGGTAAATTATGTAGGAGGAGCACAAAGGCAAATTCCACCGGGATTCGCCAACCATTATCACCCCGAGTGGCGGAATCATCCGAATTTCTCCTGGAAAAATAATCAAGGGATGAATCAACCACAAGGGTTTAATCAAAATATAAATCACCTACCTATCAATAACAACTCTCAACCCCAACAATTAAACCAAAGGAAGATATCAGATGAGTTTATCTTCGGCATGTTCCAAAAGTATGACTCAAGAATGGGAGGAATAGAATCTTCATTAAGATCACTAGAAACAACTATGGGTCAACTTGCAAATTCATTAAGTCAACGACCCATTGGAACTCTACCTTCTGATACCACACTAAATCCAACAAAAGAAAATCATAATAATCAATGCAAAGCTATTGCCTTACGGAGTGGTGTAGAGATTCCAAGTGGGGAGGGGTTGCTTGAGAAAGCTAGCGAAGAAGAGGCAAGTAAGATGCCGAGTGAGTCGAGCACATTAGAGAAGGAGGCGGGAGAGAAGCAAAAAGAGAAATTAAATCAAAAGAAAGACGTAATCTACCCACCACCCCCATTTCCATCTAGACTAGCTAAACCCAAACTTGACATGCAATTCCAGAAGTTTATGGATATTTTCAAAAAGCTAACTATAAATATCCCATTTGCTGAAGCACTTGAGCAAATGCCAAGTTATGTCAAGTTTATGAAGGATATCTTGTCAAAGAAGAGAAAGTTTGTTGATAAAGAGATAGTGGCGTTGACTGAGGAGTGTAGTGCTATATTGCAGAAAAAGCTGCCACCTAAGCTTAAGGATCCCGGCAGTTTCACAATTCCTTGTTCTATTGGAGTGAAGTTTGTTGGGAGAGCGTTATGTGACCTTGGAGCGAGCATCAACCTGATGCCATTATCTATCTATAAGAAGTTGGGTCTAGGGGAGATTACACCTACATCTCTTACTCTACAGTTGGCTGATAGGTCGCTTGCATTTCCTAAGGGAATTGTAGAAGACGTGTTGGTTAAAGTGGAGAAATTCATTTTCCCCGCTGATTTTGTAGTACTTGATATGGATGAGGACAAGGATGTCCCCATCATTCTTGGTAGACCATTCTTGGCCACCGGAAGAACACTCATTGATGTTCAGAAGGGTGAGCTTACGATGAGAGTTAATGATGAGAATGTGACATTCAACATCCTCAAAGCCATGAGATTTCCGGATGATAAAGAGGAGTGTCTCTCCATTGAGGAGGTGAGTGCACCTATAAGCATGATGCATAATGAAAATAATTGGGAGCACAAAATTCTTAGTGCTTTAACAAATGAAGAAATAGAAGAGGATCCAGATTCGAAGGAAACTGAGGAAACGTTATGTACTTTTGAGCATTTACCAAATGCTAACATGTTTGAGTTAATAAGCAGGTCAAGCGAGTCGGAGATCATGAAGCCTTCTATTGTAGAGCCACCTTTGCTTGAATTGAAACCGCTACCCGAAAACCTAAAGTATGTTTTTCTAGGTAAGGATAACACATTACCGGTTATTATTGATGCATCCTTAGTTAAGGAGAATGAAGATAAATTGATTGCGGTTCTGTGTGAGAACAAGAGAGCATTAGGCTGGACTATTGCAGACATTAGAGGGATAAGCCCTTCAATTTGCATGCATAAAATCCTTCTAGAGGAAGAGTCAAGAGAGTCAATAGAACCCCAACGAAGACTTAGCCCACCCATGAGAGAAGTGGTCAAGAAGGAGATAATCAAATGGCTGGATGCAGGTATTATATATCCTATCTCTGATAGTCGGTGGGTAAGTCCTGTTCAGTGTGTGCCAAAGAAGGGGGGTATTACAGTAGTTAGAAATGAGAGCAATGAGTTGATTCCCACTAGAACGGTAACTGGATGGAGGATTTGTATGGATTACCGAAAGTTGAATAAAGCAACTAGGAAAGATCATTTCCCACTCCCATTCCTTGATCAGGTCCTTGATAGGTTAGCAGGAAATGAGTATTTCTGTTTCCTAGATGGTTACTCGGGGTATAATCAAATCATGGTAGCTCCCGAGGATCAGGAGAAGACAACCTTCACCTGTCCTTTTGGAACATTTGCATTTAGGAAAATGCCCTTTGGATTATGTAACGCTCCTGCCACATTTCAGCGTTGCATGATCGCCATCTTTACTGAACTAATTGATGAGGGGATCGAGATCTTTATGGATGATTTTTCAGTGTTTGGGAGATCGTTTGATGAATGTTTAGAAGTGCTAAAGAAAGTTTTGAACAAATGCATTCAAGCCAACTTAATTTTAAACTGGGAAAAATGTCACTTCATGGTCAAAGAAGGGATTGTTCTGGGACACAAGGTGTCCAAGAAGGGTTTGGAAGTAGACCGAGCGAAGACTGAGGTTATAGAAAAATTACCCCACCAACTAATGTTAAGGGAGTGCGTAGTTTTCTGGGCCATGCAGGCTTTTACCGTCGTTTCATTAAAGATTTTTCTAAAATCTCTAAGCCGCTAAGCCAGCTGTTAGAGAAAGATTCCCACTTTAATTTGGACGAGGAGTGTTTAGCCGCCTTTCATACATTAAAGCAAAGTCTAGTTTCTTCACCAATTATTATTGCACCTGATTGGTCTCTACCATTCACCATTATGTGTGACGCAAGCAATTTTGCTGTGGGCGCAGTTTTAGGACAAGTGCGCGACAAGGTTTTCCATACAATCTACTATGCTAGCAAGACACTGATCGACGCACAAATAAACTACACCACTACCGAGAAGGAACTATTAGCAGTTGTTTTTGCTTTTGACAAATTCCGCTCCTATTTAATATTGTCTAAGGTGATAGTTTATACAGACCATGCAGCTATACGATTTTTGATAGAGAAAAAGGATGCTAAACCTAGATTGATTAGGTGGGTACTCCTCTTGCAGGAGTTCGACTTGGAGATTAAGGATCGTAAGGGGGCGGAGAATCCTGTAGCAGACCACCTATCACGTCTGGAGTCTGAGTATGGGAAGCATGCAAACATTGAGATTAGGGAGAATTTTCCTGATGAGAGTCTATTGGCAGTATCGGAGGGGAATACCCCATGGTATGCTGACATCGTAAATTTCATTGTGAGTAACATTTTGCCATCAGATTTAAATTATCAGCAGAAGAAAAGATTTCTTCATCAGGCCAAGTTTTATCTTTGGGATGCCCCTTATGTATTTAGGATATGCGCTGACCAAGCCATTCGTAGGTGCATACCTGAGATGGAAGTTCGTGATGTCCTAGAAAAGTGTCATGCATCTCCTTACGGAGGGCACTTTATGGGAGAACGAACTGCTATGAAGGTACTAGAGGCTGGTTTTTATTGGCCAACGCTATTTAAGGATGCTCACTTGTTTGTCAAGGCATGTGATAGATGCCAGAAGACGGGCAATATTCATCGGGGGGTAAGTATGCCTATGACCAATATTCTTGAAGTAGAGGTATTTGATGTTTGGGGCATAGATTTTATGGGGCCGTTTGTGAATTCTGGAGGAAATTTTTACATATTATTGGCAGTAGACTATGTGTCAAAATGGGTAGAGGCCATCGCCACACAAAAAAACGATGCTAAGGTTGTACTCAAGTTTATAAAAGCAAATATATTTACGAGATTTGGCACGCCTAGGGCGATAATTAGTGATGGGGGCTCACATTTTTCTAATGCACAATTTAAATTACTTTTAAAAAAATATGGTGTAACGCATAAAATGGCCCTAGCATATCACCCGCAAACCAATGGGTTAGCCGAAGTCTCCAATAGAGAGATTAAGTCCATCTTAGAGAAGACAGTGAGTACAACCAGGAAGGATTGGGCATTTAAATTAAATGACGCGCTATGGGCTTATAGGACCGCTTACAAAACGCCCATAGGAGTGACTCCCTTTAGGATGGTGTATGGAAAGGGCTGTCATTTACCGGTAGAATTGGAACATAGAGCTTTTTGGGCGATCAAGAGACTTAACTTTGACTTTCAAGAAGCGGGTAAAAGAAGGCTTCTGCACTTGAATGAGTTAGAAGAGCTTAGATTTAACGCTTATGAGAACACGAAACTTTATAAAGATCGGGTTAAAAAATGGCACGATTTGAGACTGCAGAAGAGAGAATTTAGAAGCGGACAACTTGTGCTTTTGTATAATTCACGCCTTCGATTATTTCCAGGAAAGCTGAAATCGAGATGGTCTGGACCATTCCGAGTTGTTGAGGTGTTCCCACATGGTGTTGTAACAATATGTAACGAGAAGGACAGATCAACTTTCAAGGTGAATGGACAGCGACTAAAAATTTATTATGAGGGTGGTGACCAGCGCGATGCGATGGTCATAAAATTTCATTGACGAGTACAAGGAGAGTCGTCTTGCCGAGACGATTAACTTAGGCGCTAGGTGGGAGGCAACCCATCGCTTTATGTTTAGTACTTTTTGAATTCAGTAGTTTTTCTTCAAGTTTTTCTTTGGTTTTGATTAGGAGAGTAGTGGTGGAGGAATGAATTCAAGTGCTGACGGAAAAATTGGTAGCAGCAGTCGTGGTAGTTGTCCTTTTGGCTTTATTTGTTTTTGGATGACTGTGTTAATGGTTGATGGATACTCTTTTGTTTCTTTTACGCTTTGGATGACCTTATTTTGCACTATTTTGTTTAACTGCATGGTGAATGATTACTCTGCACTACTCATATGATATGATATGATCTTGCGTAATTATTTGGACTCATTAAGTGTTAGATCTTTTGGAAATTCTAAATTTAATTTACCTTATTATACTCTGCTCTTATGTTCAAATTGATATATCAAGTTTTAGGATATTGCTATAATTAACAGTTATGACATGAATATGAAGGCGATTAAGTTATTCTGGTTCATTGTTGTTGCTAATCCATGCAGTTACGAACTTTATTAGATTGCCTCCATGTTTTGTTCTCTTCTGTCATAGCCAAGATAAAAGTTGGGCTGGTCAATATGGTACGGAGTAATGTAGATCATCGAAGCACATGAGGAGCACATTAAAGAAACTCAAGAGACTTAGAGGAAATCATTTCCTTATCAGGGAAGTTTTACTGTTTCAATTTCATTTTTATTTAATTCATGCAAAGGCTGAGTAGCATAGATAGAATATTATTTCTTATATAACACATTAACCTTGCTAGGGCCTAGCAAGCCCTTAAGTGTGGGGGTGTTGGCTAATATCGCCCCTGCAATTGTGGTGGTAGATAATTTGATTTGATCACTCGTAATTGCAAGATTTCGTATATTGACCTGTACTTAGTGATAAGTTATTCTTGAAGTTCAATGATAATTAATTGGTACGACTAGGGAATCCTAGGAGTTCAGATTTTGAATTTGAAATTAGCAAGATTTTTTTTGATAAAGCAAGGAGTTATACTCGCTCTAGAAGAATGAGACCTATGATTTGGTATGGCTATCAAAGGGGAAGAGAGCTTTGAAGAACAAATGAGCCTTCAACTTGAATGTACAACCCCCTATTCGCAGGTTTTGAGTTTTTAAGCTTTTGGAGTGGTTTAGACTCCTAGTGGCCAATTTAGGCCGAGCCCTTGGAATATACTAGTAGGGGGAGGAAAAATCTGTCTCCCCCCCAGTGGCCCTTTTTTGGGGAGGGGGGGGGGGTGCGACAAGTTGGCTGACACCCGCCCCGACCTAATAAGTGCGAGGTGGGAGTGGCGAGACCGGCCGGGGCCCGGGGTCTCGCCCCTGCCCCCTACTGCTCTGCGGCCTGGCGGGGCGAGACCGGCCGAGGCTCGGGGTCTCGCCCCTGCCCCTTCCTGCTCCGCGGACTGGCGAGGCGAGACCGGCCAGGGGCCGGGGTCTCGCCCCTACACCTTCCTGCTCCTCGGCCTGGCGGGGCGAGATCGGCCGGGGGCCAGGGTCTCGCCCCAGCCCCCTCCTGCTCTGCGGCGTGGCAGGGCGAGACCGGCCGGGGGCCGGGGTCTCTGCGCTGCCCCCTCCTGCTCCACGACCTGGTGGGGCGAGACCGGCCGGGGGTCGGCGTCTCGCCCCTGCCCACTCCTGCTCCACGGCTTGGCGGGGCGAGACCGGCTGGGGGCCGGGGTCTCGCCCCTGCCCCCTCCTGCTCCGCGGCCTGGCGGGGCGAGACCGGCCGCAGGCTGGGGTCTCGCGCCTGCCCCCTCCTGCTCCGCGGCCTGGTGGGGCGAGACCGGCCGGGAGGCCAGGGTCTTGCCCCTGCCCCCTGCCCCCCTGCCCCCCTGCCCCCCTGCCCCGCGGCCTGGCGGGGCGAGACCGGCCGGAGGCCGGGGTCTCGTCCCTGCCCCCTTGCTCCCCAGTTCTTCGGGGGTCACCTGCTCGTCTCGGGTGCCCGTGGAGATGGTGAGAATGTCACCTCCCGCTCTTGGACCTCTTTTGGCCATGTTTTTACTGTTTTACCCTCGGGGTGGAATTACCTCTTTACCCCCCGGTGTGGATGTTTTCTATTGGCCCAAGGCCTTTTTGTTCTTCGGGTATTTATGTCATTTTGGTCCATGGGATTGGGAAAACTATAAATAGACCCTTGAGGGTGTCTTGGAGAGCATTGTATTTTCAGCCACCTAAACCCCTTTGCTTTTTTCCTCCAAGGTACCTATCTCACCATTGGCTAGGGAGGGGAAGTGCTCTGGTAGCCTTCCGGGTGTGAGGTGGGACCTCTGCGCTAGAGTCGAGGGTCTGTTCCTAGTTTCCCAAGTCTTCGGTCCGTGACGTTCCCCCGAGTGTAGTAGGTGTGAGGTCACCCCTCTTTTGGTACCCCGAACTCCACAGAGGTCAATTTTGGCTTCAACACTTTTGGTGCGGTGAGTGACCAGCACAAAAGATCTCGGGAGAGTGTCATGATTGGAGGTTAGGGAGGTAGTGATGATCTCGGCAAACTCCCCAGCCCAGGACCCTTTGTGGGGAGGCAAGAGTTCATGATCTCCATCCAGGGCATCATGGAGATGCTGCGAAGCATTGCTCCTCGGGGTGGCAGCTCCACTCCAACCCCGTAGGAGCTAGCCCCCCCCCCCTCTCGACGAGCTGACTCCTAGTGGTCTAGGCGAGATGACCCCCGCAGGGGGAGAAGGAAGTGCACCAGGGAAACGGCCTGGGAAGGAGAGGATGGGAGATGGGGTCGAGCGAGACCTCACCGGACGGGAGTTGTTCTCTTGCCCGGCAAGTGCAAGCCTTCCAAGCGAGCAGGTCGCGCGAGTAAAGGTGGCGAGACCACCCCTCAGGGGGTCTCCCTTCAGCGAGCTGATCATCTCAGCTCCCGTTCTCGATGGGTTCTGAGAGCCTGACATGGCTTACTACACCGGGAAGGATGACCCCGTCCAGCACCTGCAGTGGTTCGAGGATGTCGTCTCCATCAGGCTGATGACGGATGGCTTCCAATGTCACCTCTTTGCGATCACGTTGAAGGAGAAGGCAAGGGACTGATTTCATCAACTCCCTCCAAAGTCGATTTATGGGTTTGAGGACTTGAGCTGCAGTTTTCAGCTTCGCTTCTCCACCTCCAAGAAGAGGAAGAGGAGACCTGAGTCCATCTTCCTGATAAGGCAGGGGGCTGAGGAGTCGCTGGCCCGTTACGTAGACTGGTTCTAAGAGGAGATCCTGGAGGTCCAGGAGATGTCGGGATATACCCTCCAGATGGCGTTCACGGTGGGGTTGCGCAAGGGGTTCTTTAAGATGAGACTGACTCGAAAGGCCCCCCTTTCCTTTGAGGAGCTGATGGAAAGGGCGGCTGAGGAGATAGCCATGGAGGCGACCAACCCGACATTTGTCAAGAAGTTGGAGAAGCTAACAGAGATGGAGTCAAAGGAGCAAGGTGGCTCGAGGCATCAGGAAGGAAGAAGGAGAGAGGAGCAGAGAGCTCAGGGTTCCCGGGACAGGAGGGTCCGGAACCAGGCTGGAGGCTCAATTGGTGATGAGAAGTGAAATAACTTTATCGTTAAGCATGCTCGGGCTAGAGTAGTCTTGAGATGGGTGGCCTCTTAGGAAGTCCCTGTAGGGGTGCTTAACTGTATCACTTCACATTGAAGGGTGGTTGCGGCTTCCAACAACTCGCTGGTGGACCGGAGACGGGTTGGGGTGTATGGTCTGTAGACTATTTCATGTTGAACCCTTTCGGGCGTGGCGCTGGGGGTGCCGGCGATCGTCCTTTTGATCTGTGTTCAGCCTCAAATAGTCTACAGACCATGCACCCCAACCCTCTCTCCATTCACATGCTAGTTGTTGGAGGCCGCAACCCTCCTTTTGATGAGAACTGATCCAGTTAAGCGCCCCTATAGGGACTTTCCGGGGGGGGGGGGGGGGTCACTCATCCCGGGACCACTCCAGCCCGAGCATGCTTAACTATAAAGTTATTTCACTTCTCATCACCAATTGAGCTGCATCTCAATTAGTGATGAGAAGTGAAAGAAGTTAAGCGTGCTTGGGCTAGAGTAGTCCCGGGATGGGTGACCTCCCGGGAAGTCCCTGTAGGGGCGCTTAACTGGAGCACTTCTCGTCAAAGGGATGCTGCGGCTTCCAACAACTCGCTAGTAGGACTGGAGAGGGGTTGGGTTGTATGGTCTGCAAACTATTTGAGGTTGAACTGTTTCGAGCATGGTGCTGGGGGTTCTGACAGTCGTCCTTTCGAGCCGTGGGATGGGGAGTCTGTTACAAAAACATGCAGACTATACACCCCAACCCGTCTCCGGTCCAACGGGGACTGTTAGAGGCCACAACCTCCCTTCAATGAGATATGATCCAGTGAAGTGCCCCTACGGGGACTTCCCAGGAGTTCACCCATCCCAGAAATACTCTAACCTGAGCACGCTTAACTATAAAGTTCTTTTGCTTCTCATCACCAATTGAGCTGCAATTGGTGATGAGAAACGAAAGAACTTTGTAGTTAAGCGTGCTCGGGCTGAAGTATTCCTAGGATGGGTGACCTCCTGGGAAGCCCCCGTAGGGGCGCTTAACTGGATCATTTCTCATTGAAGGGGGTTGTAGACTCCAACAACCCACCGGTGGACCGGATACGGATTGGGGTGCATGGTCTGTAGACTATTTGAGGTTGAACCCTTTCGAGCATGAAGCTGGGGGTGCCGGCGGTCGTCCTTTCGAGCATTGCGCTGGGGAGGCCATTACACGAGTTCTGCTAGTTGTTGATCTGCATGATGCCAATCTGAAGATGGCAGGTATGGAGCTACTCTATATGGTTTAGAGGGGGAGTTTGTTGGGTTCAAGCCCCTAAAGAGTTGAAGGACTTAAAAATCAGACCAGGTAAGGAGTTGTGTTGGATATAGGACTGGAGCTATGTTGCTACATGTGTGTTCTGCAGGTTGGAGTCGAGTGATGGCAGCAGGCATCGTGATGAGTTCTGATGTCTTTATACGTAGTGTGAAGGCTTTTAAGCGCAAATGTTGTAGCGAACGGAGTCTGTTCCGTCAAAGATGCGTTTTTTGTCATCTCATTGTTTAGGGTTTGATACAAGGGCCAAGATAGCCTTGTCCTTTTGCCTCAAATAGGCCACGACCTATTCCAGAGGATGTATTCCAAGTTTCAGATCTGCTAACGGGAAGAATGGAAGAGCTCTCGTTATTGGGAAGAAGACCTTGCCGCCATTGTTACTTGAAAATTGGGAAAGTAGAAGCTCTAACTAAAACGATCGTATTTTTATGATAGTTCAAGGAAAACACAGAAATCATCAAAAAAAATGAAAATAGTAGCATGGATCATCAGATAGTACGTCAAGATGCAAGCTCTTCAATTACTCCCATTATTATTTTAAGTGCATTTCTATTTGGCACTTCTGTTGGGACTTTACACAATCCCCCGGACAGTAACAATAATAGTAAGGGTAAAAATAACATAATATAATCTAGAGAAAAATTCAATGTACGAAAATTAATCAAATCTACAAAGAGAGGAGACAAAAATTACCAATCTGTTACAAATACACATCAGATAATATGTATTAGCTTACTCCGCGAGGGGAAAATGATCTTGGACTGCAATCCTTAAAATAACGCACAAGGTTCTCTCTGGTAAACCTTCATCGTCGTCAGACGACCAACCGCCGCTGCCGCCACTGGAGAAGCAAACATGGAATAATTCTCAGCTCGCGTGTAAGCTCGCTGCTCACTACGTCGCTTGCTCCAATACAGCCTTGTCATACTCACTGCAACCAGACACAACCTCACCTTCTTCTTCTCTATGAATCCACCCTCAAGGTTCTCTTTCTCCAAGATGAGAACAAGTGGCGTGTCCATCCAAGCCATAACTCAACTCTTTATATAGCTATTTCATTTTTCTTGGTCACTTTCCTAAAAGTTTCCTAGCATGTGAAATGCATGAGCGGCTTAGAGAGTCAACATCGGCGGTTTCGAGAGTCAACATTGGCGGCTTGGAGATTCATGATACACAGGGGTTTGAAAGATCAAACCAACTCAGCAATCACCACATTGTTTTAAAATTTCAAAAATACCATTGATAGGTCCCCCTAGAATCACTACCCGCACCCCATGCATGGGGTGCAGTGATCCAATTTTCCCCCATTAACGACGTAACCACCCGGGATGTAACCGCCGGTCCAACTGCCGCCATAATCGTCGTCGCCGCCTCCGCGTGCCCCTTCTACAGCACCCCGCGGTGGGGGCAAGGCTACCCAGGTCGAGTGGCCCTCCAGCCACCAGATCTGTGCAACGTCATCTTCCCTAGGGCGGGCAGCAGCATGGCCGCCCACGCCTCTTCTGGCGCCCTAACTAGGGCCAAGGCTGCCCAGATCGGGTAGCCTCCTGAACGCCATCTCTGGGCGGCCTCTTTACCGGTTAGGGTGGGCGGCCTTTTGGCCACCCGCCCCCCTTTATCTGCACCCTGTAGCAAGAGCGGGTCCGCCCAGGTCGGGCAGCCATCTGGCCGCCCAAACTGGGCGATCTTCTTCACTAGGGGAGGGCGGCCCCTTGGCTGCCTGCCCCAATTTCTACATCCTACAGCTGGGGCAGGGCTGCCCAGTTCAGGTGGCCCTCAACCTGGGCGGTGTATTCTTACCCTAGGGCGGGCAGCAGTGTGGCTGCCCACGCATTTTCCAGTGCCCCGTATGAGCGGCCTACTTGCCGCCCATGTTGGGTTGCTCCCTCGCCACCTTTTTCTTGCTGGTGGCCACTCCTGGTCACCGGCCTCGCCAGTCTGCCCCTCCCTCAACGCGATGGGCATTTATTTTTTTTTTTGGCCGATTATTTTTTTCTATCCAGGGGCGGTCTCATCATTTTCGAAAAAATCGTGATCTGTGTGCGTTGTTTTGGGCATTCCTATTAGTCCAACCGGTGGTTACGGGAAGAAATTGTCGGCTTGCCCCTTTTAAAATCTATAAATATACCCCTCTCCCTCTCATTTTCATCTTATTCTCGGCCTGAAAAATCCCCCCACGAATTTTCTCTCTCCTCTCCTTCTCTCGCTATGTTCTCTCTCCACTTTCTGTCTTCCATAGGATCTCTATGAAAGACCGCTTGCAGGGAACCCCATCGTCTCGACTATCCAAGCACGATTTTGCTTGCTTCGTCGTCTAGATCGTCCAATCACTCCTCTGTGCGCTCCGTCGTCAAGACTGTCAAGCGCACCTTTGTGCACTCCACCGTCTAAACCAAACAAGCGTGCCTTCGCGCGCTCTGCCGTCTATACCATCCAAGCTCTCCTCTGTTCCCTCCGTCACACTTCCGTACGTTCCACACTCAAGACCACCAAGACAAACCACAGAGGATAGGGCACACTGAGCGCTCCCCGAGCTTCAAGCCCCAAACATCATAACAAGTGTTGTAAGTTATTCCCGCCTCCAAGAACTATCAGCGGACTCCATAATACAACGAGCGCATCGCTCCCCGCAGCACACAAAGAAAGAATTAGCTATGTGAGAGGTGGCATGTCACCCTCCAAGCGCAACTCTCTCTCCCTCAAATTGTAATTTGAAGCGGCATGTCGCCCTTGAGTTCTTCAAAAAAGCTATGTACAACACCCAACATATAGTGGAGGTTTGGTTGGGACAGTCTTGGACACGTGGTTTTTCACCCGGTTGAAGCGTTTTTCACGTTAAAAAAATTTTCTTTTCCAACTTTTTAACTTACTATGACTATTGGCATGCTCTACTGCTCTCAGGCTAAGGCGGTCTAATTTAGTCCGGTCTACCGGAGCCTTGAGCGATCCCTAACAACCATATTCTGCATCAAACACTAAACTGCACTGAGCATTTGCATGAAGCATGCACCATCTGCACGAAGCACTAAACTGCACTGAGCATCTGCACAAAGTACCAAACTCCGTGAAGCAAATCAGCACGTAGCGCCACCTCAAAGCCTGAGGCGTCAGCCGACCTACTCCAATCGACTCATCCCTGCTCGAGCTCAACCTCTGAATGTCGACGCAGCTAGATCGCTGAATTTGACTCACCTAGTTAGACTACCAGAAGGACGATCCCCTACACCACCTCGACTATCAACATTGTCGGTCGCAGAAATCATGGGCTCACCACCTTACATCGTGGTCATCATCAGCCGGTATAGTCTATCGTGTTGTACAACTCGCATGAGTATGGTGTGTCCTCACATCACCATTAGAACTCCATGCCTGGCCGCCCAGCTGCAACCTTCCGAGCCCAATTTACCCAATGACAGTAGTTTCTTACGCAGCTTGGACATCATATACACCCTCTCAAGCCTACATATCGCTCCATCCTACATCTGCAAGTTCACCGTCCTTATCCCTGTGACCTAGCATCTTGAGTCGTCACCCATTATGAATGACCCAGACGTCATCTCTAGGGAACTGAACATCGACGCATCTGAGCAAGCGTGTTGTGATGCACCAGAATCAAGCATCTAGCTAACAGAGTCACCTTGACTCTCAGTGACGCAATAAAAACCGTCATCTCTGCCAAGTCCAATGTCACAATGCTCGCATCCTGGACATCACCTGAAGTGCCAGAACTCCCAGCACGTTGTGGGCAATGTCTCCTAATGTGACCAACTTGTCTGCAGTGGAAACATGACACAGTCTTCTTCGAAGCCGATCGAGCTTGTGCACCGCTCGATCTTTTATCGAAACTCCTCCCTCATCCATGCTCTACCAAGATCGGGTCACCCCTGGGAGTGGGGTCCTTCAACATTTGACTAGATAAAAGCGCTGACATGACTTCTTCCAGCCCCATCGTATCCTTCTCATATAAGAGCGTAGTCACCATGTGCTTATATGACGCTGTGAGAAGGTAAGAAGCAAGAGGGCTTTGTCTTCTTCCTCTACCTTCATGCAAACCACACTCAACTGGCTCAGAAGACCGCTGAACGCATTGAAGTGTTCCTGCTGGTTGTCACCTTCCTGCATCTTCAGCGCATAGAGATGCTACTTTAGCAATAATCTTGTTGTCACGGATTTCGCCATGTACAATCGCTTTAACTTCTCCCAAAGCCCGACTGTCGTCTCTTTAATCCTAATGTTAAAGAGCACCTAGTCAGCAACACATATCCTGATTGTGCTCGCGGCTCTTTCATCAAGATCTTTCCATTCCTCATCTTTTATTGTCACAGGCAATTTATCGTACCCTCACAAGACATGAATCAAACCCTGCTAAACCAACATATCTTTTACACGAATCTGTCATAGGCTAAAATTCTTGCCATCGTCGAATTTCTCCACTGAAAATCTTTCCAAAACTACGTTCTTTCCTGGCATAATTTTCATCAACAAACTAGAAGACCTAATTTGTTCAAAATCCATATCTGAAAGGATGGGAAGAGGAACTAGTCATTCATCGCAGTCAGGACCTTCATAAAACGTCCAATCACGATCGTCTACCGAACCTACCTCTGATATCACTGCACAAAGAACATGATATAATCCGGAGAAAAATTCAATGCACGATAATTAATCAAAACTACAAATAGAGAAGACGAAAAATACCAATATGTTACAAATACACCTCAGATAAGGTGGATTAGCTTAATCTGTGGGTGGACAATAATCTTGGACTGCAATCCCTAGAAGAATGCACAAGGTTCGCTCCGACAAACCTTCGTCGTCGTCAGACGATCAACCGCTGCAGCCGCCACCGGAGAAGTCAACGTGGAATAATGTTCAGCTCGCGCGTAAGCCCACTGCTCTCTACGTCGCTTGCCCAACTACAACCTTGCCTCACTCACTGCAGTCTGCCGCAACCTCGCCTTCTTCTTCTCCGTGAATCCACATTAAAGTGCCTCTTTCTCCAAGATGATGACAGATGGTGCGTCCATCCGAGCCATAACTCAATCCTTTATATAGTCATTTCATTTGCCATGGTCATTTTTCTAGAAGTTTCCTAGCATGTGAAACACATGGGCGGCTTGGAGAGTCAATATCGGCGGCCGGTAGGTTTTATAATACACATGAGTTTGAAAGATCAATCCAACTCAGCAACTTTGAGTACATAACTTAGGCGGGTTACTCTGTTGTTTCCACAATAATTTAAGAGTGTAGAGCCCTCTAGTTTGGTCCCTAGAGCCTAAACTTTCGTTAAACTTTCACTTGTACTAATCCAAATGAGGAAAAAAATATGTCAGGAGTTTATCTTTCAAAGAGCAATTTAGAACACCATGTTAGATGTCCTAAAATGATATGCAAATTGGCGTATTTTTTCAGTATGTCGCACAAACCTACAACGACAATGAGAAATGCAGAGCAGAACTGCATTAACTAAACGGCTATTTTCGTTTTTTTTTCAATTACACATCGAGAACATACCAAATTTTTAGCTAAACATGAACAAAACAAAAGGAATGACGTTAGTGCTTAGATGAAGCAGAATTATGAAAGCAGTAAACAGTGCTGAAATTTGAACAAAACAGTGCTTATTTGAAGGAGTTTTGTGAATTAAATTAGGGCAGGCATCTGCTATAAAATAGGGCTGGAATGGATCTGGTTCATAAATGAAATTAGAGTAGAAATCCTGATTCAAACAGGGCTGTAATACGTGCTTTAGGGCGCCAAGAGAAAGTGAAGACAGTAAAGTAACAGTTGGGGCTCCAGTACGTCTTCAGTTCTGCAGACATCAAAATGTATGATGGAGGTGTGGATTTGAGTTATACGGCTTATCTTCAGTTCTGCAAAGATGTAAACAGTGGATGGAGGACAAGGTGAGATGGAGGGTTATCAAAGGCAGGGAAGAGATGAGACCAAGGGAGGAGGCGGTGTTTATCATCCAAAACAATGGAGGATCTTGTGGTCGCAGTTTTTTTTTGTTGGTTTTGATCAGACGGCCGTAATGCTTTTGTTGGTTCAATGGAGGACCATGTGGTTGCCTATGTATTTCTTTTTATAATATAGATATAAATATACTAATAATGATTGAACAATGATGACAATAGCTAAATAAATTCATTAAAATTGCCCTCCAAAACAAGTTGCAAGTCATGACTCAGGAGCGGTGGTGGTTAAATCATAGAACTGTAATGAGAATATTAAATAATGCAATCACCATCCTCATAACATGAGATGCTTCGAATCTGATTGAAGCAAAACTGGTCTGAGTTGTTTAGGACAGTTGGATTGCTTTAAAGGTAAAATAGACATGTTTTATTATTTATCATTGGAGAGAGTCAGTTCCAAGTTATTGTTACAATATTAGCTTCTCATTTAGGGTCTGTTTGGGACATCGATAGAGGTCGCGAATGTGGTGGTTATGAACTGTCATTCTCTAATTAATTTCAGAAAGTATATAATTTCACGTTCTCTAGTCTGGGGAGAGTAAAGTGCTGCCGCTGCACTTTACCGTGCAGTGTAGCATCCAACGAATGTGGATGTCTTCGCACATCTCAAAGCGATCTCGCACTCATCTCAAAGCGAGTTAAGATGGGCTCGCATCTCAAAGCAATATGAGATCTACGAACATTCACTGGATGCTGCACTGTACGATAAAGTGCAGCGGTTGCACTTTACTCTCCGCCGAACAGGTTACTGAGAAGTTTTAAGGCTCCGTTTGGGAGGACTTATTTTCACCGATCAAGTGGTTACGACTGCATTAACCACTTGACCGGTGAAAATAAGTCCTCCCAAACAAAACCTAAATGTCAGTTATTACTAATTATATTATAAAACTACAATACAAAAAATATAGGGCTCTGCTATCCGCACAACAGTTTTGGCTATTCGCACCGCATTTTTTTTTGTTGGTTTTGCTTTGAGGTTTAAATTATTTCATAAAGGTAAAATAGACTTGTTTTATTATTTATCAATGGAGAGAGTCAATTCCAAGTTACGGTTTGAAATATTAGCTTCTCATTTAGGTTCTGTTTGGCACCTCGATAGAGGTCGCGAATGTTGTGGTTATGAACTGTCATTCTCTAATTAATTTCAGAAAGTATATAATTTCACGTTCTCTAGTCTGGGGAGAGTAAAGTGCTGCCGCTGCACTTTACCGTGCAGTGCAACATTCAACGGATGTGGATATCTTCGCACATCTCAAAGCGATCTCGCACTCATCTCAAAACGAGTTAAGATGTGCTCGCATCTCAAAGCAATATGAGATCTGCGAACATTCACTGGATGCTGCACTGTACGATAAAGTGCAGCGGCTGCACTTTACTCTCCCCCGAACAGGTTGCTGAGAAGTTTAAGGCTCCGTTTGGGAGGACTTATTTTCATCGATCAAGTGGTTATGACCGCACTAACCGCTTCACCGGTGAAAATAAGTCCTCCCAAATAAAACCTAAATGTCAGTTATTACTAATTATATTATAAAGCTACAATACAAAAAATATATGCAAAGATTATGTCATTATGAAAAGTATTTGATTTGTGTAGACTGTAGAGTGTAGACTGAGGCTCTGTTTGTGACAGCTCTGGCGGATTGAAAAGCTGCTGTCCGGATAGAGCTGTTTTAAAATAGATTTCTGGGAAGCAGTTTTGAAAAGCTGCAGAGTGTTTGGGTATTCTGTGCAGAAGTGCGCTCGGAATCACCCGAGGAAGGACGTCGGGGGCTCGGAATCGCCGGAGGAAGGCCGTCAGGGGCTCGGAATCGCCGGAGGAAGGCCGTCCGACCTCTAAGCATATTCCATCTGAAGAAACCATTAGATTTCCAAAACCTGTGATAGAGAAAGCTATTTTGCAAGAGCAGAAGCTGGGGGGAGGGAGATTTCTGAAAAGCTGCAAAACAGCTCTGGCGGATTGAAAAGCTCTTCACAGGGAGCTGTCCCAAACACATATAAAACAGCTCTGGCGGCTGGAATAGAGATTTTCCAGCCGCCAGAGCTGCGCCAAACAGACCCTGAAGAGCAGCGGAGTAGGTAGAAAAATCATCTCGTAAATAAGAGAAAAAAATTATGTTTTAATTATTGCATAACTAAACAAAATGGCCAACGGTAACTACAGATTTTACTGACAAAAGTAAACCTCGAATCATTTCTTATATAAAAATAATATTAATCCGTGGGAATGCAGAGCGGAGACTGGTAACTACTCGAAAAAAATTGCTTCCTTTTTAGTTTTTACCCTCTCCCCCACTGCCGTCTAAACCCCAGCCCCCTTCTGTTCTTAAGCCACTGATTCCTCCTCCCATGGAGGAGGTGTCGGAGATGCCGGCCGGCGGCGAAGGTGATGGAGGAAAGGGATTGCAGTGCTTTCCAGATCCCGGCGGCACAGGCGCACAGATGCCCTTCTTCGACCATATCCTCGAGAACGTTCTTGAGAACGTGCTGTGCTTCTTGACCTCTCGCCGTGACCGCAACGCAGCATCGCTCGTCTGCAAATCGTGGTACCGCGCCGAGGCCCAAACCCGGATCGAGCTCTTCATCGGAAACTGCTACGCCGTCAGCCCCTCCCGCGCCGTCGGCCGCTTCCGCCGGGTGCGATCCCTGGTTCTGAAGGGGAAACCCCGATTCGCGGATTTCAACCTCGTTCCATTGGAATGGGGGGCGCGGCTCACTCCATGGCTCACCGCCATGGCTCCTGCTTACACCTGCCTCGAGCAGATCTGCCTCAAGCGAGTGACCGTCGCCGACGACGATCTCTTCCTCCTCGCCTGCTCCTTCCCCCGTTTCCGCGATCTCTCCCTCATTTGCTGCGACGGATTTACCACCGCCGGACTCGCCATCATCGCCCAAAACTGCAGGTATGGTATCCATCTCTCAATACAAGGAATCTCCGATCGCTTTACCACCGCCGGACTTTACCAATTTGAGTCCTGGTTTTCTTCTACAAGGAATCTCCGATCGCTGGATCTGATTGAAAACGACGTGGAGGACGACGAAGACGAGGCGGTGGACTGGGTGTCGATGTTCCCGCCGGGGAACACTTGCCTCGAGTCCCTGGTGTTCGATTGCGTAGCGTGTCCGGTGAACTTCGAAGCCCTGGCTTCTCTCGTAGCCCGGTCGCCATTTCTCCAGCGGCTGCGAGTTAATGAGCACATCTCTGCTGGGCATCTTTGCCAGCTCTTGGCCCGCGCGCCGCAAATCACCGACCTCGGCACCGGCTCCTTCGCTGCATCTGGAGATGCCGACGATGCTGAAACCGCTCTAGAATCTGCCTTCCACGCTTCGAAATCACTATCCTGCCTCTCAGGTTTTCGAGGAATTGCGGCAGAGTATCTGCACACAATCCACCCAGTTTGCGCCCATCTCACCTCACTCAACTTCAGCTATGCCCTCATCTCTCCCCAGCAGCTCACCCCCATCATCACTTGCTGCCCTAATCTCGAAACATTATGGGTATTGAATCCGCCCTTTTATCATATATTTTGAATAGGGTTGCAGATTCATTTTTTTGTTCATTAGGTCCTTGATTCCGTGGGAGACGATGGACTTCAAATGGTAGCCGCATCCTGCAGGAAGCTCAAAAAATTGACTGTTTTCCCCCTTGAAGCCACGGAGGATTCCGAGGGTTCTGTATCGGATGTCGGACTGATTGCTATCTCTGCCGGATGCCGGAAGCTGCGCTCAATCCTCTACTTTTGCCAGAGGATGACGAACAATGCTGTCGTGACGATGTCCCAGAATTGTCAAGAGCTTGTTGTGTTCCGGCTCTGCATCATGGGCCGTCATCGGCCCGATCATCTGACCGGAGAACCCATGGACGAGGGCTTCGGCGCCATCGTGAAGAACTGCAAGAACCTCACCAGGCTCGCTGTTTCCGGCCTTCTAACCGACGTAGCCTTTGCCTACATTGGAAAGTATGGGAAGTTACTGAGGACCCTTTCAGTTGCTTTCGCTGGAAATACTGATCTGAGTTTGAGGTATCTGCTTCAAGGATGCCCAAGATTGCAGAAGCTAGAGATTAGGGATTGTCCTTTTGGAGATGCCGGTTTGCTCTCTGGGATTGACCATTACTACAACATGAGGTTCCTCTGGATGTCTTCCTGCAGGCTCTCGCTCAATGGCTGCGAGGAAGTTGCTCGAGCATTGCCTCGAATGGTGGTCGAGGTTATCAAGGACATGCCGGGCGTTGAGAATGACTCCGTCCAGAAATTATACATGTACCGATCTCTCGTTGGCCCGAGGAATGATGCCCCAACTTTTGTGAATATATTATAGTATCGAGGTGCCGGACGATGTCTCCGTTGCAGGGAGGTTTAGGCTCATTGCGATCGGGGAGGTTTCGTGATCCGCCGGAGTTCTCCCGTCACATTTATGAGCTTTCCTTCCAACTAAATCTTCAATCGATTTATAAAGATTGGTCCTTGCCACAGAGGAGAGTAATGACTCTCTAGTTGATTGTGAACATCCTACAGCATTTCTGCTTCTTAAAGCCGAGCATGAGCAATAGTGAGTTGAATCTCATCCCAGGACAAAGCTTTTGTTCGTGGTTAACCCCTAGAAATTTAGAGTTTTTTATTTCAATTTTTTGCTTTCCAAATAAATATTTGATTCTGTATTTGTAGGTCTCAGTTAAAATTCTGTGTGTTTCCAATTCTTCTTGTTAAGTTCGTCTGGAGGTCTAATTATTTGTTCAACATAACACTGTGTGCCCAGGATTGAAATAGAAATTCATTTACTTTTCCTCATTCCTTTTTCTCTGGGCACATAACAATGTGTGCCCAGGATTGAATTATTTTGCAACTGGATTATGTTATTGAGTACATCAGTGGGAGCAATTCATTTGAGTGAGCAGGTGAGCTGCATCTATTCTATCATGAATGGGGGGGGTAGGGGGGGCCTTATTGCAGCAACAAATTTGTGTGGCCATGAGGTGGTGCTGCAACACTAAGGAATAATCCAAAAGGTTATATGCTTCCATCTACTTCAACCTCATCAGCTATGCCCTTTCAGATCCACTTTACAGCCATCCGTGTTTTTTTTTTGAATTATAGGATCGAGTGTCGGTCGGAGTCTCTGAGGATTAAAGTGAGGAGTAGAAGAGGATTAAACAACTAAGGAGAAGGACATATCTGGAAGTTATGGTTGCAATGAATAATAGGGCAGTCAGTGTATTATTATTGACCGGAAGAAAAATGTCGTCTGCTTTTTTTAAGGCTTGCGGCCTGCCTGAATCATAATAATTCGGGCACTGACTGTTCTTTGTGATGCTGATTTATGGCGTGTGGCCCCGCAGCACTGATGATTGAAGGAAAATGACAGCTTCATCATCGTTATTGCGGCCGTAGGGCTAGCTGTACATCGCCACTAAAGTTTCGCAACTATAAATACAGGAGAAATTCCAGGTAAGAATGGCAACGACTTTTTGGGCATATTATATTTAGGGTTCTCAAATTAAAGATACTATTTTACTGTGAGGATGAATTGCCTGAATTAAAGATACCTTTTTTCCCCAAACCTCGCCCCTCCGCCCGTCCCAAACAGTTGTCGCGAACTTTTGCTCGACATTTCTTCCCAAACGCTGCGAGTCCGGGTCGCCCCCGCCGAAATGATGCCCCACCGGGTTGTCAAACAAAACCTAATTCCCTTCTAGGGGAAGATTTTTTTTCGCTTAATTTGGACAAAAACTTCATCATTATATAATGCATGTTTAAACAATATTTGTTTCGTCAATCTAAATGTCTAATAAGATAGCAAGGGAGAAATGAAGTTATTTAATGATAATGACGGAAAAGTATGATTTTGAAATCATATTTATCAAATACTACTACTACGTATCTGATAAGCTCTTATAATTAATTTAAGAGTATGCCTAATCTATCACTGTTCGTATGTGTAATTTTTGAGCATATCATCAATAAACCACAAACTCCATCCATAAACCACAGCCCCATCTTCCTAATAGCAGGGAAAAACACAATTCCAACCATGAGGATGTCACGAGGCACCGCCGGCTGGCCTCCTAGAGGCCAGAGTCGGACAACGTTCGACGGACAACCCTCCATGAGGACGGCATCAGGCGCTGCCCGGTCGACCTCACAGAGGCCGGTGCCGGACGGCCTCCTCCTGGTCGGTCTTCGTGAGGTTGGCAGCGCCGGTCCGTCCCTTAGAGGCCTCTGAGAGGTCGACGGTGTTCGCTTGACCGGCCTCTAAGAGGCCGGCGGCGTTTGCCCGGCCGGCCTCTGGGAGGCCGGCGCTGGGCACCGCCCGATCGACCTCGTAGATGTCGGCGCCGGGTGGACGGCCTCCGCCCGGTCAACCTCCTATTAACCACCACCGTTTGATGGGCCTCTAAGAGGCCGACGGCGTTTGCCTGGCCGGCCACTGGGAGGCCGGCACCGGGCACCGCCCGGTCGACCTCACAGAGGTCGGCGTCGGACAGCCTCCTCCTAATCGATCTTCGTGAGGCCGGCGACGCCAGTCGGTCCCCTAGAGGCCTCTGAGAGGTCGGGAGTGTTCGCCCGGCCGGCCTCTGGGAGGCTTACGTCGGGCGTCACCCGATCGACCTCATAGATGTCGGCGCCGGGTGGACGGCCTCCCCCCAGTTGGCCTCCTATTAACCACGACCGTCTGATCGCCCTCTGACGACCACCACTGTCTGATCGCCCTCCGTCGATCACCACCGTCTGATACACGGGTTAACACCGGCGTAACCACCGATAGTGGTGGGTATTGTACAACCCCGTATTTGGCAAGTGGTCTCTAAAAGAGGGTTAGGACCCAGGAGGGTTGTTCGGGTTATTTTGGATTAGGCTAGTTGAGTGGGCGGGTGGTTGGGTCTCGCCCCGGCTCGCGCGTGGCTTAACCTGAAGGCTAGCAGGGGCGAGTGAGGTGTTTGGACCCGCACTTGCCCCCGAGTCAAGTTTGGCGGTGAGTGCAAGTCTCCTCGAGCACTTGTCGTCTTATGCGAAAGGTCAACTCGCGCAACAATTTTCCTCTAGGAGAAGTCCAATTAGGTCTGCCAATAGCCTCTCCAAACTGTGGAGGGGGCGCATTCTTTGGCTTCTTCCTCCTCTGGTTAACTTTAGTTAGCTTCAAGTGCCCTCCAAGGTTCCCAGCTCAGCGTTGGCTAGGTATGGAAAGCTCTCTTAGATCTTCTAGGTGTGTGACAGGACCTCTACGCTGCAGCTCAGGGTCTTTTCCTAATTCTAAGTCACAGGTCAGGTGCTCTTACTCATGAGAAGTGCAGGCCACCCCCTTTGGGTCCGAACTCATCTTGGGATCGAGCTTCATTTGCTCCATGACTGGAACTGGAGGAGAAGGAGCTGACCTTGTGCAATCGCCACCACCGACAAAAGGAGTCACAGTTGGTATGTTCGAATATTTAAATTGGGAGGTCTTACAGACCTTACACCATGCTTTTGCTGCGAGAGGAGAGTGCTCGACACCTACCGTCCCCGTGGTCGTATCCCAGCTACTAGGCGAGAACGCCTCGGGTCAGCGACCTGGGACGAAGGTGGAAATTGATGTGGGGAGAGTGAGATCTTGCCAAACGAGAGCTCTTCCCCAGCCCGACGAGTTTTGGAAGGTCAGGTGAGCTGACAGCGCGAGACCAGCTGACTTGCCCCTTAGGAGGAGGAAGTCACTTTAGCCAGTTGATTGTCTCGGCCCTAATTCCGGAAGGGTACCGGGAGTCAGAGATGTCCTACTACAGTGGTAGAGATGACCTAGTGCAACACATCAAGTGGTTTGAAGATGTAGTTTCCATCAGGCAAATGTCGGATGACTTCAAGTACCGACTCTTCACCATCACCTTCAAGGAAAATGCAAGCGACTGGTTCCACCACCTTCTCTCCAGTTCGATCTATTATTTCGAGGACCCGTGTCGAGGCTTCCTATTGAGATTCTCGACATCCAAGAAGTGAAGAATGGAGCGGAGTTTTTGTTCGTGATAAAGCAGGGGGGAGGAAACTTTGGGAAGTTATGTGGATATGTTCCAAGAGGAGGTTCTCCTAGTCCAAGAGGTACCAGGGTACACCCTGATGCTGGCATTTACACTTGGGCTTCATCGTAGATTCTTTAGTATGGAACTGAAGCAGGAGCCTCATCTATCCTTCGAGGAATTTATGGAGATTGCGACAAAGGAAATAGAGGGCGAGTCGGCGAACCCGACATTCACCAAAATGTTGGCTGGGTTGGTAGGAGAAGAGTTGAGAGACCAGGGAGGAAGCAAACAACAGGAGGTGAGGAGGAAAGACGAGCCTAGAGGGCAAGTATTCCAGGGACATCAACAAGGATGGTGTCATCATGAACCAAACAACCAGCTGGACTGGAGGCCGCAAGGAGGGCCTATACAGGGCCAGTGGAGAGGATATTAAGGAAGAGGAAACTTTCACAGAGGACATGGGTGGTTAAACCCCCAGGAATGGAGGCCAGTCCAGAGGCCCCTCCTACTTCCTCCCCAACAGACAATAACTATCAAAAGAGGAAGAGGAAGGGGAAGAGGAATAGGGAAAGGAAACAAAAGAGAAGTTCTAGCGGAAGGAGAATGGGCGGGGTAGCGTTGTCGTATTGTGACTATCAGCAGGAGGAAGGCCATGCAACAACAGCAGCAGTGGGTGCGAATTGAGGAAGTCGTAGCATGAGCAGGAGAGGAGGCTAGGTGCAAATATCAGGCCGACATAGGGACTTGAGAGGGATCAAGGTGATCTATGGGGGTGGGGATTGAGGTCGCCCATAAGGGGAGCTTCCAAACGATGTTCAGAAGGAGCGTCGCTTCGACCTCCCAGACCCCGCCCCATAGGATAAGATTACTTTCTCATCAAAAGACACGTCAGACTATGAAGATCTGTTTTGTGACGTCTTGGTTATCCAGACGGCAATGAAAAACTTCACAGTCTCCCGGATCCTAGTCGATAATGAGAGCTCGGTGATCGTCATCTTAAAAAAGGCCTTTGATGAGATGAAGGTGGAAGTGCGGTGGGTATTGGCATCAGATGGGCCGCTGTTTGGGTTTTACAGAGAGAGCAAGGAGGTAGAGGGTGTTGTTGGACTACATGTAACGTTGGGGGGGGGGGGGGGGCTGATGCAGTGGCCTGGCTCTTTTACGGTGGCCCACTGCTGGGATGCAACCCAAGCACCCCACCCATGACTGCACCTATTCTCAGTGCGGAGGGATGTTGAGGTGAGGTCTCGAACCCAACCCCCTTGATAAACAGCTTTCCTAACAGCTCTCATCACCACCCAACTGAGCTGCAGCTCAGATGGTGATGAGAGCTGTTAGGAAAACTCTTTATCAAGGGGGCTGGGTTCGAGACCTCGCCTCAACATCCTGCCGCACTGAGAATAGGTGCGGTCATGGGTGGGGTGCTTGGGCTGCAGCCCGACAGTGGGCCACTGATAGAGCTAGGCCACTGCATCAGGGGCGGGTGTTGAGTAACTGTAGGTTCATCATTATTAACGCACCAAGCAGTTACAATGTCATCTTTGGGCGTCACCTCATCAACGTCTTCCGTTGCATCCCTTCATCTATCCACTAGTGCCTGAAGTTCAACAATAGAGGAGTTCAGGTCTGGATTCGTGGAGATCCGAGGATGGCGAGGCAATATTATGTCACAGCCGTCAACACCATCTCCCGAATGGCAGATGTCGAGGAAGTGGAGAAGGTAATGGAGGAGTAGGCAAGGAGGTAGGATGTGGTTGAAGTGGCTAAGGAGGAGGAGATAGTGGATCAGGTGGGGATAGAGGAAGTGATGAAGATCGACGAGGAAAGGGAAGACGAGGAGGTCCTCACTCAGGGAAAGAGGATGAGAAGTGAGTACGAGGAGAAATCTCGGTTGAAGATAGTAGAGGAGGTAGTGGAGAAAGAGGTCCTTGCCCGGGATGGGAGGATGGAGAAGGTGAAGATCAGCAGAGGTCTGAGCCTGGAAGACCAGGAAATGGTCCTGGGGTGCATCCAGGGGAATGTGGAGGTCTTCTCCTAGAGTGATGTAGACATGTCAGACATCAATGTTGACGTGGTGTGTCATCACCTCAACCTTGACCCAGGAGCTCGCCCCATCTGCTGGATGAGGAGGTCTGCAACTGATAAGCTGGAGGAACAAATCCGGGAGGAGGTAGAGAAGCTCCCGAAGGCCGGATTTGTATCAGAGATCCAGTATTCAGGTTGGATCTCCAACATAATAATGGTAAAAAAGGGAGATGGAAGGTGGAAGATGTGTGTAGACTTTTCTCTTTTGAATAAAACATGTCATAAGGATTATTATCACTTAGCTAGAATCGACGTGATGGTTGACTTAGCAGTCGGCTTTTCTGTGGTGAGTTTTTTTTGGATATTTTTCTGGTTAACACCAGATCCATATGCACCTGCCAGACGTCAAAGATGTCTTCTTCATCATGAGAGAAGGTTGTTACTACTACTGGATGATGCCCTTCGGGTTAAAGAATGCAGAGGTTACATACCAATGGATGATGGATCGAGTCTTCCAAAAACATAGGGGAAGGAACTTGGCGGTGTATATAGATGGCCTAATGGTAAAGAGCAGAGACGTGAGCTCTCACGTCCAGGATATGGAGGAAACCTTTGCCACACTACGAAAGTTTAAGATGAGGCTGAACCCCCTGAAGTGCATCTTCAAAGCTAGCAGGGGTAAGTTCTTGGGTCATCTCCTCACTCCTGCAAGGGTGGAACCTAACCCTGATAAGGTGAAGGCAATACTGGAACTGGAGTTTCCGCGGAACACCAATGAGATTCAACGCCTGACTGGGAAGCTTGTAGGATTGAGTAGGTTCCTTTCTCGGGCGTGAGAGAAATGCTCCCCTTTCTTTAAAGTGTTGTGAGATAGTCAGAAGTTCAAATGGTCTAAGGAGTGTGAGGAGGGCTTTCGAGCCCTGAAGCATCAACTCACCAAGGCTCCACTACTCCAAGGTTTGAAGGAGGTGGGAGATCTGACTCTATATCTCAGGGTAGGGACAGAGGCTGTGAGCTCCGTCTTGGTTCGGGAGAAAGGAAAGAAACAGTTGTCAATCTATTATGTTAGTAGGGTCCTGAAGAAGGTAGAGTCTCGGTACCCCATCTGGAGAAGCTAGCGTTTACCTTAGTCATCTCGGCTAGGAAGCTAAGGCCTTATTTTCAAGCACACTCGATTCGAGTGGTGACCAACCACCCTCTCCGCAACATCTTTGATTGAGTGGACCACTCAAGAAGGCTGGCGAAGTGGTCAGTAGAATTGAGCGAGTTTGACATTTTGTTTGTCCCTCGCATATCTATGAAGGCTTGGGAAGTGGCAGATTTCTTAGCCAACTATGCGGTCGAGGTGGAGGAATTAAGGTCTTCTCAGTAGGTAGCCTGGAAGGTGCTGGTAGATGGAGCTTCGAGTAGAGACTCCCTTAGAGGGTGTGATCTTGGAAAGTCCCCAGGGGACGAAGATAGAGCAAGCTGTGGTGATACACTTCCCTATCACAAACATCCAGACATAATACGAGGCGGTGATCGCAGGATTGTGTCTAGCCAAGGAATTGGGGGTGCATGATGTGGAGGTGCTCATAGACTCTATGGTGGTGGCCTCCCAGATCAGTGAGTGTTTGAGGCAAGGGAGCTCACACTCCAACGATATTTGGTAAAGGTGAAGGGACTCATCGGGATGTTCCGAACGTTCTTCATTGGACTTGTGTCGTGGGAAGAGAGTGCTCTCACTGACCAATTGGCCAAGTTTAGACCCCATACATGGGGAATCGTGACAGATTTTTTCTACTCATCCACCGAGGAAAGGGATCTGATGGAGATAGATCAACACACATCATGGATGGACCCCTTCAGGACTTTCTTGGACACAAGTAAATTTCTAAAGGAGTTTAAAGATAAAAAGAGTTTCCATCATAAGTCTGCATATTAACTATTACAAGAGGGAGATCTCTATCAAAACACCCTCTCGGGACTTTTGCCACGTTGTGTGTTAGAAGTGGAGGTCCCAAGGATTTTGGAGGAAATACACTCTGGGAGTGTGGCAGTCACTCAGGGAGCTGAACCCTAAAAGGGAGGATATTACGGCAAGAATACTTCTGGCCCACCATAAGGATAGATGCGACAGAGTTCACAAAAAATGTTAGTAGTGCCAGCTGTTCTGAGGAATGAACTTGGTGGGACCCACTCCAATTATTGCCAGCCCAGAGGCTCAAGAGCATTGTGACACAATAACCCTTCACAATATGGGGAATGGACTTTGTAGGACCCTTTACTTAAGCAAGTGGGCAGAGGAGGTTCCTCCTGGTCATGATCAATTACTTCTCAAAATGGCTGGAGGTCAAGGTATTGGCTCAGGTGACTTCCCAGGTAATCCACAACTTCGTATGAGAAGAAATCATCTGCCAGCACGGGCTATCCTTGGCGATAGTCACAGACAATGAACTATAATTTGCTTGTGAGGAGTTTGTCAACTTCTGCGGCCTGCTGGGGATAGATCTCAAGTTCACCCCGATCCATCATCTCTGGAGCAATGGGCGGGTGGAGGCAGCAAATAAGATCATTGTGAACTTATTTTAAAAAAGGTGGAAAATCTGGGAGGAAACTGGGTGGAGCAGCTCCACTTGGTCCTTTCGGCCCTAAGAACCACGCCCAATACAGTCATTGGGCAGACCCCCTTCAATCTCTCTCACGTCTCTGAGACTCTAATGTCGGTGGAGTTTGAAGTAAAATCACCACGGGTAATCACCGCAGGAGAAGGAAGAAGAGATATGGTTGATACGACCAAAATGGATCTACGTAATCACCCAAGTGCACGTGTCGAATCAAGTAATAAAATGATGAGTTGAGTTATCGTTCCTATAGGAAGTGCAACGTTAGTGCTCGTAATTACTAGCCTTACCCGTTCCGTGAATCCAAGTGGGATACTTTTTCTTTAGTGTGTTAATTTTATAATAAAGAAAACTTAAACTAATAATGATAAAACTAAACACGATTCTTAGAAAATACTTTTATCAGGGTTGGAGAAATGATCTTGCATGTTGTTTTCCCTTGCCTATTGTGACGAGATTTCTAGTGATATTTAATGGTTCTCTTCATTACTATCTTGCATCAATTTTAAGTTGAAATTCATCGTCTCTCGATCTCAGAATTCTGTTACCCAATTTCCCCTAGTTATCTCTAACTTAGGTGGAAAGTAAATAATGTGACGAGCAAAAATCAATGATGCTAACTCAAGAGGAAATCTCTTTCTCTCTTGACGCTATATTGGAGTTTATGTCACACTTACGCCACTCCTCTCTCGAATCTTGCAGCGCAGTAAAAAGATGGAATTTTGAATTAGAAACTACGCAACTCCTCTCTCGAATCTCGCCGCGTGGAATAACGGATTCAACCCTAAATTAGCATAACTCCTCTCTCGAATCTCGCCATGATAATTAGAAGATGAACATTTGCTCAAAAATTTCCACTAACACGGAACATAAACCCAATAAAGATAGCGATTCAAACAACCATAAAATAAATTTAACGTAAAATCATCACAATAAAACAAGGTACTCACATCATACAAGATCCATACAATTAGTTCATGCTAGAGGAATGAAACCACACAACAAAGAAAGTCTTACTAAACATGCTTAATGAGTTTTAATGCTGCAGGAATATGCGTGTAGATCTCGCTTAGACCCTTCTTCCTTCTCGCCGGTGCGTCCAAACCCTAGCCGTTCTTCCTCTTCTTCTTCTCCAAGATGATGGCTCTAAGGTCTCTCTCCTCTCTCTAATTTCGTCCTTTTAGGAATGAAAATCCCCTGTTAAAAATGAGCATCCCTTTTCCAATAGATGCCTCCTTCCATATTTAGTTTTGGCGTAAAATTCGAAATTCGAATTTTAAAACCGCCCAGACTTGTTATAACAACTGCAACAGGTTTCTGTAACAACTGTACAGCCAAAATATAATTCCTGCACTTACTTTGCCGGTTCGATTTCTACATCATTTCTAATAAGAAAAACATAGGCAAAATAGGTTAATTAAGCGTGAATAAAATGACTATTAATTTATGGACATTTATACTAATTTAAGTTATTTCTTCTCATTTATCACAATGATTATGTAAAACTAGGGGACTTGATAACTTCAATTGAGAAGTTATCACACCTCCACACTTGAACTTTTGCTAGTCCCTAGCAAAGATAATTCAGATCAATGGATTGGATGAAGATATACTATTAAGATGCAAATTCAAATGATTTTTCTTGTAAAATAACTTAATCAAAGCTTACTCAAGAAATTCACTTTACTTAACTGATAGGCTTAGAAATCAATAAGAGCTCAAAATTCACAAATTCATTAGTTAGATAGAAGATAACGCTCAAATAAGTATCTTAGTGCGGTGCGTGCTTTTCTTTAAAAGTAATTTACTCCCATGCAATTTTTCTCATTGAACCTCAGCATTTATTGGAAAGGATAAGAATAGGCTAAGCTTCGATTTAGCATACACATGAGTTAGTAGTTCAATTGAAAATAGGATAAACTTGGCTTGGTTAAAAATTTATGGATAACCTTGATAATGAAATGACATTCCCTAGTTAATAGTCTTAGTAATTCACCGTATTATGGGGTTTAACAACATATATTCTTTAACATATTTTATTCATAGTAGGGATCATTCCAAGTATAAGTGCACATACCCGGGCCACATATCACTATGATGCTCAACCACATTTTTTTCTCTTTTTTTACTCATAGTTGGGATCATTCCAAGTACGTTTTCACATACCTAGGCCGCATATCACTATGATATAAATTTCTCTATATTTTTTATATCATCATAGTTGAGATCATTCTAAGTATGTGTGCATATACTTAGGCCGCATATCACTATAAAGTTCAATCATTTGTTTATACAAATTAAACACCTATAAATGGCTAACTTACTAAGATACAACTAGTCGAAATATAGGGAATTTAGGCATGAAATAATATGTATGAAAAAGTTCAAGCTCAACTATTCTAGTGAAGATCAAAATGAAATAACTACTTAAGCTCATGTCTTGGCTTATATTGTTGACTTAGTTCTTGCTCGCCCCTCCCGTTATTTGTAGAGGTCAATATCAAAAGATTGTCATGGAAGTAAACAAAAATTTTGTGTATAAAAACAAAAAATGCTTAAGTGAGCTTTATCACAAAAAATCTTACTAATTTCAAATTCACTAATTGAACTCTTTGGACTGTTCAGCCATACCAATCAATTATCATTGAATATATCTAGAATAGTCTATTGATTAAATGAAACAAGAACTAAGATCATTCAAAAATGGTTTAACGAATCATCCAAATGGTAGGGGTTGTAATACCTCCACCTCCACACTTAAATGATTTGCTAGTCCCTAGCAAAACTATCGTTGGACTATGATATTGTAACATAGTTGTAGTGATAAGTACAAAATCATATAAAAGAGCGGAAATGAACTGTAAAGAACTTCCCTGAAGTAGGAGTGCCCGCAAAGATACTTTGGCCAAATGTTCGTAGTAGGAACTTAGTGCATAGAGATTCACTTCCCGTGTCCTAATGATCTGCACGATTAATGTGGGTACAAAACCTGGAAACACCCCATTCTACACAATTTTTCTCAATTACGATCCAATTGATAAACAAAAATGCAAGTGTAATTGAAAGGGATTTTCAAGTATGAGAAATATAAACATTGCAGTAAATAACGAGATTAAAACAAACACAACGAGGCACAGATGACATTTCGTAATACTTGTTCTATGTTGATGGGGATACCAGCATTAAATCGGGCATAAGATATGATCAAACATGTAACAGCACAACTGCCCGGTATAATCGTTTATCAAAAGTTGGGGCATGGTTGTCAAAACATGGCAAACATGGCAAACATGAACGATTAACATTCAAAGCAACATATATAAATTCCATGAATTGTTCATCCAAAATCGAGCACAGATACCATCACACAAAATATTAAGCACCCAAAATATAGTCAAATAACATAGCCCAATAACATATCCAAAAATATAGTCCAAAATACAGTCAAATGTTATAGCCCCCAAACATATCCCAATTGAAAAAAAAAACCTGCAGCAAAATGCAATCAGCTCATGCAAGAGTAAAGAGGTATTCCTACTCCTCCTTATCGTCGCCCTCGTCCTCGTCATCATCCGCTTCATCGTCATCGTCGGCGTCATCATTTTTTGCCTCCTCCTTGTCTTCCTCGTCATCATCGTCCTCATCATCATCGTCCGCATTTGCTTTCGTCGTTGGATCAACTCTAGTCTTGTCACAAGTCAAGAGGAAGCCTTTATCGTCGAACTGCCCCATCATCCTAAAATTCGGCTCAGACACCGGAATCTTCCTTTTCTCCATGATTTTACGGATGTTGGTACGAATATCTTCAAATTGCTCCTTTGCAAATAAATGGTGACATCGCTGATAGGCTTTGATATACTCAATATGCTCCATCAACAGGTCGGGATCAATGCCATGGTCGACCAGTGGAATATCAATTCGCATTGGTTTCACTATTGGTGGCTGTGAAGTCTGAGCTCCACCCCCTGTCTTCCAACTACGTCCCCTTCCCTGTGTTTCCGCAGCAACCTTGACGTTGACTTCGACAACCGTTTCAGTAATATGTCGCTTTACAGGTGTAACCATGTCCTCCTCATCCTTTTCCACACCAGCTCGCAGACATAACTCAGTTATGAGGGTTGGAAACCATAGCTGCCTAGGTTTCTCCTCTCTAATTTTCTGTCGCAGTTGCAATGTAATAATCTTTCCTAAATCAAAGTATATGCCCTTTATAATACCGTAGATCAACGCTACCTTATTCAATGTAATAGTGTTCGGGTGCCGAGTGGGCATGATACTAGCATTAATAAACAGCAGCCACACTTTAGCTTCCCTAGTTAGACAAGATGTCTTCAGTACTCTATGTGTCTTACTTGCCCACTCTGGTGTCGGTGTGCAACACACTGTATCCGTCATTTCCTGAAGAGATACCTTATTAAGAATTTCAGCATAGTCGTCATACCCATGATCCTCCAAATTGAACATATCACTAATCATCTCTGCAGAAAACTCAACCGCCTTCCCTCTAACAGTCACTACTTCTCCCTCTATGCTTTTAGCATTTGCATAAAATTCATAGACCATGGGGAGAATAGCCTCAGTCCTCGGATGGCAGAAGACCTCCCACTGGAGTGCTTGATCTGCTCAGCATAGGTTACACTCCAAGCCCTCTTTTCCATTTTAAATCCTCTTTCAAAGATGAAAGGGAGCGTTTTCAATGAGCGAAACCAATACTCCGCTGCCTCACTCGAAAATTTTACAGCTTGTTCTCTAACAACCTCCTTCCCCTTCTTCTTACTAAACCTCCATTTAGATGACATAACTCCAGCTAATCACAACACACAGAACAGGAGAAAAGAGAAAAAAAATAAATTATTCACCAATTGCACCTCTCTCCATGAGTGCAAGGTTAAGAGTTATACCTCAAAAAGCTTCAGTAATGAAGAGAATAAACACTTGCCCCACTTCCGTGTTATGCAGCTGGTGCGCTTGTACTCACCGCCCACCACACACTTCCAGCTGGTTCGCAGATCGCCTCATCCCCCCTTGCTTTTGACCTAGCCAGAAAACGGAGGAACTAATGTTGGGCATGATTCGACAATGTGCTAAGGTTCAATGGTTTTACCTTCAACAAACTCGGAGATCCTCCCCCAGAACTCACCCCGTGGCGATTCTCTCTTGATCGCAAAAGCTCAGAGAAATGCGCCACCTGGTTCGAAAACTCCGAGCCAGGGTTTGGCCGCCGCCGCCCGAGTTGAAATCGCCGAGAAGCAGAGCTTCTGCCACTTGCTCCTCGCCGATCTCAAGGCCGCCGTTCACCGCTATGCTTTTGGATTCACGGCTCCCACTCTTGCCCTAAATCTCGGCTGGGGTGAGGGAATCCGCCCATTTTATATTTATTAAGTGCAAGCAATTAATTTAATGGATTAAGGAATTTTTATAAAACATTGAACCGGTTTTGCAATAAATAATTGCGTTTAGATTTCAAAACCTAAATTAACTTAATTTAATTTAACTCCAACCGCCGGTGTGGCGATTCACGCGCGCCGGTTCAGTTGAACCGGCGGCTTGAGGACTTCCGCGGCATCCATGAAGAAGCAGTCAGAAAAAAAAATCCATTACGCATGTTTTCGTAGCGTTGTAACAACTGCCTTCTGTTTTACAAAATCTATTTTACTTTAAATTCCTACAGATTTTTGTCCAATTTTTTTCTCTCCTCCAGCATTTTCACTCCTAAAAAATATTGAGCATAGTCAACTAGATTCATATGGCTTTGCTTCCTTCAACACATTTTTTTTTACTAATGAAAACAAACGAATATATATAATTATTATCATTATTATTATTTATATATATATATTCTACGATACGATGGGCTGCCTCACACCAAGCGCCTCCTTTAAAACGTCTCGGCCGGACGTATCTCTTCGTCACCCGTCATTGCAATTTCACGATCGTCGACTCCCGACGATCAATATCTATATGATATTCCTTTAGTCTTTGGCCATTTACCTTGAATTCGGAGCCATCCTTCTCGTTGCAAATCGTGACTACCCCATACGAGTGCACCTGCGTCACTATAAATGGTCCTGACCATCTCGATTTTAGTTTTCCCGGGAATAATTTAAGTCTTGAGTTAAATAACAATACCAATTGCCTGGTCTTGAACTCTTTCACCGTTAATCTTGCGTCGTGCCATTTTTTTGTTCGCTCTTTATAAAGTTTGGCGCTCTCGTATGCGTTGGATCGAATTTCTTCCAATTCATTAATTTGCAATAGCCTTTTATTGCCCGCCTCTTAGAAGTCAAAGTTTAATTTCTTAATTGCCCAATACGCCTTATGTTCCAACTCCACCGGTAGGTGACACGCTTTCGCATAGATCATTTTATATGATGTTAATCCGATCGGAGTTTTAAAAGCCGTTCTATAGGCCCATAATGCATAACCTAGCTTCCGTGACCAATCCTTGCGCGTTGCATTCACCGTTTTCTCTAAGATGGTCTTGATCTCACGATTTGACACCTCGGCTAAGCCATTGGTTTGCGGATGGTAGACAAGAGCTACTTTATGTGTTACACCATATTTCTTTAGTAAAGTTTTAAATTGTAAATTACAAAAGTGCGCCCCTCCATCACTAATTATTGCCCTCGGTGTACCAAATCTAGTGAAGATGTTAGACCTTAGAAATTTTAGCATCACCTTGGCATCATTCCTTTGGGTGGCTATCGCCTCTATCCACTTCGACGCATAGTCTACCGCTAGCAAAATATATAAATTTCCATCGGAGTTGACAAAGGGGCGCATGAAATCAATCTCTCATACATCAAAGACTTCTACTTCAAGGATTCCATTCATGGGCATGCTTGCTCCCCGCTGAAGATTTCCAACCCGTTGACAACGGTCACACTGTCCTACAAAGTGATGAGAGTCCTTGAATAAGGTTGGCCAATAGAATCCTGACTCTAAAACCTTCCTCGCTGTCCGGTCTCCCTTATGGTGTCCTCCATAGGGTGATGCATGACACTTTTCTAAAATACTATGAACTTCCATCTCGGGCACACACCTACGAATAATTTGATCAACACAAATTTTAAATAGATACGGTTCATCCCATAGGTAAAACTTCACCTGATGAAGGAATCGCTTCCTTTGTTGGTAGATAAAATCCGATGGAAAAACTTTGCTAACTATATAGTTAACGAAATCAGCATACCATGTGATGCTCCATTCTGTGACTGCAAGTAAACTCTCATCTGAGAAACTTTCCTTAATCTCAACGTGTACGTCTTTCTCACACCCATTCTCTAATCTCGATAAGTGGTCGACAATCGGGTTTTCTGCCCCCTTACGATCCTTGATCTCAAAATCAAACTCTTGGAGGAGTAGAACCCATCTAATAAGCCTAGGTTTAGCCTCCTTTTTCTCCACTAGATATCGTATTGCCACATGGTCCGTGTAAACTATGACTGTAGAACTAATCAGATAAGCGCAGAATTTGTCGAACGCAAAAACCACCGCTAGAAGTTCCTTTTCTGTAGTTGAGTAGTTCACTTGGGCATTAATAAGAGTCTTACTAGCATAATGAATGGTGTGGAAAACTTTGTCGTGCATTTGCCCCAACACGGCTCCCACCGCATAGTTGCTCGCATCGCACATGAGAACGAAGGGTAATGAGAAATCGGCTGCTTTTACAATGGGTGCCGAGATTAATTTTTCTTTTAACATTTGAAATGCTTCTAAGCACTCGTTATTGAAAATAAAAGGTGTATCTTTCTCGAGTAAATTGCATAAAGGCTTTGTGATTTTTGAAAAATCTCTAATGAACCACCTATAGAATCCAACATGACCGAGGAAACTACGAATGGCCTTGACATTCGTTGGCGGAGAAAGTTTTTCTATCACTTCAATCTTTGCTCGATCCACTTCTAGTCCTTGACTCGATACCTTATGTCCGAATACAATGCCCTCATGTACCATAAAATGGCACTTTTCCCAGTTCAGTACTAAGTTAGTCTCAACACAGCGGGCCAATACCCTCCCCAGACATGCCAAACATACATCGAACGATTTACCAAAGATGGAAAAATCGTCCATGAATACCTCGATTCCATACTCTGCCGGATCAATGCCTCGAGCGATGAGGTCGGATAGTATTGCCAGTATACAACGCTGAAATGTGGCGGGAGCATTGCATAATCCAAATGGTAGTCTCCTAAATGCAAATGTACCAAAGGGGCATGTAAATATTGTCTTCTCTTGATCTTCTGGTGCAACCATAAGCTGATTGTATCCTGAATATCCGTCCAAGAAGCAAAAGTACTGGCCACCTGCCAATCTATCTAAGACTTGGTCAAGGAATGGTAACGGAAAATGATCTTTTCTAGTCACCTTGTTCAATTTTCGATAATCAATACATATCCTCCATCCCGTGACAGCCCTAGTAGGTATAAGTTCATTATTTTCATTCTTAACAAGTGTTATCCCTCTCTTCTTTGGTACGCAATGCATCGGGCTTACCCACTTGCTATCTGAGATAGGATAAATAATGCCCGCGTCCAGCCACTTAATGATTTCCTTCATCACCACCTCCTTCATTGGAGGACTAAGCCTTCGTTGATGTTCGATGGATCCTTTCTCCCCATCTTCTAATATAATTTTGTGCATACAGATGGATGAGCTAATCCCCTTGATGTCGGCAAGAGTCCAACCAATCGCTTCCTTAAACTCCCTTAGTAACTCAATTAATTTTAACTCTTCTTCCATTCTTAATGATGCATTGATTATGACCGGAAGAGTGTTATCTTCCTCTAAAAATACATACTTAAGGTGTTCAGGTAGTGGTTTTAATTCCAACTTAGGTGGTTCAATGATAGAAGGTTTTATCATTCTTGGTTTACTTGTCCTAGTTACCACTTCAAAACTCTTATATGGTGGCAACCCTTCACATGTATTGAGTATGTGAACAACTTTTTCCATTACTTTATCTTCTTCACCCTCGTCGTTAACTAAGATGTCTAACAATCTATGATCAAAATCTTCTTCCTCGTGTGTCAACCTAGAGGGCACCTCAACCTCTTGAATTAAATAGCATTCTTCTCTATCTTCAGGGAATTTCATGGCCTTAAGGATATTGAAGGTTACCTCCTCTTCGTTGACTCTCATTGTTAGCTCTCCCTTTTGTACATCTATGAGGGTGCGTCATGTGGCTAAAAATGGTCTTCCTAGAATAATAAGAACTTCCTTATCCTCATCCATATCTAGCACCATAAAATCGGCTGGAAAGATGAATTTATCCACCTTAACCAGTACATCCTCAACAATTCCCTTAGGAAAAGCTAAAGACCTATCGACCAAATGTAGAGTAAGAGATGTTGGTGTAATCTCTCTCAGGCCTAATTTTGTGTAAATAGATAAGGGCATCAGATTGATGCTAGCTCCCAAGTCACACAATGCTCTCCCTGAAAATGTCGTTCCTATCAAACATGGTATTGTAAAGCTACCTGGATCTTTTAATTTTTGAGGTAGTTTCTTTTGTAATATTGCACTACATTCTTCCGTTAGGGCGACTATCTCCCTCTCAATGAATTTCCTCTTCTTGGATAAGATGTCTTTCATAAACTTGACATAACTAGGCATCTGTTCAAGAGCCTCAGCAAACGGAATATTTATAGTTAATTTCTTAAAGATTTCCATAAACTTTTGGAATTGCTTATCGAGCTTTGTCTTCGCTAATCTAGATGGGAAGGGAGGTGGAGGATAGATGATTTCTTTCTTTTTATTATTTATTGGTTGGACTTCAACTATCTCCGGTTCCTTAACTTCTACGGGCTCTTCTTCTTGCATCCCCCTAGGTTCATTTCCTTGTTCCTTCCTCTCGTCATCTCTAACTTTTTCTAACAACCCATCTCCACTTTGAATTTCCACCCCACTCCTTAAAGCGATTGCATTACAATGATTAGGAGGTTCCTCTCTTGTTGGGTTAGGCATGGTATCCGAAGGTAATGATCCAATCGACCTTTTGCTTAACGTGGTTGCTAATTGCCCCAATGTGGTCTCTAAAGATCTTAGAGATGACTCAATCCCTCCAATCCTTGACTCATTATTTTGGAACATCCCCACAATAACTTCATCAGTTAACTTCCTAGGATTGTTTTGAGGATTCCCTTGGGTGGGATTCAGATTTTGATGAAATCATGGCGATTGGTTCACTCCTTAATTATTTCTCCAAGAGAAATTAGGGTGATGTCGCCACTCGGGGTGATAATGATTAGCAAATCCCGGTGGAATTTGCCTCTGTTGTCCTCCTATATAGTTGGCTTCCTCCGTTAATAGATTTAATTGTTCCACCGTTAGTGGTGTACTAGGCGCAGGATTAGATAATGAATCTAGCCTCTTGTTAATCAAGTTGAATTGTGATGCCATTTCGGCGGCTAAGGATGTGATTTGATCTACATGGTGCACCCCTGCTGGATTACTTGTTGCTTGTCTTTCATATGCTTGATAATTATTAGACGTTAAATCTTCTAAAATGGTATACGCATCTTCCGGATATTTTTTCGTTAGGGAATCTCCCGCGGCTCCATCTACTAGAATCATGGTTGCGGTTTGCAACCCGTTGTAAAACGTGGATACTTGTTGGTGTTGTGCTAACCTATGGTGTGTACATTTTCTTAACAGCTCCTTAAAACGCTCCCATGCGTCGTAAAGAGTCTCCCCATGATGTTGCATAAATGTAGTGATATCTCTAATCAACTTAGCCGTCTTAGAAGGTGGAAAATACTTATTTAAAAATTTATCTTCTAATTGGGCCCATGTGGTGATAGCATCATCGGGTAAAGAGTCCAACAAATCCCTTGCTCGACCTTCTAAGGAAAAAGGAAATGCTCTTAGTTGAATTGCGTCTGAGGACACACCATTTGCCTTAAACATGTCGCATATTGTTAAGAAGGTTTTTAAATGAGAGTTTGCATCTTGATGGTTAAGACCCCCAAATCTATTTAGTTGAACTTGTTGCATAATGAAAGGGTCCATCTTAAAATTATTAGCTTCTATAGGTGGTCGGGCAATACTCGTGTGCAAACCTCCCCTAAAAGGTGTGTTGTAATCCTTACATGTCATTCGAGGCGGCACGTGTTGATTATTTGGATTCGCTTGCCCATTATGGTTCACGTGACCCTCTATGTCATCGATAACTTGTTGTCCGTTATTATCCATCTCAGGATGATCAATGTTTTTCGTTCTACGATTTCTTTGATTTTGTCTACAGGTGCACTCTATTTCTAAGTTTAGTGGCAATACAAAACACTAAACCAGTTGCGCTTCCCCGGCAACGGCGCCAAAAACTTGATACGGCCAAAATGGATCTACGTAATCACGCAAGTGCACGTGTCGAATCAAGTAATAAAATGATGAGTTGAGTTATCGTTTCTAGAGGAAGTGCAACGTTAGTGCTCGTAATTACTAGCCTTACCCGTTCCGTGAATCCGAGTGGGATACTTTTTCTTTAGTGGGTTAATTTTATAATAAAGAAAACTTAAACTAATAATGATAAAACTAAACACGATTCTTAGAAAATACTTTTATCAAGGTTTGAGAAATGATCTTGCATGTTGTTTTCTCTTGCCTATTGTGACGAGATTTCTAGTGATATTTAATGGTTCTCTTCATTACTATCTTGCATCAATTTTAAGTTGAAATTCATCGTCTCTCGATCTCAGAATTCCGTTACCCAATTTCCCCTAGTTATCTTTAACTTAGGTGGAAAGTAAATAATGTGACGAGCAAAAATCAATGATGCTAACTCAAGAGGAAATCTCTTTCTCTCTTGACGCTATATTGGAGTTTATGTCACACTTACGCCACTCCTCTCTCGAATCTTGCAGCGTAGTAAAAAGATGGAATTTTGAATTAGAAACTACACAACTCCTCTCTCGAATCTCGCCGTGTAGAATAATGGATTCAACCCTAAATTAGTATAACTCCTCTCTCGAATCTCGTCATGCTAATTAGAAGATGAACGCTGGCTCAAAAATTTCCACTAACAAGGAACATAAACCCAATAAAGATAGCGATTCAAACAACCATAAAATAAATTTAAAGTAAAATCATCACAATAAAACAAGGTACTCACATCATATAAGAATCATACAATTAGTTTATGCTAGAGGAATGAAACCACACAACAAAGAAAGTCTTACTAAACATGCTTAATGAGTTTTAATGCTGCAGGAATATGCGTGTAGATCTCGCTTAGACCCTTCTTCCTTCTCGCCGGTGCGTCCAAACCCTAGCCGTTCTTCCTCTTCTTCTTCTCCAAGATGATGGCTCTAAGGTCTCTCTCCTCTCTCTAATTTCGTCCTTTTAGGAATGAAAATCCCATATTAAAAACGAGCAGCCCTTTTCCAATAGATGCCTCCTTCCATATTTAGTTTTGACGCAAAATTCGAAATTCGAATTTTAAAACCGCCCAGACTTGTTATAACAACTGCAACAGGTTTCTGTAACAACTGCACAACCAAAATATAATTCCTGCACTTACTTTGTCGGTTCGATTTCTACATCATTTCTAATCAGAAAAACATAGGCAAAATAGGTTAATTAAGCGTGAATAAAATGACTATTAATTTATGGACATTTATACTAATTTAAGTCATTTCTTCTCATTTATCATAACGATTATGTAAAACTAGGGGAGTAGATAACTTCAATTGAGAAGTTATCAATGGTTCTCTCTAGACCTAGTGGAAGAGCTTTGTGACCTCGCTACCGTCAGACAAGAAGAGGTTAGGCGCGGGATGGTCTATTATTTTGACAGGCACATCTGGGTTAAGCAGTTTGTAAAGTGAGATCTCGTCCTAAAGAAGGTCGATGCGACCGAAAGGTCAGCGACTATGGGGGAACTCAATCCCATTTAGGAGGGTCCACGTATAATTGAGGAAGCCCTGAGGTCATGGGATATCTCGTCCAAAATGCGAAGGAAATATCCATTGGTCATACCTGGAGTGGTGATGACCTAAAGCATTTCTACTAGTGATGTTCTCTCGTAAGAAAAATGATACTTGAAATTGATAACCCCGAGCAGACCCGCTGAACAGGCTCTCACTAGCTGGCATGTCTGAAGGCTCACACGGTGGCTGTTGAAACCGGGAACCGACTTCAGTGGAGTTCGAACCCTTGGGGAAGAGGTGACTGTACACTTACTTCACCTAGCAAGCTTGGCTGACCGAAGACAGAGCTTAGAACTGGCCCAAGGCTCCAGCACGGAGGTCCTACCACACACCCAGAAGATCTTAGAGTGTTTCTCATCCTTAGCTTGTGCTGAGCTAAGAGCACCTCAAAAAACGCAAGAAGATCTAAGAATTAGAAAGTTGAAAACATTGCTTTCAGAGGTGCCCCCTTGGGTCTATTTATAAATTTCTAGGCCTGGCCTGTAAATAGCCCAACTACGCTGTTCTAAATGGTTATATACAGTCAAAAGGAGGTATGTTAACAACGAAACTCCGTTGTTCTGAGGAGCTAATTGCAGACCTAATCACATTTGGCATACCAAATTATATTAACCACACGATATCTGCACCCCACTCATGTGGGGGGGGGGGAATCGAGACCAGCTCTCCACTCGACTCGGCAGACGCGGCCTGGCTCTCGCAGCTCGCCTCTCTCTTTAGGCGAGTGTGAGCCAAGCTTTTGTGGCTCGCCTGCCCCTTATACAAAGGCAGGCCGACGGTTCTGTCCCGGTGGTTACTTAGGAGAACGCGGGCGGACGAGCCGGCTCATGCGGTCCGCCCACCTGTGTGGCGGAGGCGGGTCGGCTGCCCCCTGGGCTCGCTCGCTTATTGAACTGATGCAGGTCGGTTGTCCTAGTTCGCCCGCACGCCCGGTGGATGCGGTCCGGCTGTCCTGGCTCACTCGCTTGCCTAGCGGATACGGGTCGGTTGTATTAAGGGCCCCTCGTCTGCCTTGTTGGACCCACTCGGCGAACCCTGGGTTGCACACAATTCCCGCTCTTTTTGAGCTTTGCAAAGCTCAGAAAGAATCATACAACCCCACGTGTTCGATGAGTGCTTGCAGAGCTGGAGGGAATCTTTTGGTGGGTCCCACCAATGTGCTATAAATACACCACCAGGCTCAAAGGAAAACCCCTCGTCCTTCTACTTTTATTTCCTTACGAACTACTGTAGCTGAGTGATGCCCATATTAGTAGAAATGTGCGCTCGCTTGGCGGCTGTGAGGGAAGGAACATAGACGCAGGTCATTGATGCTGCCCCTTGGCTGGCGCGATGGTCGTCGAGTCCCGCCTTCAGGCTGAAGAAGGCGAAGATGATCAGGCGATCTCCCCCAAATGATACCCCCGCGTCTAGTTCAACGGCCGGTGTCGCGGCCATCCATGAGGTACGCAGGCTGGTTGTCTGATATTACAGTCATTCCGATTTTGATTTCTCATTCTTTGCAGGAGGCGCCTCGCGAGGACGGAGGTAGGGGAATGGAGCCGAGGCACTCTTCCCTGCAGGTAACCGAGCAGGTTGCCAGCCCCTCGATTACGGGGCCTGCCCTTCCTGCGGTCCTGACTTCTCTTCTCGCGACCACTGGTGAGCCCTTGACTCTTTTTATGCATTCTTGATTGTCCGCTCCTTACCTGATCCCTTGTTGTTGCTTCCATCCCAGGGGCTGTCGACCTGCCCCGGCAGGTTCCTCCATTGCCAACCCACCCTGGGCTAGGAAAATCCTTTGTGGTTCTTGAAGGCAAGCTCTTCCAGGGCTAGCCAGGTACCTCCCGCCCGCAAACCAACAATGGGGACGCGCCGACCCCTGGTGAGTGTGTGTGCTCGCTTGCTTATGACCATCGACTTGCTTTTTCTAACCTTTCCTATTTTTGCAGGCTTCAATGCGATCTCATCCTCCGAAGTCGACATCAGTGGGGGGTACTCGCCTCCCCCTTTTGTGGACCACATCTCAGAATACCTGGGTGACCCGCAGGATGCCGAGGAGATGAAGAGGCGGGTGACTCGGCTATTCCAGAAGCACTCCTTGATGCTGCGGGAGGTTTGCGACATGGTGGACGGGGACAAGGCTGAGGCGGTGGTGTGGTTCGCGATCCTAGAGGGCATGAGGCGCTCAGAGGACGGCGACGGGACGACTTCTCCTGGAGTGCACATTATGCGAGCAGAGAAGCGGCTCAGGCACGCCACAGAACATTTCGACCTGGCCCAGCGGGAAGTGCTGGCGGTTCGCGAGTATTACTACCCTCGCCAATCCGCCCTGTTCCGGGGTGCGAGGGTGGTGTAGGTGGAAGTGGATTCAATACGGATCCACCCACCCCTTCCTCGTTGTCGGCCTGTAGGCCTGGGTCGCCCTGTCTCGGGATCAGCTTGCGCGACATAACTACAAACTGTTATTTATCTTGTTTTTGTAATTATTTGGGACTGCTCGCCCGCCAATGGGACGATGCTTTGTATATCAATTCTTTTCCCTTGTTGCTTGTTACTTTTTAGCCTTTCTTAGGTGGATGTGGGTGAGCCGCTTCGCCCGTCTGTCTCCTTTTTAGGCGGGCGTGAGTCGGCTTGGCTCGTTCGCCACTTGGGCGGACGCGAGCCAGCGTGGCTTGCTTGCCACTTGGGCGAACGCGAGTCAGCGTGGCTCGCTCACCACTTCCTTGCTGCCGCATAGTTTCCATAGGGTCATGCGAGCTCGGAAGTCGAAGCGTCAGGGCACATTTTTGCCATCCGCACATTTCCTGCTGATGAGACGTTTTTCTGCCCTTTCTCTTTCTATAAATAGGCCTCGACCCTTCTTCTCACCTAACGCATTTAAAACCCTTTGTCTTCTTCCTTCCCTGCGATTCTCAGCCCGCCTTTTCTCATGAGAACTCCAGCGTCCCGCCCGCTTAACAGATTGCGAGATGGGAGGCAGTGGTGGCGATGCTGAGGGGGGAGCAAGTGCGCATGGACCTTTTCTGACTACTCCTTCGCCACCCTCATTGAGGACGAGCTCGTCACGGTGGTCGGCAACTTCATCCCGCCTGGTTTTGAGGCGAGGCGACCCGGGGAGGAGGAGAAGATTAACGACCTCTCCGACGGGGAGCTCTCCTTCCTATTGCAGCGCATGGGGTCCTTTAGTATTTTCCCTCTCTTCTTCGCTCTAGTCTTCAGAATCGGTTGATCGAATCGGTAGACCAGTAATCTCGGGTTGCACAAAAAATATGAATATTTGGAGTAGGGATTTTCCCAACTTTAACACCTATCACAACATATATGCATCTAACATATCATCACATCACCGATCTTGGAATTCACATTTCATATACGCTAACGTTATTACATAATTATGGCTGCACAATACACATTTGAGACCAAATGCCAATACAAAATTTTAAAACAATTGTGATGGCATGACCCAAGGGCTATATTTACCAACAATAAGTACACAGTCTCATGATCATTATCATTATGAGTGGATTTCATATCAAAGTGATAGCACATAAGAAACCCCACGACAAATGAATTGTCGACATCAAATGAGGACCCACATTACAATCCATCTCAATGTATATGTGAATAAATTTTATACAATTATATACACATTTTATATCACATCAAAGCTGATGTAGAGATTATAAGAATGAAAAACAAGCCACTATATAGCCCACAAAAATTAGGGTTTTTCCCAATTTAGACGAGCAATCAAAGAGGGAATTGATTATACCCTTAATTGCATTTTTTCTCCATCGATTTGCCTAATCTCAAATGACCTAAACACGTCAAAATTTTGGCATTATAATAGCGCTATCACTGTTGAAACACCTACACAAATCCAACCTCTAACGCAATCTAAGAAACATCGAACACCGATTTGTGTCAAAATCACAAATAGTCTTCACCACCATGCCTACACCGGAGCGATTTCGGAGATCAAGTTCAAACATGCTGAAAACACCAATCTATGCTCAGGCGGTTCATACTAAACCTTAGCTTTCAGATTTCTCTAATCAGAGAATCTTGAAGCCATCATCAAAATCAAACCAAGCAAAATTACAAATCATCATAAAAGAAAACCTCAGACCGGAATAAAGAAAATCATTATTCTCCGCATTTTTCTACCAGCCATGAAATCTTGATCTTTTGGTATGTGCACGTCGGGGATGTCGATAGCAAATTGCTGACGTGAACGGTTCGTAAATCCGAGTTTGGGAGTTACTCTGGTGGCCAATTAAAGCTAGCAAGCTCTCTTCTCCTCCTTCCTCTCCTTCAAAAACTTAAATGGTGGAGTTTTGGTTGCTTTTCCCCCTCTAATTTCCAATCCTAGACACCTTAGCAGCCTCCTAAGCCAGTTTCCAAATATTCTCCAATAAAAACAAGTTTTTGGAGTCAAAATTCAACAAAATGGATTGTACATGCCTTGGAACACAAGCGTCTCAACCTATTTTCAACCAAAATGCATTCCAACTCACAGGAAACCTATCCATTTCTGTTTTCAAGTAATGCACCCATGTTACACAGCTTGTACCTATAGCATGTAAAATATTGTTTTCTTCATTTTTGGCTTTTATACATTTTCACGAGCTCCTGGACACAATCCTCACACTATTTGGAGTTGCACTCACCTATTTGTGACCATAAAAGTGATCATAAACTCTCCAAAATGGTTTAAACCCTCCTTTAATCTGTACATTGTTCAAAGAAAGCTAATGAAGTAATTAAACCTCCTAAATACTCCATATTTAGGTACACAGTCATGCACATAACCACCATCATGAGAGAAGATTAAACATGAGAAAACTCAAGGACTTACACTCAATCTTAGATCTTTCCATTTCCTAGTTTCCATTTGATTGATCCCCTCATCATCCTGCTCCAACTGCTCCCCCTCTCATTAGAAACATTTATTGCCCTCTAAAACCGAGCACTAGTGACACTAACCTTTGGTAACTGCCAAAAGTTTGCAATCTTCTCCCTATAGGACCCAAGGTTGTGGATTTCATGTAGATTCTGCGGTCTAGGAGGCGTGCGTTCCTTGCAATCGAGTTCGTGATACTTCCACCTAAGTCTGCCAGCGATTTCCTCTACCCCATAAACCAACTCCTCTATTGGATTACCCCTCGTATCCCACTGCTGGCCAGCACCTCGACAATTCCTTCAAGCACCATTCACAAATGAGTGTGTTTGTCATCCACATCTATGGGTTGTGTTATAAATGGCCCTGCTTCATTTTCCATCACACGTGAGTCTTTCTTAAGTGGGATTTGACTCTTCCTTTGGTCCACAGTGTTGAGGCTCCGCTCAAGATAGTCCACTAAGGCTCATCAAGTGTGGAATGGTCTTATAAAGTATCTCCAGCGTATAGTCTTGCCCTAGAATGACACGAAACCCAATGGGTCATTTCGAGTCGGTCTTGACACGTGCGAAGATATAATAAATACCCTAACAATCTCCTCATGTGTCCGTCGTAAACCCGACGTCGAAAAAAAGGTGGTGTGTGTAGTGTTCAATCGAACATGAAGCACTCACAACCGTGTCCGACACACTTGTCAAAATATATTGGACGTTAAGTAAAACAGTTGTATGCATGCATACGAATGAATAGAAAAACTCAGCTGCATCATAACAAAGTATATAGTACAATCACAGCACAGGTACCAGCACACCTAGTGCCTCATGATCAACTAAAGAGCAGTCCAAACAGAAACAAGTGAAAGTAAAGAAGAGCTAAAACAGTGCTCTAAGCAGAATAAAAAACCACAGAAATACTCTAGAAATCATCGTCCATCAGATCATCCTTGTCAGGATCTCAATCTGCACATGCTCCTCCATCAGCAACAGCTCTTGTATTTTCCAACAGAAAATTGCATTTAGAATGAATCCAACTTTTGAAAAAGTACATGTATCTAGTTCTACTTGTAAGAACGTAGTACTTTATAATTAACTACAGGACACCTAACAAAGAGTATCGCAGGTTCTACCTCAGAATCCATTATCTGTTTTCAAATAAACAATCTTATGGACTTCTGGACACCGCAGTTGCATCTCTGTTTCTATGTGGAATGTCACGGTTACTGTTCTTCTAAAGTTAACTGGAACTCATCAAATGTAGAATGAAACTAATCAACAGGAGAAGAGCTAAACCGAGTCAGATCGTGTTATCAAATTTGGAATAACACTCTCCTCCAAGGTAAGATAGACGAATCCTGATGAAGTTGTTAATATCAGATGTGGAATGAAACAACTTATCAGATTCGTATTCAGCAACCTCGAATATCAGCGGAACACAACACGCTTGCTTTGACAAAGAAAAGTGGGAAGAATCAAAACATTCAAACTAAGCCTGAACTGAATCACCTAACCTTGAGCTAAGGCTGAACTTAAATCACATTGAGTCTCATTTCCCCCACTATTTTGATTAACCGGTCTTTGGATATTCCTTTCGTCAATGGATTAGCCAGGTTATCTTTCGATCGCACATCGATCAAGGTAATAACGCTTTGTTCTTTTAGATAATTCAATAGAGCGTGTCTCAGTCGTACATGTCTTCTGTTAGTATTAAAGAGAACATTCTTGACGACTTGGACTACTGCCTGATTATCGCAGTACAGACTTAAAGAATTGGCTTGTAGCCTAGACAAGAGAATGTCTAGAATTAAATTCTCGATCCAGTCTGACTCTTCACCAACTGAAGCTAAGACAAACAGCTCGACTTTCATAGACGACAAAGCTATGCAAGTCTGTCTTTTGGATTTCGAAGCAACAGTAGCTCCACACATAGTGAATATAAATCCACTCATGGACTTACTATTATTAACCTCTGAACACCACGAGGCATCAGAGTATCCATCCATAGTATGAGGGTAACCAGTGTACCATAAAGCATGATCTTTAGTACCTCTCACGTATCTCATCAGCCTGTCTAGGGCATCCCAATGCCCTTTGTCTGGGCTACTGGTGAAGCGACTCAACATGCCAATAAAGAAGGCAATGTCTGGTCGTGTACAACTTGTGGCGTGCATGAGGCTACCAATGATCTTTGAGCACTTAACTTGGTCAATGTTGGTCCCATCATTCGGAAGCAACTTGACGTTTGGATCAAATAAGTGTCTCTATAGGCCTACAATCTTTATAACCCTAGCTAGAAAGAATTTGCTCTACATAGTGAGCTTGACTAAGAGTAATGCAACTCTTGTCTACTCTAACTTTCATTTCTAAAAGGGTATCCACAGGACCAAGGTCCTTCATGTCAAATGCTTTTGTAAGAGTGGATTTAATATCCTTTACTACAGCAAGATCTGACCCCAGAATCAACATGTCATCCAGATATAGGCATATGATGACTGATTTATTTAACATTGAGCGGTGATAATTAAGGTCCTTTATCAGAGATACTGGACTGAAATCCAATGCTCTTTACCACTTGGTCAAATTTCATTTGCTACATCTTAGGTGCTTGCTTGAGCCCATATATTGATTTGTCTAGTTTGCACACTTTCTCTTTTAGGTCTTTATGTACATAACTTTCAGGTTGTGTCATGTAGATCTCATCATCAAGCTCTCTATTCGAGAAGACTGTCTTCACATCCATTTGATGAACTATAAAGTTCTTGATAGAAGTTAGGGCAAGAAGAATCCTAATAGTGGATAAGTGACATATAGGTGAATAGACGTCAAAGTAGTCAATTCCTCACATGTTGTTTATAACCCTTAGCTACTAGATGTGCATTATATCTGGCTATAGACACATCACTGTGCAATTTCTTCTTTAGTGCCCACTTACATACTAGGACCTTAGCTCCTTTTGATAGGTCAACTAGATGTCAAGTGTTATTTTGTAGCAGCGAGTTCATCTCATCATCGATGGCTTCTGCCCTCATTAATGCTTCTCTAGATCTCATTGCTTCCTGATGGGAGAATGGATCATCCTCTAAGTGGTAGGTGACGAAATTCTCACCAAAATTCTTAAGAATTCTATCTCTTGTGGATACTTTAAGAGGAGCAGGTTCCGTCTCTAGAGGTTGGGGAGCAGTGCCAGAGAGGCCAGCTTCAGATTCTACCGTAGATTCTGAAATCATGTCAGTAGATCCGGAGACGATCAAGCCATGATCTTTGATAAATTTGTGTTCAAAGAAAATAACATCTCTATACTCTTATCACTGTATTAGTGGATAGATCCAAAAACCTGTCAGCTGCACTATCTTTTGTATTACCTAGATAAACACAGGTTGTAGTTCTAGGTCTCACCTTAGATCACTTAAGGTCTTGTATTCTTACATAAGCAATACAGTTCAAGTCTTCAGAGTGTCATATCTACAAGGATGACCATGTCACAACTCATACGGAGTAGAGTTGAGCTTTGAGTGAGGCACCCTATTTAGAATGTGATTTGCAGTTAGGACTGCTTCCCCCCAAAAGAAATTAGGTATGTCAGCTGTGAGGAGCATAGAATTCAATATTTCTGTTAAAGTTCTATTATTACGCACAACGATACTTTGACTGGGGTGAGTAAGGAGCTGTGGTTTCTAGGATTATTTATACCCTTAGAGACACAAAAGTCAATAAGCCCAGTTGCAGTGTACTCTCCTCCTCGATCACTTCTAAATCTCTTAATCTTTAAGTTTAACTGGTTCTTGACACGAGTTTTAAAGATCTAGAAGATCTCAAAGGCATTATATTTCAATTTCAATATGTAGACATGAAAATATCTAGAAAAATCGTCGATGAAGGTAATAAGATACTTCATTCCCTCTCTAGAGGCATGACTTCGAAAATCACAAAGGTTGAAATGTATCAACTCAAGAAGTTGTGTGATCCTAGTGTACAACCCCGTATCCGGCCAAGTGGGACCCTCCCCAATTAGCGGGCCAGAGACATATTATGAGCGGCGTTTTGGTGCAGCCTCGTTCGAGCTCGTGCGGGTCCTCGTGCGTGCGTGCAGAGATTTTACTTGTATAGGCTTTAAATATATATATATATATATATATATATATATATATATATATATTATATATATGTATTTATATATTATATATATATATATATATTATATATATAATATTATATATACATAGTTAGGGAGAAGAAATGGAAAAAAGGGGGGAGAGGTCGGTACAGCACGGTAGCGGACAAAAGATAAAAAGGGGGGATCGGGATTCTGAAAGCCCGGGGCTAGGGTTCGGCCAAGGGGGGAAGACAGCCGCGCCCCTCCTCTTCTCCTCTCCCGTCGACCAACAGCAGCCCAACACCGGCCGCCTTACTCTCTATTCGGCCTGGAAGAACAACCGCAACACCCCCCCCCCCCCCCTCTCTCTCACTTTTGGCCTTGAGCAACAGCAACCGTCCGCCCCCTTTCCCTCTCTCCGGCCGCCTACCGCAGCCGCCCGCCCCTGCATCCCTCTCTCTGCCGCTGCCGCCTAAGCAAAGCAACCCCAACCCCGTCTCTCTCTCTCTCTCTGTGTGTCCCGCCGACCTGCAGCAGAGCCTGACGCAGCCTCCCTTCTTTCCTCTCGTCGCCGCCTAGGGCAGAGGCCGGCCACTTGGAGCCGGGATCGGCCTCATACAACATTGACCGGCCACTTGGAGCCGGGATCGGCCTCGTACAGCAGCGGCCGGCCACTTGGAGCACGGTCGGCCATGGAGAGGCTCGGCCATGGAGGGGAAAAATCATTCGAAGCTTTTAACTCTCCCACGGTGGTCAGATCCGAGCATGGACAACCACTACGGACGCTAGACCTGGAGCCTCGGGCAATGAGCGCGGTTGCGGCCCCGCCAAACACCCGTCAAGGGTAACGAAATTTCTACTTGGGCAGTTGAAGCCCTCAGTTTCCATATTTGCATGGAAGCCCCTCTCCACCAACGGGTGGGGAAGGAAGATCTCCGACGGGTTGACATGTACGTCCCCGCAATTAACTGTGTTAGCACCCGGAAGTGTGAGTACGGGTTTAGGCATGCTGTGTGAAGCCCATCCGGACGTGTGAGCCGGATTGGTGATGTTCTGGGGTTCCCGGAGAAGACTCCGAGGAAGTTGTATATTTTCCATTTGCAGGGAATGCACACCATAGCCCCGAAAAAGGGGTATGTGCAATATGTTCGGCCAGCTTATGTTAACTAACTGGCGTTTAGCTGATCGCTGCTTGTCGAGACGTTGGCGTACAGGTGTTGCAGTACCAGGCGGGGAGTAGCGATCTTAAGCCCAAGCTTGTGCCGGCCCTCGAAGGCCTTTTTTTATATTGCCGGCATGCGTGCCGAAGTATGGAATTCATATTCCTGTAATATTCTTTTAATATCTGTAATGCTCTGAGGATGTGTAGCTTTCTTCCTCGTTTTAGGCGGGCGGTGTTCTCGTGAACCGCTCGCCCCGTGGGGGCCCCGAGGTATAGTTGTCGGGAAGCCCCTCGTGGACTGTTGAAAGCCAGTCAGAATAGCGGAATTACGCTGTTAGTGGCCCAGTTTGGGCAGCGTGTCGTGGCATTGCTCGGCGAGTTTGCGCCATTAGTAGAGCGGGTGAGGAGCATTTTGTGTAGACCTAAGGAGACACATCTGGATAGGAGAGAGTTGATCTCGAGATTCTCCTTAGATGTTCCGGTCGGCCGAGAGTGTGTAACGGTCCAGGCCCATCAACATGGGACCCGGCTGGAACCGTCGGCCTACCAGAGTCCAGACCCGGGACCACTACTGGTAGTCAGCCTATCACATTCAAGCCTGCAGGCCATGCACCCCAACCCCTCTCCGGCCTATTTCTCAGCACGGTAGGTTGTTGTCACTAGGTCTCGAACCCAGAACCTTGATAAGAAAGCTTTCCGCCACTCCCTCATCACCAACTGAGCTGCAGCTCAGTTGGTGATGAGGGAGTGGCGGAAAGCTTTCTTATTGCAGCTCAGTTGGTGATGAGGGAGTGGCGAAAAGCTTTCTTATCAAGGTTCTGGGTTCGAGACCTAGTGACAACAACCTACCGTGCTGAGAAATAGGCCGGAGAGGGTTGGGGTGCATGGCCTGCAGGCTTGAATGTGATAGGCTGACTACCAGTAGTGGTCCCGGGTCTGGACTCTGGTAGGCCGGCGGTTCCAGCTGGGTCCCATGTTGATGGTCCTGGACCGTTACAAAAAATGCACTTTTTGTATCGGTCCAGGCCCATCAACATGGGACCCAGCTGGAACCGCCGGCCTACCAGAGTCCAGACCCGGGACCACTACTGGTAGTCGGCCTATCACATTCAAGCCTGCAGGCCATGCACCCCAACCCTTCTCCGGCCTGTTTATCAACACGGTAGGTTGTTGTCACTAGGTCTCGAACCCATGACCTTGATAAGAAAGCTTTCCGCCACTCCCTGATCACCAACTGAGCTGCAGCTCAGTTGGTGATGAGGGAGTGGCGGAAAGCTTTCTTATCAAGGTCCTGGGTTCGAGACCTAGTGACAAAAACCTACCGTGCTGATAAACAGGCCGGAGAGGGGTTGGGGTGCATGGCCTGCAGGCTTGAATGTGATAGGCTGTCTACCAGTAGTGGTCCCGGGTCTAGACTCTGGTAGGCCGGCGGTTCCAGCTGGGTCCCATGTTGATGGGCCTTGACCGTTACAGAGTGCCCTCCGAAGGTGTCTTAGCTCAGCCCTTGGCTTGGGAGGGGAAGAGTTTGTTAGTCTTCTGGGTATGCGGTGGGTCCTCCACGCTGAAACCTTGGGTCGGTCCCTTGAGTTCCTAATCTCGTGCCTAGATTGTTCGCTTGAGGGTAGTAGGTGCGCGGTCACCCCTCTTTTGGGACCCCGAACTCCACAGAAGCCAATTTTGGCTTCAACACTATGGTGCAGTGAGTGTGTAGAGTGACCAGTACAGAAAAACTCAGTCGAACGTCATGGCTATGGAAGAGGAACCAAGTGACGACCAGGGTCATGTGATGAAAGAAGTCCCCTCCCATTCCCCTCTTGTCGCTAAGATGTTCGATCCTGGAGATCAAAACGTGCCTTAGGGAGAATATTACATGATCGACCCTCATGCTCGGGAGGGTGGACGTAGCGGGTAGAGATGCCCCGTGTCGGCCCCAGGTAGACCCACTGCGCAGGCTCTCATCTAGCTGGCAGGTCCGAAGGCTCGCCTGTGGGGGATAAGTTTGGTTTGAGGAAACTTCATCGGCTCCCCGAGCTCGGCTCGGCCCCAGGTAGACCCGCTGCGCAGGCTCTCATCTAGCTGGCAGGTCCGAAGGCTCGCCTGTGGGGGATAGGTTTGGTTTGAGAACGTCATCGGCACCCCGAGCTCGGCTCGGCCCCAGGTAGACCCGCTGCGCAGGCTCTCATCTAGCTGGCAGGTACGTAGGCTCGCCTGTGGGGGATAGGTTTGGTTAGTTTGAGAACGTCATCGGCACCCCGAGCTCGGCTCGGCCCTAGGTAGACCCGCTGCGCAGGCTCTCATCTAGCTGGCAGGTCCGTAGGATCGCCTGTGGGGGATAGGTTTGGTTGGTTTGAGAACGTCATCGGCACCCCGAGCTCGACTCGGCCCCATGTAGACCCGCTGCGCAGGCTCTCATCTAGCTGACAGGTCCGTAGGCTCGTCTGTGGGGGATAGGTTTTGGTTGTGGAATCGTCATCGGCACCCCGAGCTCAGATCGGCCCCAGGTAGACCCGCTGCGCAGGCTCTCATCTAGCTGGCAGGTCTGTAGGCTCGCCTGTGGGGGATATGTTTGGTTGGTTTGAGAACGTCATCGGCACCCCGAGCTCGGCTCGGCCCCAGGTAGACCCGCTGCGCAGGCTCTCATCTAGCTGGCAGGTCCGTAGGATCGCCTGTGGGGGATAGGTTTTGGTTGTGGAATCGTCATCGGCACCCCGAGCTCGGCTCGGCCCCAGGTAGACCCGCTGTACAGGCTCTCATCTAGCTGGCAGGTTTGTAGGCTCGCCTGTGGGGGATATGTTTGGTTGGTTTGAGAACGTCATCGGCACCCCGAGCTCGGCTCGGCCCCAGGTAGACCCGCTGCGCAGGCTCTCATCTAGTTGGCAGGTCCGAAGGCTCGCCTGTGGGGGATAGGTTTGGTTTGTGGGGGATAGGTTTGATTCCCATGATACGCTGCACGCAAAAAGAATGATTTGAATAATTTGTTTCTATTCCATTAATTTCCCTTTGAAAGAGATTTGCTCTCAAGTGTCTGTTTTATATTGACCACGTACCTCATGCATATCGTGACTTTGAACAATTAAGTAATCGTGGTAAAAATAATGGGGAGCTAAGAACGTGTCACAAGAATGACAAACTTTTTCTTCTTAAAAGAATTGACCCTGTCTCCTTAGCGTTGAGAGTCACGTGATCGTGTCCTGACCAAGAGTACTCGTTTTATTTTGTTCTTAAGAAAAAGGAAGCTTTGTTTTTAAAGCTTGTCAATTTTCAAGATTTGAAGAAATACTGATTTTTTCAAGAGCAAAAATCTTATGGTATATTCAAAATTTTTATGGGATCACCCTCACCCTAAGTCTGTCTTCATGCTTGAAAGTTGGATAGGCGACCCTTACCTCAATTATGTTTACAACCGGATTTTGTGTGAAGGTATCATGCGACTGATATCAGGAAAAGGCTATTTTTATTTCTAGTTCTTTAAATCTGTAAGGGCAACTTTGAATCTTGGAGGAATAGACGGTGAACGTTTCAACGGTACTAGTAAGGGCCACTCATAGAGGCGTGGGAAAATAGTGATTTTTTCAGTAAATTCTAGTATTGTAGTTATTTCTATTTCAGGGTTCTTTGATCTTTAGGCACCAACATGTCTTTTTCCCTCTATAAAGGGAGTGGATTATTAGTTGTGTTTGAGTTCATTGTTTATTGTGTATGTTGTGCATGATGAGCATAGGAGGAAAACCACGGGTTAGTGATACTCTTGTTGAAATATCTAACAGGATTGTGAAAGTGATACTCATCAGAAGGGGCACGAAGAGATTATTGTTTTAAATGCAAATTTGGGATTCTCCCAAAATTTTTCTTTGGGTCGGCTCCCACTCGCCGGATACTTGGGGTTGGACATTTCTTTCTGAGCTTGTGTCAACCTCGAAAAGAGCGGGGATTGTGTACAACCCCGTATCCGGCCAAGTAGGACCCTCCCCAATTAGCGGGCCAGAGACATACTATGAGCGGCGTTTTGGTGCAGCCTCGTTCGAGCTCATGCGGGTCCTCGAGCGTGCGTGCAGAGATTTTACTTGTATAGGCTTTAAACATATATATATTTTTATATATGTATTTAATATTATCATATATATTTATATTATATATATAATATTATATATACATAGTTAGGGAGAAGAAATGAAAAAAAGAGGGGAGAGGTCAGTACAGCACGGTAGCGGATAAAAGATAAAAAGGGGGGATCGGGATTCTGAAAGCCCGGGGCTAGGGTTCGGCCAGGGGGGGAGACAGCCGCGCCCCTCCTCTTCTCCTCTCTCGTCGACCAACAACAGCCCAACCCCGGCCGCCTTCCTCTCTATTCGGCCTGGAAGAATAGCCGCAACACCCCCCCCCCCCTCTCACTCTCTCACTCTCTCTCACTTTTGGCCTTGAGCAACAGCAGCCGTCCGTCCCCTTTCCCTCTCTCCAGCCGCCTACCGCATCCGCCCAGCCCTGCATCCCTCTCTCCGTCGCTGCCGCCTAAGCAAAGCAGCCCCAACCCCGTATGTCTCTCTCTCTCTGTGTCCCGCTGGCCTGCAGCAGAGCCCGACGCCGCCTCCCTTCTTTCCTCCCGTCGCTGCCTAGGGCAGAGGCCGACCACTTGGAGCCGGGATCGGCCTCTTACAACATTGGCCGGCCACTTGGAGCCGGGATCGGCCTCGTACAGCAGCGGCCGGCCACTTGGAGCACGGTCGGCGATGGAGAGGCTCGGTCATGGAGGGGAAAAATCATTCGAAGCTTTTAACTCTCCCACGGTGGTTGGATCCGAGCATGGACAACCACTACGGACGCTAGACGTGGAGCCTCGGGCAATGAGCGCGGTTGCGGCACCGCCAAACACGCGTCAAGGGTAACGAAATTTCTACTTGGGTAGGTGAAGCCCTCAGTTTCCATATTTGCATGGAAGCCCCTCTCCACCAACGGGTGGGGGAAGGGAGCTCTCCGACGGGTTGACGTGCACGTCCCCGCAATTAACTGTGTTAGCACCCGGAAGCGTGAGTACGGGTTTAGGCATGTTGTGTGAAGCCCATCCGGACATGTGAGCCGGATTGGTGATGTTCTGGGGTTCCCGGAGAAGACTCCGAGGAAGTTGTATATTTTCCATTTGTAGGGAATGCGCACATAGCCCCGAAAAAGGGTATGTGCAATATGTTCGGCCAGCTTATGTTAACTAACTGGCGTTTAGCTGACCGCCGCTTGTCGAGACGTTGGCGTACAGGTGTTGCAGTACCAGGCGGGGAGTAGCGGGCTTAAGACCAAGCTTGTGCCGGCCCTCGAAGGCCTTTTTTTTATATTGCCGGCCTGCGTGCCGAAGTATGGAATTCATATTCCTGTAATATTCTTTTAATATCTGTGATGCTCTGAAGATGTGTAGCTTTCTTCCTCGTTTTAGGCGGGCGCTGTTCTCGTGAACCGCTCGCCCCGTGGGGGCCCCGAGGTATAGTTGCCGGGAAGCCCCTCGTGGCCTGTTGACAGCCAGTCAGAATAGTGGAATTACGCTGTTAGTGACCCAGTTTGGGCAGCGTGTCGTGGCATTGCTCGACGAGTTTGCGCCATTAGTAGAGCGGGTGAGGAGCATTTTGTGTAGACCCAAGGAGACACATCTGGATAGGAGAGAGTTGATCTCGAGATTATCCTTAGATGTCCCGGTCGGCCGAGAGTGCCCTCCGAAGGTGTCTTAGCTCAGCCGTTGGCTTGGGAGGGGAAGAGTTTGTTAGTCTTCCGGGTATGAGGTGGGTCCTCCACGCTGAGACCTTAGGTCGGTCACTTGAGTTCCTAATCTCGTGCCTAGATTGTTCGCTTGAGGGTAGTAGGTGTGCGGTCACCCCTCTTTTGGGACCCCGAACTCCACAGAAGCCAATTTTGGCTTCAACACCTAGATACTGACTTGAAATGATTTCTAGTAATCTTAGTTTGGACACAAACCTCGCACCTATCAAATCGAATAAAAAGATCTAAAGGGATGTTGTGAATCTTAGCTAGATCTCGCATTTTCTTGTAGTGCACATATCCAAGTCTATTGTGTAATCGCTTTGGATCTATAAAAGTTGAACTCACTTGATTAATGTACTCATTTTCTAGGCCAAGTCTATTGTGTAATCGCATTTTCTTGTAGTGCACCAGTCCAAGTCTATTCTTTCTTTCTCATGCTGATGATATTCTGACTGGTTGTCATTATTGATCCCTCCCCCCTGTGGTCCTCCATGGTATCTCCTCTATCATAGCCAGCTTGAGAGTGTGACATTTATTATTAGATTTATCAATGAACCAACACTTTAGGGATGGTGGGCAGGGACGGAACTAGAAATTTCACTCAACCCGAGTACAATTTAAAATAAATAAATAAATGCATTGTTTAAATATAAATGTGTTAGTATTGTCATGAATAAATATGTATTAACCAAAAAACACCATACATATTGTTCAACAAGTCACTTTTCAGCAAAATCTTTCTCAATTTAAACTATCATGCAGTCATTCATTCATTCATCTTTCATTCTGTTCCATAAACAGTTCTTTAAAATTTTTATTGCAGAGAATATTTTTTCAACAGTTACAGTTGCAATGAGTAGAAGATAAGTCAACTTCAAAAGCCCGAAGATCACTTGATCGTGATATTGTTTTTTAAACATCACCAATATTTTTAAAAGTCTACCAACTCCTTTACTATGAATGTGTGCGTTGGTAAAAAAAAAAGTGTATATGTCAATTATATACATATCCTTGATCTGCAGGTAACTCATCAAAGTTAAATTCATCTCAAGTCCTCTCACCACAAGCACCTATGATTGCAAATCTTAAGAATTTGATTTAAACTCAATTTCAAAAGAAATTTATCCATCGACACCTAATTAGAAAACAACAATTGAAAAACCCATAATTAAAAATCTATAGCAAAAAAAGAACTCAACCACCAGTTGATTAACATTGACAATATCACACATTCATTAACAGTCAAAATTCAAAACTTAGCATTCATGCAAAATAGGAAACCATCATTCATAAATATGAACTCAGAAACAGGACATCAACTAAGGCATAGAAATACCAGTGCAATAGATTCAGCATTCATTCAAAAGGGGATTATAATTTATACCTACAGGTTGCAGTAGACTGAAAAGTGCCGACGGGCAACTGGGCTAGGACTGGAAAGTGGAAAATGACCTGCAGTAAGAACGTAAGATGGATGAGTTTTTAATCCCTCTTTGATCGAGCTGAACTAAGAGAAATAGGAATTCTACTAACCAGATGCAAGAGTTTTGAATTTTGAATCTTTTGATCCCTCTTTAACTCGCCACCTTTCGTCAGACGTCGTCGTCGAGGCTACTATGGTACAGCCCGTTAGACGACGTGGTCGAGGCTATTATCGTACAGCCGACTCGAGCCACCTGATTGAAGGAACGAACAATTGGAATCACTGGAACAAATGGAGAAGAACGAATGACTGGCGCGCCAGAGATGAAGAAGAACAAACGGATCACCAATGACTCGGCTTTCAGTGCTCACACCCGCTTCTCAATAGGTGGAATCCGCCAAAAACACACTGGATATTTTGATTAAGAATCATAAATTATTCCATCCTAATGTATGATTCCACCAAGCAAGATCATTCACCTCTTCTTTGTTGAAATTGTTGAAGTAAAAGTGGCAGTATGGGCGGACTGTTCGGGCGGACTGTGCGGGGAATTTCGGCGGTCTCGGTGGTCAGACCGTGCGGTCTGAGCGGACAGAGCTGACGACTAGCTAGGTCGGTCAGTGTTCTGCAGCTTGTTCCCCTGGTTGTAACCAGACGGATAGGATGTTATCCGCAGTGTTGTCGGGTTGGCCAGTGTTGCGGACTTGGCCTGGTTCTGCATCATGTCAAGGGTTGGTTGTCCGAGTAGTCGTGCGATCTGCGCGGACTGATGTAGGTGTCTGTCGGGCTCGGCAGCAGTCTGCATTGTGCGCCTTGGCTGCGAGCTCGGTTTGTTGCGGTCTGGAGCTGTGTACGCAAGTGGGAGGACTGGTGTGGTACTCGCAGAGCCCGCTTGATTGTTAATCAAGTCTGACTGAACTTTGACGACTTGGCAGTGGCTTGGTATCCGGCTTTGGTGATGCAACCTTAGCGAACTCGCTTTTGTCTAGTCGCAGCGGTTTATTGTGTATCCGCAACCTTAGTGGATACACTTGGTGCTCGCACTGGAGAGGGTGGTTATCATATCGTCTCGGGCGGTGATCACACTTCTCTCCACGCCTATAAATAGGACCCTCCCCCCCCCCCCCCCCCCGTCACATCAGAAGATACCGAGAGAACAATAAGTGAACTCGCTGGAGGTTGCTGCAGTTAGGGTTTTCTATCCGCGCAGTTTGAAGAGTTTGACCGGTTTGTGCTGTGCAGGTTGTGTGAATTGCGCTGAGCAGCCTGGGACTTGGTTCTGACTTCAGTCAAGCTCAGTGCGGATTTTGCGAATTCAACCGGTGGTTAGCAGCATGCCGCGGCTTGCGACCAGACATTCTCTCTTCTGCAACTTGTTTCCCTGTTCAATAAGTTGTCCGCCTCTGGGCGGCTTATTCAGTTCGATGGCAGCAGTCCGCGTGATCTGGCGGCTAGGCAACCTCGCGGTCAGGCAGCTTGCAGTTCAGCGGACAAAGTTCCTTTCATCACTAGAATAACGTGTTGTGCGAAACGATGCGGAAAAACAAAATCACACAAGCACAAACAATAGAACACGATGCGATTTACGTGGTTCAGCGAGGAGCGCCTACATTCACGGGGAGGGGTTGTTCACTATCACTGGTGGGGGAGAAAAAGAAGAGGCCAAAACAATTACAACTCCACACAACTCTCTCACCCATAAAAGAGAAAGACTCTAACCCCTTTATATTTATAGGGAATATTAGGGATTACAAAATGACTAAAATACCCCTCTTAAACAACAATCTCCACCTCATCTCTTATTTGACACAAAACAAATATGAGATGACACAATAAACAACAACACAAAAATGCGGCTGCACCAAGTAGGCTGCCTACGTACCCCCCCTCCCAAGGGATCAAGCCACGCGTAGTTCTTCAAAAGTGCCTCTCAAGGCACTCACCTCTGAGCTCGAACGTTCACCAATCCTTTGCAATATGTGAACTTCTGGACTGAAAGCACCTTCGTGAGCATGTCGGCTGGATTCTCCTTGGTATCAATCTTCTTCAAAAGAACCTCGCCTGTCTCGATCAAGTCTCGAACAAAATGGTACCTGACATCAATGTGCTTGGTACGAGCATGATGCACTGGATTGGTCGCCAAGAAAATCGCGCTTTGACTGTCAAAAAAAATGGTTAAAGCCTTGTGCTCCACACCCAGATCATCCAATAGGCCCTGCATCCAGATGGCCTCCTTCATAGCTTCTGCCACTGCCATGTATTCAGCCTCTGTTGTAGATAAAGCCACTATCGACTGCAGAGTCGACCTCCAACTCACTGGACCTCCTGCCAATGTGAATAAATATCCAGTCGTAGACCTGCGTCTATCTATATCACCTGCATAGTCTGAATCGGTGTAGCCCAAACACAACCCAACGTTGGACTGCTGCCTCTCGTACACTAAACCAACATCAACTGTACGCTTGAGATACCTCAGAATCCACTTAACTGCCTGCCAATGACTCTGACCGGGATCATGCATGAATCTGCTCACCACGCCAACGGCTTGTGCAATATCTGGCCTTGTACAAACCATGAGATACATCAAACTGCCCACTGCACTGGCATACGGAACTGACTTCATTCTCTTCCTCTCTTGGTCGTCTTTAGGACACAAGTCAGCACTCAATTGAAAATGTGCTGCCAATGGTAGAGTCACTGCCTTAGTAGTGTCATCAATCCCAAACCTCTTGAGCACCTTCTCAATATAAGCTCTTTGAGTGAGCCAAACCTTTCCAGCCTCCTTGTCCCTGCAGATTTCCATCCCAAGAATTTTGCGAGCCTCACCCAACTCCTTCATCTCAAACTGCTTTGAGAGCTGTCGCTTCATTCTATCAATCTCTGACTGACTTGAAGCGGCAATCAACATATCATCAACATATAATAGAAGATAGATGAATTCACCAGTAGCCAATTTCTTTAAATATGCACAATGATCATACTGACTGCGTGTGTACTTCTGTCCCAGCATAAACTGATCGAACTTTCTGTACCACTGTCTTGGTGACTGCTTCAAACCATAAAGCGACTTGTCCAATTTGCATACCAAGTCACTCTGAGCCTCATATCCAGGTGGCTGCTTCATATAGATCTCCTCCTGCAAATCTCCGTGCAAAAATGCAGTCTTCACATCAAGCTGCTCCAAAATCAGACCATACTGCGCTACTAAGGCCAAGAGAACACAGATCGACGGATGCTTGACAACTGGGGAAAACACCTCGTCGTAATCAATACCTTCACGCTGAGCAAAGCCTTTGGCCACCAATCTTGCCTTGTAACGGACATCAGCAGCTCCATGAGATCCTTCTTTTTTCGCATACACCCATTTGCATCCAATAGCTTTTCTACCTGGAGGTAACTTCACTAATCTCCATGTAGCATTTTTCTTCAGAGAAGTCATCTCCTCATCCATCGCATCCCTCCAAAAATCTGCTTCAGAACTCTCTATAGCTTCCTTGAAGTGACAAGGAATTTCAGTCTCAGATGCTGAAAGTGCAAATGCAATGTGATCCCTCAACCAAGCTGGCTTCGGAACATTTTGCCTCCTGGTCCGGCTCCTGGCAATAGAATCCTGAACTTGACTCTCTGCCTCTACTTCCTCCACCTCCCGATCGTCAGTATCTAGTACCTCATCAATAGTCTCATCGTATACCTCATCAGGAGTGTGGGGAACTGGTGGAACAAATGGAGTCACATCAAACTCCTTCTTCTGATCAGTAGTAGTGATCGGCTTCGAACTCTCCACTTGCTCTGAGTCCCGAGGCTTTAGCAAACTCGCCTCGTCAAAAGTAACATCCCTGCTAATAACAATCTTCCTCTCTGCCTGATCATATAGTTTGTAGCCTTTGACTCCACGCCTGAAACCAATGAAGATTGCTTTCTTTGCCCGTGCCTCCAACTTATCATTCTTTACATGATAATAAGCTGGACACCCAAATACTTTCATGTGCACATAATCTCTAGCAGGATGCCCCGACCACATCTCTTTTGGTGTCTTCTTTCCAATAGCTGCAGAAGGCAGACGGTTCACCAAGTGGCAAGCATAATCAATAGCCTCAGCCCAAAAAATTTTGTCTAACCCAGCATTAGACAACATGCATCGAACCTTCTCCACCAAAGTCCGGTTCATGCGCTCTGCCACCCCGTTCTGCTGCGGTGTCTCCCTGACTGTGAAGTGATGCTCTATACCTGATCTCTGGCACTCTTGCAAGAACGCTTTCGATGTGTATTCGCCTCCATTGTCTGATCTGATACATCGAATCCTTTTGCCAGTCTGGTTCTCAATCCACTTCTTCCAAGTCACAAATATCTCCAGAACTTCGCTCTTACTCTTCATGGTGTACACCCAAACATATCTGGAATAATCATCAATGAAGGAGACAAAGTATTGTCGCCCAGTGAAAGATTTCGTCTTCGTCGGGCCCCAAACGTCTGTGTGAACATAATCTAAAATACCTTTTGTACTGTGGACAGCAGTGCCAAAAGATACTCGTGTCTTCTTGCCAATCACACAATGTTCACAGAATTCCAATTTGCAGCTTTTCGCTCCCTTAATCAATCCTTGCCTTGATAAAGCCTGGAGGGAAGCCTCTCCAGCATGAGCCAATCTCATGTGCCATAAAGTACTGGCATCCAAAGAATCATCAGCCACAGCCACAGTTCCTGTAACAGTACTCCCCTGAAGATAATATAAATTATGGTGTCGAGCTCCTCTCATGAAAACCAAAGCTCCGCGACTGATCTTTAGAACTCCTGCCTCGATCACTACCTTGTAGCCTTTGGCTTCTAAAGCCCCAACAGATAGTAAATTCTTCTTGATCTCCGGAACATGTCTGACCTCTGTCAACTCCCGCACTGCTCCATCATGCATCCGAACCAGAATACTCCCAACACCAATAGTACGACAAGTCTGATCATTGCCCATGGCAACAGCACCAGTATCCAAAGACTTGTAAGTACAGAACCACTCCCGATTGGGACAAATGTGATAGGTAGCACCCGTGTCCAGAATCCAACATGAATCATCGCTGAATAAACATTGTGGAGTGACAGAGAGAGAAACATCGGACTCATCACCACCAGTAGTTTCCTGAGTAATATGCGCTTTCGCCTCTGAGGGAAGCCCCTTATTTTTCTCCTTTAATTTAGGGCAATCCTTCTTCCAGTGACCCGTCTCCAAACAGAATGCACACTGATTTCGCCCAAGACTGCGACCACGTGAATTGCCACGTTTCTGAGTACTGTTATTGGTCTTCTTGTGCCAGTTCTTCTTTTTCTCAGATCTGCCTCGATGAGACACAAGTGCTTCGGCCGACTCCGCCTTTGATGACTCTTTATCTCTTCGACGGAACTCGTGATTCAACAATGCCGTAGACACTTCACTATACTTTAAGACCTCCTTCCCATGAATGAGAGACATCGTGAAGTTCTCATATTCATCTGGAAGCGAATTCAACAGAAGGAGTTCCTTGTCTTCATCGCCAACATCCTCGTCCAAATTCAACAGATCTGCTAACAACTTCGTGAACTCATTCAAATGTTCATCAATTGATACTCCACGTCTCATCTGAAACCGATACAATCGACGCTTCATGTGGAGACGATTCTCCACGCTCTTTGTAAGATATTTATTCTCCAGCGTCCTCCAAAGGTTTCCCGCAGATGTCTCCAACATAACTCCATATTTGATCTCCTGAGTCAGACAATTTCTAATCAACCCGCAAGCGCTCCGATTCATTTTCGCCCAAACTTTCTCAGTCATCCCATCAGGACATTCGTCACCATCAAGAACGTCCTCCAAATTTAGAGAGCACAACGCATCCATCACCTCGCACCTCCACATGCCAAAGTTGCTCTTTCCGTCAAACTTAGTAACATCAATTTTGACCGGATGCAAACCCGTATGATGGATCGTAGATTCCATTCCCCCGGAAGATGAAGAAGCCGTACCGGAGTCTCCCATTTTTTTGGTTGATTACAACAATAATAACATAGAAACCAAAATGCCACAATGCAACAAAATATATTTTTTGTTAGTTAAACAAAACAAAAAAAATATTCGTTACCTCTCCCGGATCGCGACTCCAAGCACAATCTCCGCAACCAAAAGACCTCGCCGCCTTTGCAAACAAGAAGATCCGCAAACAAATTTTCTCGAGCCACACACCTCCGCAATCAAGCACGGGAGAGAGATGAAAGATCAACCAATGCGTTTTTTTTCAATGTCTGCTCGAACGCTGCACACGGCCTCCTTTTTTTTCGATTTTGCAGGTTCACCGGCTGGCCTCCACAGAAAGGAAAGAGATCAAAAAACTTCCTTTTTTTTTCTTTTTCGGTACCTGTGCTGCTCTACCACTGGAGAGAGAAGCAATTACCAAAATCTCCCAAAATTCGTTTTTAATTTTTGAGCTTGCGAGTCTGATAAAGAAAGGATACAATCCAATTTCCTTTTTTTTTTTCAACTAGATTGCCAATTTGACGCTGAGCGAAAAAAAGGAAAGAAATTTTTTTTTTTTGCTTGCCAAAAAAAAAGTAATCGCCTCCTTCAACAGGAGAAACACGGCCTCCGATCCTCTCCGAATCACTCAGCCTCCGCCCAAATAAACAGCCAGATCTACGACACCACCTCCACCAAACAAAAAGAAAAAAGGGGGATCCAAAATTGCAGTAGCCCTCTACCGATTGAAAAACAAAACGGCTGGATCTACGCCGCCTCCAAAACAAACTCGCACCGCCAACCAACCTCCCTCTGATACCACTTGTTGTGCGAAACGATGCGGAAAAACAAAATCACACAAGCACAAACAATAGAACACGATGCGATTTACGTGGTTCAGCGAGGAGCGCCTACATCCACGGGGAGGGGTTGTTCACTATCACCGGTGGGGGAGAAAAAGAAGAGGCCAAAACAATTACAACTCCACACAACTCTCTCACCCATAAAAGAGAAAGACTCTAACCCCTTTATATTTATAGGGAAAATTAGGGATTACAAAATGACTAAAATACCCCTCTTAAACAACATAACAGGCAGTCCGCGCGGCTTGTGGTGGTCTTGCGACCAGGCGGCTTCAGCGGACTCCATAGCGGTTAGCAGCAGAGCCGGCGGTTTCACCTTGAGTCAGCGCGACTTGTTTTTTGGCCTATAATTTTCCTGCTTCCATCAGATACATTGGCAATCATGTCTCGCCATCTATGTCTTGTTGTGTAAAGCCTTTTTGGTAAGTACAAGATTCTTGCTCTTCTAGTTGTTATTTAGTTTGTTTGGGCTTAGTGTGGTTGAGGGTTCCTGCGCCTAGTATCATGTTTTCCTCTGTCATAAATTTTTACATGGCATCAGAGGGATCAGAGGCTGAGCAGTGATCAACCGTCAATTTGACTTGTTTGCTTCCGAGAGTCTATGCTTACCAAGGTGATTGCAATGGTAGGTGGATTTACAAGAGGTCTTGGAATTGAGCTCCTTACAACGACTAACTTCAAGAAGTGGAAGTCGTGTATGAAGAGCTATCTTTTGGGCGAGGACCTTTGGGAGGACGTTTGTGGAGTTTAAAGGCAGGAAGTTACTGCTGCTGCTGGTACTGAAACGGTGAGAGCTCGGAGAAAGACCAACGCAAAAGCAGAGTTTGTTCTCAAGCGGGCTATCTCATTAGAACTCTTTGACCACATCATCGGATGTCGGTCTGCTGCTGAGATTTGGAGTTCCCTTGATGGGTTGTTCAACGGGAAGAATGTTATACGGCTATAGTTTCTGGAGAATGAGTTAGCAAGGGTCACTCAAAGTGATCTTACCATCTCTACGTTCTTCTTGAAAATGAAGAACTTATGCGCTGAGATTTCAACATTGGACCCTGATGAGCCTATTTCAGAGGCGAAGCTGAAGAGGCACATAATTCGCGGTTTGCGGAAGGAGTATGTGGCCTTTGTCACCTTTATTCAAGGCTAGGCCACGCAGACATCTTTATTAAAGCTGGAGAACCTGCTAGCTTCACAGGAGAGCTTGACAAAGCAGATGACTGGAGTCATTGTCTCTAAAGAAGGCTGTGAGGCCCTCTTTTTAGGGAAGAAGAGGTGTGTTGCAATATGGAGGTCGGGCGGTCTGTTGCTGTTCGAAGAATGGGCGGTCTACCGGTTTATTCTGGCCGGTCTGTCTGTCGGACTGTTGTTGTTTGGTATCCCAGCGGTCTGGCGGTTTGTCTCAGACGACTTGGAGACCGCGCGGTCTAGTGGTCTCCTACGGCGGCTTGATCTTTGTGGCGCTTGTTATCTCCTCTTGTTGGTTGCCGGGCGGTTAGCCGGCTTGTCTAACTGCTCGGCCTGTCCGGTTTGTTTTTGTTAAACTGCATATACTTGTAAATTTTTAGTCTCACATTACTTAATTGTAATCTCTCACATCTCCTCCATTCTATAAAAGGGAGGCTATACCATTGTAATTGATACCTTTTTTGGATAATAAAGTTTACATTACTCCAATTTTTCGGTCTGCACTTTTCTGTTCGCACATGGTATCAGAGCACTCGGTCCTTTTTCTCCTGACTGAGCTCTATCTGCGCGTGCGGCTTGTTTCTTCTTTCTGCGAGCTGTTCTAGTGGCTTGATTCATTCGCTGACCATTGCCCTGTTCGCGCGACTCGTTTTCTTTTCTGACCGCTGCCCTGTTTGCGCGGCTTGTTCTCCCCGTTTGCGGCCTCTTCTGACCCTTTGTGTTGCGGCCTTTTGCTTCTTCTTTTATAGCCGCTCTCCTCTTCCTTGTCGCCGCGACCTGTCCTTAAGTCGCGCGACCTGTTCTAACCGCTCTCCTCTTCTTTGTCGCCGCGACCAGCCCTTAAGCCGCTGCAACCTGTTCTAGAGACTTCTCCTTCTTGCCGCGTCTTGTTTCTCCCGCTGCTCTCTTCTATGGCCTCCATCTCCTCCATGCAGTCCGCCTCGGTGGTCACATCTTCTAGTAGTGCCCACGTTGTTACTCACGGGAGATGGTTGATCGACTCTGGTGCTACCAATCATATGACATGCAATCCTCAGTGTTTTTCTCATCTATAAACACATGATCGGTTGCCTACGGTCTTTCTCGCGGACGGCTCTTCATTTCCAGTCAATGGGACGGGGGTGGTTCAAGTCACTCCGTCTCTTCGTCTAGCAGATGCCCTCTATGTGCCCATGTTCCCTTGAAATTTATTATCGGTTACTTCTCTATGCAAGCAACTACGATGTTCCGTCACATTCACTCCTACTTTGTGTTCTTTTCAGGATCCGGCCTCCCAACGGACGATTTCTACTGGGACTGAGAGCGGCGGCCTCTACTTCCTCGACAATGTTTTCGCTCTATCTGCCTTCTCCTCCTCCTCTACAGATCTTCTCCAATGGCATCTTCGTCTTGGACATGCTCCTCGCAGGCTTCTACGTCAGCTTCTGCCCCACCTCCCTCCTCATCATCCTCCTCTAAACTGTGATGCATGTCAGCTCGGCAAGCATCATCGCTCATCATTCCCACCAACGCAAAGTCGTGGCTCTTCCTGTCCGTTCGACCTCGTTCACTCTGACGTGTGGGGTCCTGCTCCTACCCTCACCATCGGTCGGGGTAGTTCATATTTTGTCACATTTATTGATGATTTCTCTAGGTGTACGTGGGTGTATCTTCTCAAGGATTGCTCTGAACTGTTCTCTGTCTAGACATCGTTTTATTCTATGATCAAGACTCAGTTTGATACATCTATTAAAATTCTTCGTTCTGACAATTCTAAGGAGTATCTTAGCCATGATTTCTCTTCCTTCTATCTGCATCATGGTGTTATTCGTCAAACTAGTTGTGTCTACACCACACAACAAAATGGGGTGGCAGAACGCAAAAACCGTCACCTCCTTGATGTCGCTTACACTCTGCTGACCCAAATGCATGTTCCTCGCTCATATTGGGGCTATGATGTCCTCATCTCTTGTTATCTCATCAATCGCATTCCCTCCACAGTTCTCTGCGGTGCCACCCCCTTCTCCATTCTTTATCCAAACAAAAATCCTTTTCCTCTTACTCTGCGCATCTTTGAGTGCACCGCCTTTGTGCACTCTCCCGCTGCCACCTGTGACAAACTCTCACCACGGGCCACTAAATGTGTCTTTTTGGGGTACTCTACCACTCAGAAAGGCTATTGTTGTTTTGACCTCGTTACCCGCAAGTAGTTTGTCTCTGCGGATGTTACGTTCTTTGAAAATGCATCTTACTTCTCTCTCGCTTCCTCCTCTACTCCTGCTGATCCTACTTCTCAAACCAACCCATCTCTTCCCTCTGCTCCTCCTGACGTTCCACCACCTCTACCGTCTCTACCATCTCCACTGTGGAAACCACCCGTCACCACACATCTTCCCAAAACCCCGAGGTAATGGTAAGGGGGGATGGGGGTACATAAACACCAAGGACCACCCGCTGCAGGCAATGTGGGACTAATCCATCCACGGGATGGCGGGGATATTCCGCCACACGGGGGGCCCACCGGGGTCAACACCCAGACCTAGAACGCGATGGGGAAGCCCAAATATGCGGTCCCACACACACCCAATCCCGCTGGACCTTGGTTCTCAACATCTACCATCTCCACCATCTCCACCATCTCCACCGTCTCCTCCATCTCCACCATCTCCACCCTCTCCACCATCTCCACCATCTCCACCCTCTCCGCAGCCGTCTCTCTCTACTCCCAGGGCAGCTCTCTCCACCATGGACGCTCCGGATACTGAGGAACCAGCTGTCCTGGATCTCCTTATTTCCCTTCACAAAGGGGTTCGGGCATGTACCCAACACCCGCTTGCTGCAGTTGTTTCTTATGATCGCCTTACCCCTTCCTGTAGAGCTTTTGCACTGGCTATCTCAGCCACTGCCACCCCCCCATTCCTACTAGGAGGCCCTTACTATTCCTCATTGGAAAGCTGCCATGGATGAGAAGATTGCTACTCTCACTGAACGGGGTACCAGGACCCTGATTTCTCCTCCTTTCAGTACAGATGTTGTTGGTTGTCGCTGGGTCTTTGTGGTGAAGTTCCTTCCCGATGGCAGTGTGGATCGTTACAAGGCTCGGCTTGTTGCCAAGGGTTTTACCCAAACTTATGGGGTTGATTACTTTGACACTTTCTCTCCAGTTTCTCGTCTCAGTAGTATTAGGGTCCTTCTCTCTGTGGCTGTCAACAGGGATTAGCCCATTTCACAGCTGGATGTCAAGAATGCCTTTCTTTATGGGGATCTTGAGGAAGATGTTTATATGGAGCAACCTCCTGGGTATGTTGCTCAGGGGGAGACACGAGTATGCCGGCTAAAGAAGGCTATCTATGGCCTCAAGCAAAGTCCACGTACCTGGTTTGACAAGTTTAGCGGCATCGTTGCGGCCATTGGTTTTACAAGAAGCTCAGCTGATCACTCTTTGTTCATTCGGAAAACTGCCTCTAGTATGGTAGTTCTTGTGGTTTATGTTGATGACATTCTTATTACTGGCGATGACCAGGATGGGGTAACGTTGACAAAGAAACACCTCCGTCAGCACTTGGTCACGAAGGGTATGGGCTCCCCGAAATACTTTTTGGGAATTGAAATCTCTAGGAAGCCCAAATCCATGGTCCTTTCCCAGCGGAAGTATGCTTTTGATCTTCTAAAGGAGGCAGGATTAACTGGTGATAAACCTGTTCGTTCTCCCATGGCTATTGGGGAAGACAAAACTTGGACTGATGACTCGCCTCTTATATCCGATCTTACGAGGTACCGGTGTCTGCTGGGAAAACTCATTTATCTCGTGGTAACCAGACCCGATATCTCTTATGCTGTTGGCAAGGTGAGCCAGTTCATGCAAGATCCTAGAGAATGTCATCTACAATCTGCCATGAGGATATTGAAGTATATTAAAGCAGCACCAGGGAAAGGACTCCTTTTTCAGAAGAATGGTCACCTAAGGGTTGAAGCGTACTCTGATTCGAGCTATGTTGATGACAAAGAGGGCTACAAGTCAACATCAGGTTTCTGCGCGTTTGTTGGAGGCAATCTTGTGAGTTGAAAGAGCAAGAAATAGTCTGTGGTCTCTAGATCCAGTGTAGAGGCAGAATATCGCAGTATGACATCGACCACATGTGAGTTGAAATGGTTACGAGCTCTCATGCTTGATTTAGGAGAGGTGTACAACTATCCTCTTTCTATGTTTTGTGACAATAAGGCCGCGATATACATCTTCAAAAATCTGGTCTTTCATGAGAGAACGAAGTACATAGAACTCAACTGTCATTTCATTCGGGAGGAGATCTTGAAGAAACAGATTTGTACTTTGTTCGTGACTTCAGACAACGAGTTGACAGACATCTTCACCAAGCCGGTGTCCACTTCATTTTTCCACATTTGCGACAAGCTGGGCATGATTAATATCTATGCTCCAGCTTGAGGGGGAGTGTTATAATATGGAGGTCGGGCGGTCTGTTGCTGTTCGGAGACCGGGCGGTCTACCAGTTTATTCTGGCCGGTCTGTCTGCCGGGCTGTTGCTGTTTGGTATCCCAGCGGTCTGGCGGTTTGTCTCAGATGACTTGGAGACCGTGCGGTCTAGCTATCTCCTGCGGCGACTTGATCTTTGTGGCGCTTGTTCTCTCCTCTTGTTGGTTGTCGGGCGGTTAGCCGGCTTGTCTAACCGTCCGTCCTGTCCGGTTTGTTTTTTGTTAAGCCGCATATACTTGTAAATTTTTAGTCCCACATTGCTTAATTGTAATCTCTCTCATCTCCTGCATTCTATAAAAGGGAGGCTATATCATTGTAATTGATGTCTTTTTTTGGATAATAAAGTTTACATTACTCCAATTTTTCGGTCTGCTATTTTCTGTTCGCACAAGGTGGGAGAAGAAGAAGACTGATGTTGGTCATGATCCTTCAACTTTTTATCAGTAAGAAGGGAGTGCTACTCCTAAGCGAGATTAGAAGGAGTGGATTAAGTGCTAAAGATACAACCGGCTAGGACACTTCAAGAAGGACTGCAAGTTCAAGCTACGACATGAGCATGTTACAGACAAGGAGGGAGTTGATTCCGCTGCTGAGGAAGCTGGATGTGGAGGAGCATTTATGAAGGGCACATGTGTCTGGCCCTTATCCACCGTCGACTACCAACATGACTGAATTGTGGACTCAGGGTATGGTCAAACCTCACCGGGGATGAGTCAAAGTTCTCCTCTCTGCGGACATTCTCAGGTAATGAAGCTATCATAACCGTTGATGATATTGTTCATGCAGTAGAGAAGGAGGATATAGTATTTTTTTTGTAGTGATAAGGATCCACTCATGTTGAGGAATGTCGATCACGTACCAGGCATGAAAAAGAATCTCTTCTCTATGACAAATACGGTGGATGTGTGCTATCACGTTCTGTTTGGTCCAACATAAGTAAATTTTCTCCACAACGTGTCAGTGGATAAGGCTGATGTTGCTCATGTAGGGAGAAGGGTGAGGGACTTGTTTGTGTTATAAACAAGCTCCTATGTTGATCGGATGAGGGCCAACGATAGTGCAGCTGGCATGAGCGGTTGGGACATGTTGGGATAGACAAGCTGAAAGCCATGGTAGTGAAGAGCCTTGTGAAGGCTTGCCTAAGTTGTCATCCTTTGGTGACAGTCATGTCTGCGCGGAATGTAAATATGGAAAGGCTTATCGTCTTCCATTTGACAAGTCGCTGACCAGGTGTAAAACACCATTGGAATGTATCAATGGTGATCTGATGGGGCCGACCGTCATAGCCAGCCTTGGAGGCAGCAGGTATATGCTAGTCCTGATTGATGACTACACAAGGTATGCTTGGGTATACTTTATGAAAGAGAAGTCAGATGTTTTTTAGTTGTTTGTGGATTTTAAGGAGTTGGTGGAGGGTCGTCTTGGCCTGTGGATCAAGAAGTTGAGAATAGACAACGGAGGTGAGTTTGTTTCAACTGAGTTCTCAAACTTCTATAGGAAGCACGACATTCAAATGGAGCTCACTTGTTCTCATACTCCACAACAAAATGGAGTAGTAGAGCAAAAGATCTGTCATCTGACGGAAACGTGCAAGTGTTGGCTCCATGTTAAAGACATTCCAAGATCCTTATGGGTAGAGGGAATGGCCTGTGCTACCTATGTCATCAATCGGATGCCTCTGAGTCCGATCAACATGAAGTCTCCTCATGAGATGATGTTCAAGGAGAAACCTGAAGTTGTACACCTTCAGGTGTTTGGATCTACCTGCCACGTACACATCCCAGATGCTCTCAGGACAAAGTTGGATGCAAAGGTAAGGAAGCTTGTCTTTGTGGCCTATGATGAGCGAAAGAATGGGTGGAAATGTATGGATCCAGTGACGAATAAGTTTGTAGTTTTGAGAGTTATTGTTTTCGACGAGCTGACATCATATGGGGTGGCTCCTCCGTGGAGCTGCAGGAGAGCAGGTCGGATGGCGGGCAGGAGGAGGATGCAAAGGATCTTTTTATGGAGCTGCTTGTATCACCAGGAGCTCAATGTGTTTCTAGCTCCGGGGTGGAGGCTTCTGGTTCAGGAAGCAGGGGGAACATTGATCCAAGTTTGCCCGGGAACGGAGCTGATTCAAAAGAAGCAGCTGAGGTGATTAGCTAGGGTCAGACTCTTCAGAGATCGAAGAGGACCAACAAACTATCAGCTCGTTATAGCAAAGGAAACGCGGTGAGCTTGGTCTCTTATTTCTTCGCAGGCCCTCTGGACGAGCGAGAGCCTTCTAGCTTTGAGGATGCTACTGGAGTCAAGGAGTGGGAAGATGTCATGGATGATGAAATGACTGCCCTTAGGAAGAATGAGACATGAGACATTGTGCCTAAGGTCGATGACATTACTCTTGTGACATACAAGTGAGTCTACAAGCTGAAGAAGAAGGCGTATGTGAGCATCGAGCGGTACAAGACTCGCCTTGTAGCTCCAGGATTTTCTGAGCAGTACGGAGAAGATTATGAAGAGACATTTAGTCCTTTGGCAAAGATGACCTCAGTTCTGGTGGTGATGGCCTTGGAGGCTTGCCAGGGTTGGATGATATCACGCCCCCATCCGTCGTATAACATATGACAGAAGGTTCGGCCGAGGCTCGACGCCAAATACTACGGACAGGTAAGGAGATTGCAAGTTGTTTCCAAATCCAAGTTCACTTATAAACGCACCCTTCCTCAATGCATTCTAGCGAAAGCAATGATAATGTTCACTACACAAAAAGGAATGACATAAAAGTATACACATAACACATGTTTCGGTCGTAACCTTATTACAACTGTTTCATTTAATACAAAGTGGTTTCATACATCGACACACATGCCGACCACACTTGAAAACAGTAAATGTTCGCTTTGGGCCTTCAAGGACCAGCCAATTGCAGTGCATGGTCTTCAACCTGCTATTTTCCACTTGGCTCTCCAGCACCTGCACAAAAAAACCCACCAAAACGTGGCAAACAAATCAACGATCAGTATTTTGCTGACCCAATTATAACGGCTCACCCCTTACTCGGGGCGGCTTATCTCCATCCCTACAAAAAGGCATAGAATATATATGTATTGGCAACATCAAGGTGCACTTAAGCACCATTCACCACAGATGTTGACCAAACGACCACATACCCCGTGCACTCAGGGTAAATTTTTGGTATACCGGACTTCCCCGTGTAACACCACCGTTCAGAGGTCCATGACTTAATGGTAACCTTTGTCATTCAGAGGTACTTAACTTGACGACTACGTTGTTCAGAGGTACTTAACTTGACAACCAACTGCCATTCAGAGATACTTAACTTGACAACTCAGTCGTTCAGAGGTACTTAACTTGATGACACAGTAGTTGGCCTTCACGGCTCAACTCATCACAAGCCACACGGCTTTATCCATTTTTGGGTTCGCACCCACCACAAGCCAGACAACTTAAGCACACAGCTTCGCATACAATGGCCCCCAGGTCTCGTCGAGACAGGACACACAAAATTTCAGCTCACTGGGAGCTATCGCTTGGCGATACCCAACATCGCCCAGCGACACCAACAGTTCTCCAAACTGTAATCTTTCTCGGGTATTTTCCTGGAAATACTTCCAGTACTTTGATGCAGCATCCTGCACACACCTAGACTTTGAATTTCACACAAACATCACACGCATATCCATGGAGTCTTCTCTAGCACGCAAACACAAAATATCACCAATCCAGACCAACCTGTCCAGATGGTCTTCACACATCATGTCTTTTCCGTACTCTACATTTCTGGATCTATATGCAGGAATATATGGGGATCAAATCGATCTACCCATTGGAATCCACCATTTTTCACCTTTTGGTGAGGGGATCCATGCAAGTATGCATATTGAGGACTTCACTTGTCCGGGAGAAACTCGTTACCATTTTAGTTCTCTTCCTAGTCATGGTGAAGCTTTTTGATGCGGATGGAAGTGAGCGCCTCACTTTTACCCTTTGCGGATCTAGCCTCAGATCTATCTTCCGACCACAAGATCTTCTCCAGCAACTTCAAGTTCCACCCAAACCCTAGCACCAGCTGAGAGTTCTTTGCTCTAGAACTCGAGAGGTAAAGAAGAGAGAGAGAGCGAACATGAAAGAATGATTTCCTCAGTCCCAACCCTCTGCACATATGGCCTTGGGTTTTACCCCAGCCATTCGATCTCTTCTTATCAAAATAAATCAACGGCTTGGGTTTGAGTTGGCAAAGTCAACCACCGCTCAGTGGCCGCACACCAGCTACCTTACACGAGTCGCCACTTCGGCAACACCTTATTTCGACAATTCGTCGAACGGAGTCACGCTCGTCGAATGCAAATCGTCAAACAAGAGGGAATTCGTCAAACGGAGTCTGAGTTCGTCGAACGAGCCATAACACTTGAGAGCTTCTTTCGTCGAGCACCGCTCGACATTTCGTCGAGCTCCGCTCGACTTTAGCCTGTTATCAGCAACTCCTTTTGGGTGTTATAGAAAATGGGACAACTAGATGTAAAGAATGTCTTTCATTATGGGGAGATTGATAAAGGCATCTTCATGGTTCAGCCACTAGGATATGTATCTGAAGATCATCTAGGATACGTCTGCAAACTCCGGAAGGTCCTTTATGGCTTGAGGCATGCTCCACGGGCATGGTATGGGAAGATCATAGAATACTTCCAATTCTGCGGTTATTTTGCCTCGGATTCAGATTCAAGCATGTTCATCAAGAAGAAGGTGGAGCTTCATGTCTTGGTACTGCTGTACGTGGACGATATGATTATCACGGGAAACTCCGAGGAGGAGGTGGATAGGCTCAGGGGATAGCTAGCCATTCGGTTTGAGATGAAGGACTTGGGTGAGCTCCACCACTTCCTTGGACTCGAGGTGGAGAGGAAAGAGCGTGACATACTCGTTTCCCAGAAGGGATATACAGATCAGATCGTTCAGCGATTCAGCATGTGGGAAGGGAAGAGTAGCTCCACTCCTCTTGATGTTGGCATCAAACTTTGGTTAGATGAGGGGTGGATTCTTCCAGATCCTCTAGTGTTTTGTGCTCTAGTGGGTAGCCTTATCTATTTGATGATTACGAGGCCAGACATTGTATATACTATAGGCTGAGTAAGTCGGTATATGGTGGAGCCTCAGAAGCCTCATCTGATGGCTGCAAGGAGCATTCTGAAGTACGTAAAGTCTGCTTCTGATATGGGTCTCCTTTATGGGAGAGACACGAGCTTCAACTTGCACAGCTATATAGATGCTGATTATGGGGGAGATTCAGATGACCGAAAGTCAACATCCGGTTATGTTTCCACATATGGATCAGCAGGGATTTCTTGGTGCAGCAAGAAGCAGGATTCAGTGTCTGTCTCTACTACGGAAGCAGAGTACAAGGTTTTGTCCTTTGCAGCTCAAGAAACCATCTGGCTTAAGAGGCTAGTAGATGACGTCCACGAAGAAGTGCGCGGTCCTACTCTGCTATGCGGTGACAATGAGAATGCCCTGAAATTGGTTAATAATCTAGTTTGTCATGTGCGGACCAAGCACATTGAGATTGAGCATCATTTCATTTGGGAAAAGGTGTTGGAGGGGTCTCTTATGGTTGGACATGTGCGTAGCGAGGACAACATCACAGACATCTTCACGAAGCCGCTGTCAAAGAGGTCATTTACTCAGTTACGAGGATTGCTAGGGCTGGTCTCCACTTCTCACTTCAAGGGGGAGTGTTGAAATTGTTGAAGTGAAAGTAGTAGCCTGGGCGGTCTGTTCGGGCGGACTGTGCGGACAGTTTCAGTGGTCTCAGTGGTCAGACTGTGCGGTCTCAGTGGACAGAGCTGGTGACTAGCTAGGTTGGCCAGTGTTCTACAGCTTGTTCCCCAGGTTGTAACCAGGCGGATGGGATGTTATCCGCAGTGCTGCCAGGTTGGCAAGTGTTGCAGACTTGGCCTGGTTCTGCATCATGACCAGGGTTGGTTGTCTGGGTAGTCGCGCGGTCTGCGCGGACTGATGTAGGTGTCTGTCGGGCTTGGCAGCAGTCTGCATTGTGCTCCTTGGCTGCGAGCTCGGTTTGTTGCAGTCTTGAGCTGTGTCCGCAAGTGGGCGGACTGGTGTGGTACTCACAAAGCCCGCTTGATTGTTGATCAAGTCTGGTTGAGCTTTAGCGACTTGGTAGTGGCTTGGTATCCGTACTTGGTGATGCAACCTTGGCATACTCGCTTTTGTCTAGTCTCAACGGTTTATTGTGTATCCGCAACCTTAGCGGATACACTTGGTGCTCGCACAAGATAGGGCAGTTATCCTATCGTCTAGGGCGGTGATCACACTCCTCTTCGCCCTTATAAATAAGACCCCCCTGTCACATCTGAAGATACTGAGTGAATAGTAAGTGAACTCGCAGGAGGTTGTTGCGGTTAGGGTTTTCTATCCGCGATGTTTGAAGAGTTTGACCGATTTGTGCTGTGCAGGTTGTGTGAATTGCGCTAAGCAGCCAGAGAATCGGTTCTGACTTCGGTCAAAGTCAGTGTTGTTTCTGCGGTTTCAACCGGCGGTTAGCAGCAGGTCGCGGCTTGCGACCAAGAGATCTCTCTTCTGCAACTTGTTTCCCTTTTCAATAAGTTGTCTGCCTCTGGGCAGCTTGTTCAATTCGATGGCAGCAGTCTGCGTGATGTGACGGCTAGGCGACCTTGCGGTCAGGCAGCTTGCAGTTCAGCGGACGAAGTTCCTTTCAGCACCGGAATAACAGACAGTCCGCGCGGCTTGTTGCGGTCTTGCGATCAGGCGGCTTCAACGGACTCCGTAGCGGTTAGCAGCAGAGCCTGTGGTTTCTCCTCGAGTCTGCATGACTTGTTTTTTGGCATGTAATTTTCCTGCTTCCATCAGATGCATTGGCAATCATGTTTTGTTATGTATGTCTTGTTGTGTAAAGTTTTTTTGATAAGTACAAGATTCTTGCTCTTCTAGTTGATATTTGGTTTGGTTGGGCTTAGTGTGGTTGAGTGTTCCTGCGCCTGGTGTCTCATTTTCCGCTATCACAATTTTTTTACATTCCTCCCCCGAGCTATATGATTTTCATTGTCTAGTGCATTGTTGATTCTCAATCGGTGACCCTAAACCTTCACTTATATATATCTATATTATTATATATATGAAAACTTTTGTGCACGATTATATACAATAGATGAAGCCCATTCGTCTGATCAAACTCTCATACCACACTACTTTTATTAATCACGCTAGTGCAACCCTACTTGCCCACTTCAGAGCGCTCCTTCACATCATCTCCTCTCCATGCACTCCCTCCTCTGGCACCTGCTCGTGGGCATCTCCTATCCGCGATCTCATGGCACTCCAAAAAGAAGATGACCGCTCATGCCCGCTGGAACTCGGTGATCGTCTTTGACTGCTGCTATAAAGATGCAATCCTCTCTGATACCTATGATTCGCAGGTTCCTCCTCGCTACGTTTTTCTTTACGGTGGCGCTTGTTTGAGGCATTCGCTGGTTCCTCCATCGCTCGCGATGGTCCTTAATGAGCTTCGTGTTTGACATTCAAGTGCATGTGTTTGACATTCAGGTAATCTTCTTCTTTGCAACATTTCTGAATGTTCCTACTAGAGTGCATGCTTCTCTTGACCATTTGTTTCACATTCCACTTTGGCGATATAATGCTTTTAGCCAACTTCGAATGCCTTACACATGTTCGATTTATTGCCCCAATGAAATTTTAAAAAAATTATGTATTGCCACCCGTATACGAATTTTTTAATGTTTTATGTTATTCTTCAATCTTCATCGGGCACATGCACAACTCATGCACAACTCATATCGCTGTAGATCTGAGGTATGTTTGTCAAATTTAACATATTTGCACAGTTTTGGCCACAAAATTCAAGATAACTCTAACGGTCCGTTCGGCAGGATGGAATTGGAATTCCGGAATTGGCTTTGAGCCACAGTAAATCCAATTCCGGTGTTCGGCGGAACGGAATTCATTCGAAATTGGCTTTGGGCCTAAAACCGACAGCTTTGTTAAATAACTATAAGCGCGTCTGCCCAATTCTTTTATCCCGACCCCGGAATTCGCTAGGTTTTCCCCGACGCCGAGCAGCACTTCTTCTCCATCGCAGCAGCAACATCACTCCTCCCGACTACGATCGCCTGCAGGTATACGCGTCTTTCATCTTCTTCTTCCTCCTCTCTTCTTCTTCCTCCTCCTCTTCTCTTCTTCTTCCTCTTCCCCTTCGTGTCATCTTCTTCCTCCGTCTCTTCCCTTCTTCTTCAGCTTCCTCCTCCCTTCTTCCTCTTCCTCCTCTTCTTTTCTTTTTTCTTTCCCGTCTCCCTCATCCACTCTTCCTCTTCCTCCTCTGCCCGATTCCCTCATCCGCCTCTTCTCTTCTTCTTCCTCTTCTTCTCTTTGCCCTCTTTTCTTCTATTCTTGCTTGTGTTCTTCCTCCTGCATTTTACCTACACATTTCTTGGATCTAGATTTTCTTAGAAAAAATTTCAGATCTGAAATTTCTTACAAAAAATTTCAGATTTGAAATTTCTTCCAAAAAAATCTAGATCCACAAAAATTTAGTAATAATGCCCAAAAATTTCAACAAAATCAGGGCTATGGATCGTGTCGAATTAGAAGAAAAACGTAAGATGAATATTATTATAAAGGCATCAGTTGCAGCAGCTTACGACGCGGCTGTGGTGGTTATGGACCAAATTCCTAAACACCATGCAGAAGTTGTAGAAAAAGATGCTCTACGTAATATCTTATTAAAACGATTGTATGAAAGACAGTAGGTTAACTATTTTAATCATTTACGTATTGGTAAAACACCTTTCAATGAACTGTGTGATATTCTCCGTTCAAAAGATTATATTTGTGATACACAATTTGTATTACTAAAGAATCTGTTGCGTTATTTCGATATATTTTGGCGCATAACACAAAGTTTCGCGATGTTGGTGGCACGTTTATGCGATCGACTGATACTATTAGCCGACACTTCAACGTTGTGCTACAAGCAATTTTAAGACTCTCAAACGATTATATTAGACTGCCTGAATCTTCCGGTGAACAACACAAATCCAAATGGTTTGTAGATAGTATTGGCGTGTTAGACGGTACACATATTGAAGTGACTGTTCCTCCAGAAGATCAAGCCAGATATCGTAATCGTAAACAGGCAATCACAACAAATGTACTCAGAGTGTGTGATAGTAACATGAAATTCTTATATGTCATGCCTGGCTGGGAGGGTTCAACTTCTGACTCAAGAGTTTTACGAGATGCATTAGAGCGACAAGATCGTTTCACCGTGCCCAATGGTAAAAAACTCAAATTATTTGTCAAAATGAAAAATTATCTGTCTGTTTATTAATTAAACATTTGTATAGGCAAATACTATCTTGTCGATGCCGGATACACGAATGGTCAAGGATTTCTTGCCCCATATCGATCAACTCGTTATCATCTTAAGGAGTGGTCCACTCAGGGCAATAAACCAACAACATATAAGGAGTTATTTAACTTGCGACATGCTAAAAAAGAAATGTGATAGAAAGGACTTTTGAATTGTTGAAGAAACGATGGGCAATTCTACGCCAACCATCATTTTTTAACATTAAAACTCAGGTACGATTAACCTCGTTTTTCAGTAGTTTATTAGTCAATATATTTTCTAATTTCGTGCAATTATGACCAAGTTCAAATCATTAATGCTTGTTGCATAGTACATAATTTTATGGTGGAGAAGAGGTTGGAGAGTGATGCACAAATGTTGGATGAGGTTGATTCTGAGATATTAGCACAAGACGCAGCCGAAGAGTTTTACGATTATGTTGACATTATAAGTCCAATACAAAGCACACAAGAATGGACAAATTTCAGAGACACCTTGTCTTTAAATATGTTCAACGAATATCAAAATATGCATTGATATTATTTATGTAGTGTTGGTTTGAAACTTCATTTTCGCTTGTGATATGTAGCGTTGCATTGAAACTTTGTTTTTATTTATGCTATCTTTCGAGCATATTTATGATATTAGATAATTTAGTTATCTGTTACACTTTATGATAGTTTGCAGTGAGCATGATTATGCATTATACTTTTTTGTTATATTATTGTTGAAATAATTTTTCGACAGATATCATGGATAAGAGCACAGGAAAGATGGGTGGTAGGACTGAGTGTTCCTACATGCATTGGACATCGGAAATGGACATTACTCTTTCAAATGCGTTATTGGAGTAACATAATTTGGGACATAAAACTCCAAATGGCTGGAAGAGTGTTGCATTTACAGCTGCTATGACCGCCCTTAAAGACATTTGTGACGTGGAAACTAGCAAAGAGAAGCTAATGGCTCGGCTAAAGACTTGGAACAAATACTACATAGAAGTTAGCGCGATGCTAGACACCAGCAGATTTGGATGGGATTGAGAAAGAAACATGGTTAAAGTAGATAGCGAAGAAGTATGGGCTAACTATGTGAAGGTATAATTTTTAATTAAAGTTATTATTTCATGTTAATTTTATGTAGATGGTGAATTAATTTTTATTTTGCTGGCTCATCCGTCTGTCAAACATTATAAGGATAAAGTTATTGTCAACTGATCTGATTTGGCCGTTCTCTGCGGAACTGATAGAGCAACTGACAGTCAAGCTGCGACTGCAATGGAGACGACAAAGGAGATAGATGATGAGTCTATGGCAGATAAAACAACTAATACGCAAGAACATACTAGAACAGAAGGAGAAGGCAGCAGCCGAAGGAGAAGAAAACGAGCAGTAGGAGCTGATGCAGTAGCAGTAGCCATAGAGAAATTGGCTGACTCCATCGAAAAAGCAGCGGGGATCAAGCCTGCAAGCAATGTTGATGACATATATGCTTCACTAACTCGGATGACTGATTTACACCGACGTGATTTCCTGAAGGCGATATATATAATGTGTCATGATAATGTCAAACGTGACATATTCATGAGGCTACCTGATGACATGAAAGGCGAATGGCTGCGAATGCAGTTTGATCACTAGATGTGTCTTTTTTTATGAGCGATAGACTTTTATTCTATTTTTGCAATTTTAATTATGGACAATGTTTATGCGGTAAAACATCTTTAAATGTTTGAACTTCAAAAATTAGTATTAGTACTTTAATTTGCTGCTAAATTTTAAAACTGTATAAATGTTACAAAATTCAATTCCAGAAAGTTAATTCTATTGTGCAGCCGAACAGCTTTTACATATCAATTCCAATTATGTTCATTGAATTCATCCTGCAACCGAACATGAGAATTGACTTTTTGCACAAAATCATTTCCTGCAGTTATTGGTTTTCTGGTCAAAGCCAATACCTACGCGCCGAACGGACCGTAAGGTATGTTTGTGGTATTTTTTTAGGAGCACAAAATGAATTATTTTAGGTCTCAATTTTAGATTTCCAGAAATATTTATTGATTTGAGCGCAATCATCATTTAAATACGCACACATCATTTAAATATGCACACATATTAGGCATTATACACTAATACAACCCCCATGGTAGAGGTCTTGTTATGACATAGCATTCTCTAGAGCCAAATAACATCTTTACCAATTACCACGATCAATGTGTAGCAGTTTATATTCACACCCACTGGTTTTCACAATGTTTGAAGCAATGGAATCAATAATACCACGTAATGCAGCTAGAAAATGTAGATCGTTTGGCTGGATGGTTTTGCTCACGTTGAATTGAAATTGGAGGCGCAAGTAATTCAATTCATGAATGTTTGGCTTCACAAAATTCCAACTGGACTTTTAAATGGTCCAATTGTAACGGTTTTCAATTTAACCTAAATCAAAAGATTCTCATCCTGTTTCGATAGTTTTTTGGAGAAGAATGCAAATGACGCTTAACAGCAAAACCTGGCAATCCACAGCTATTAATGCCGTATTCAAAGAGTATTCACAGAGAATTTATGAAGCATTTGCCCAACTGCTAGATCAAAAGAAGCAAGAATTTCAAACAATTTTTATGATTGCAATATTTTTTTCTTGATTCCTTCTTACAATCAAACAATGGAGTTCGAGAATTAGCGAATTGTAATTTTATTGTCTGAATTCCACTGACTGCGTAATGGGAATTGAAATTGAAAAGAGCATTACACAAATGAACACTTGTTCAAAACTGCAGGGAGAGCTGTGGACCGCACCTGTCTAAGGCTCCGTTTGGGAGGACTTATTTTCACCGGTCAAGCGGTTATGACCGCATGAACCGAACCTTAATTAAGTCCCGATTCATTCGGTCATAACCGCTTGACCGGTGAAAACAAGTCCCCCCAAACGGAGCCTAAGGCTCTGTTTTGGGACAGTGGCGGCGGCAAGGAGAGGCAGTTTTTCGCTGTTCCTAGGGTTCTCCGTTTCCCACCAGTGGAGTTTGCTTGCACAAGAGAGCCTACATTTGCATTCCAAGCTATCAAGGGTGATAAAGCAAACAAGCTATTCCAAGGCCAACGGCAGCCAACATCATGAAAGCAGAACACACACACCACTGATAACAATAAAAACAGAGAGAAAAGGAAAAAAAAAAGTAATGGCAATGGCGACAGCAACACACCACAACAGAGAAAAAGGCCAGCCTACCACTGGATTACAGGCATCTGATTCTGTTGCCACTCCGCACGCTTCCCAGTCAAAAGAACTCCCCTTCCTCCTCATCCGCCATGACAAACTCTTTATTGCAACACGTCCACGCTCTGCCGCCATTGCCAATATTCAATCACCAACACCAACACTCATCCGGCTTATTCCAGATTGGCCAGATTTTCATATGCCTTCAACAACTATCATTTCATACAAGCCCTGCCGCCGTCCAGAATTTCTGCCTGAATCTTGAGGGATTTAAGATAGCGTATGGCATCGTCCAGCACGGCAGCTGCACCCTTGCCCTTCCCGCCCGGGACGATCCTTCTCAGAAGGTTGACCGTTGCTTGTATCCTCTCGCGCTTGCGGCAAGCTATTTTGTAATTCAGATTCTCTTCCGGCTTGCCCCAACTGTTGGCACAGCTTAGCCCCGCCACATCGTCCGCGATACGAAAGTGACGGCACGGAACAACCGTGGAGCTCGCGGTGTCGGTGAGGTCGGAGTGTTCCAATCTGCGGCGCTTTAAAGGGATGGGAGAGGTGCATTCTTCTGCGTCTTCCTCGATGCCCAACGGAGAATGCCCCGTGCTGGCTTCCTCCGAGTCGAAAGAATTTTCAGAGTCGGAGTAGAGCAGTGCGTCAATTTCCTCTGTATCTTCGTGCATCTCTTCGTGGCAATCCGAAGCACCGGTGCGGGTTTCGTTGGTGGGAGGAGGGGCCGGGCTCACAACCCGCTGCGGATTCCCCGCAGAGGGGAATACCAGGTTTGTTCGACCACACGAATGATCAAATATGAGAAATCTCTTCGTCGTCGGTGCGGTGCATCCCAGTCCTAAGCAGCCATTAGCAGGAACAGCTCCCATTATTCTTAAAGCAGAACCATTTGCTGGATTAAGTGCCAGCGGATTAAGCTGCTGAGTAAATGCTGAATCCAAATGAAGGATGCGGCGGCCATGGGGGTCTCCAAATCCAGGGAAGGCGTCGCTGCAACTCACAGATAAGCAGCCATAGCTGTTGCCATGACTGGGATGGAAGAAAGGTGCTGACTTATGCTGCGGCGGGGCATCAGGTGGCCAGATAGCACAGCTAGAGTTCGAGTTACTAAACTTCCACATCTTTGCACAACGATTCAACCGAGTTTTCAGAAATATAAATCCCTATATTAATTCACAGACACCCGAAGAACACGCATAAAAATGTGATGCAGCTTGAAATACAGCAAAGCAGGAAACTTACCGGAGGAAATTCGGTGATGGAGAGTTCAGATCTGAAATTCTTGAGGATATGTAAGAATATCTCAATTTATTTGAACGGAGAAGAGGAAAGGTAGCCTACGTCACTGGCTTCAGGAGGTGACGGAAATACTCAGCCTGCCGGAAAGAAAGAAATCATAATCAAAATTGGCAGCCATCGGAAAAAAAAAATTTGAGCAGAGAAAGAGTGAGATCATATTCGAGATTTGAAGTACCTGGCAATCCTGAAGCGGTTGAAAGCAAGCTATGATTCTAACTATGATGGTGGCAAACCCTGCAATTCCATTTTCATGCTTCAATGCTCGAAATCTAGTCTGTGCAGCTGCTTGGCACACCATTACTACTCTTATTTCCTTCGAGTTGAGCGTGTCCACCGGCGAGCTTTAAGAAACTAAATGGAGAAGAAGAAAAGAAGGAGATTGCGCAAGAAGATCTAAAGTAGTCACTCCACAGTGAAGGAAGAAATTCAGAAGCGGAACTTTTGGGGACAAGCTTTTTGAGTTTTAGCCAACAGTCTCAGCTCGCTTCGATGGAAAGAAACGTTGGTCCCATGGATCAGATCGGAAGAAGAGAGAGGGATGGAGAAAGAAGAGGAAAGCGTTCAGTGAGAAGGAAAACAAGTTTTACAGAATAACCCTGCAATACAAATTCAGGGAAACCACTTTCCTGTAAACGTCGACGGAGAGGCTCAACCAGCGCATGCTGCTGCTCAAACTCAGAATCCCTGCAATAAGAAAACAAGAACAACTAGAAATCCAGATGCATCAGTAAATCCCTGCTAAAAAAACGAATCCCTAACAAAATCAGAATCACTGGAAGACGAAAACAACAACAAGAAATCCAGATGCATCATCCCTAAAACAAAATCGAAATCCATTTCATCTTCACAGAAGAGAGAGAGAAAAGACATTAGATCTAACCACCTACATCATCCGGAAGAACAGTAAAAAGAAATCCGATTTCAAAACAAATCTTCTTATAAAACAATAATATAATAGACTGGAATCTCGACAACTTACGGCAGGAGGGATGAGGATTTTGAGAAGAAAACCCTAGCCGCCTTAAAACGTACTGAAGAAGAGGGGATCGCCGGAGTTTGAAAGAAACTGGAGCACTTTCAGTTTTCTAAAGCGTAGGAGGTGAGAGGAAGGATTTTATTGGCCCTTTATGACGAATGTGCCGCTTCTGTTTGAAGATTATTACGGATTTTTATTTTTATTTTAATGTATTAGTCAATGTGATATAAAAAAAATATATCTTAAATAAATAAAAGTATGTTTTGCATGGAAATTTGATATCGGGTTAGGTTTATTGTTTACCGCAGCTATATTATGGCTTTAGTTTGGGGATCCGGATCCCTAGAGTTCCGGCAGGAACTTCAAGGGGTGAAGTTTCTTTTTTGTGAGTAAATGGAGTGGAATCATAAAAAATGGTTAGCATGAAAGTTGTAGATATCCCGGGACTAATAACTTTTATGGTGAACATTTTTTGATTTGAAGTCATTTAGATCCCCGATTTGAGCTCCAAAAAAATACTGGGACATTTACAACTTTCATACTTATCTACAACTTTCATACTTATCATTTTTTGTGATTCGGCTCCATTTACTCGCAAAAAAAAACTCCACCCCTAGAGTTCCCGCACAAACTCGGGGGAACCTTTATTTGGGGGGATTTATTTTTATCATCAAGCGGTTATAATTGAATGTATCGAGTCTTAACTTCAAACGCGTTTTTAACTACGGTTTAAACCGCGGTTAGGTTTAGAATTTTCTGGAGAAAAGTTAAGGAGGCGAATCTCATCGTGCAGGCATGCAATCATCTCGCTGGAATCTATTTCATTCCCATAATATCTCCGGCTATATAGTTTAATTTCGATAATGCCATCGCTGATGTCAGCGCGTTTCCCAAAATAACATTCTAAAAAATAACTAAACTGAAGTGTATTTATGTACTTGGCCTTTGAAGGCACGGCAGTGAAGGAAAGTAATAATAAATTGGTAACAATATTAATGATTGCTACACATTTGAGATTAGAGCTATCATTTAAAATCGAAAATCGAAAATCGAAAATCGAAAAGCGAACTGCAAAGAATCAGATCGAACCGTTTGCAAATTATTCGGTTTCGGTTTGAATTTTGGAACCGTAAACAACATTATTCCGGGTGTGGTTCTTACATTTTGTTATCTCGGCGGGAACCGGAACCGAAACCGAAACCACAACATACAAGACTCAAGCGGTTTAAAGATTTTAAAACCTCATCCGAACCGGACTGAAGTAAAACCGAAAAACAACATGTTTATTATTATTAATATATTATTATAATATTGTTATATTTTATAATTTATCTATAATATTTATATTTACTATCTAGAGCAGTGGTGCACAAAAAAACCGGTCTTAACCGGTTTAGTTGGGACCAGACCGGTTATGACCGGCTAGGGACCGGTACCGGTGAGGACCGGTCCGGTCCCGGACCGGTCCCAGGGGTCTCAAGTAGTCCCCTTTTTTCATCAAAAACCGGTCCCGGACTGGGACCGATCCCGGACCGGGACTGGTAAAAGACCGGTCTCGGACTGGGACCGATCAAAAGACTGGTAAAAGACCTGTCATTTTAGTAATTTTAGTAAGAGACCAATCATTTTTCGTCATTTTAGTAAAAGATCGGACAAAAGACTTGTAAAAAAGACCGGTCCGGTGCCGGTTAGGACCGGTTCTCCGGTCCCGGCCGGTCCTCCTCCAGAGGAGGAAAACCGGTCCCGGACCGGGACTGTTTTGAGCGGGGCCGGTTGGCCAAAAGACCGGTCTTTTAAAAAACCGATCCCGAACCGTCCCGACAGTCTTTTGTGCAGGACTGATCAAGAGTGAAGCTGGTGCAGTTTGAACTCAAACCACAATTGCACTAAAAAAGGTCGATTTTGGATCGAACAAAACTTCACCGCATAAAAATCATGTGCTTTTGGTTTGACATTGGTGCGGTTTATAGTCAATTTTTGCAGTGCATTTTTAATTTTTATACAATTATATAATGTATTTTCATTTTTACTTACATATTTCTTTGAAAATTTTATTTAAAAAATATAGAAGATATACGACTACTATTTATTACTAATCATGAAATACAATTAATTGTATCTGATTGTTACGGTTGAGCATTGATGGGTTTCACCATCATTTATATATATATATATATATATATATATATATATATATATATATATATATATATATATATATATATATATATATATATATATAACTAAAGTGCCCGACACGGGTCTCCGCCATTACGACCAGGCACGACAGTACCCGGCCGACGACGACGGACTTCGCCCGCCCCGGCTCGATACTCTCGGGCGGCCTTGGGCCGCATCCTGGAAATGGATGGGGGCGAAACCCGACCGACGACGACGGGTTTCGCCCGCCCCATCAAGACGGGTTTCGCCTGCAACATATACATATGAGTACTCAAAATAACTGTAAAAAAATATACATAAATATTACAATTTTTATTTTGTAAAACAATATACGTTTTGACCTAAAAATATTAATTTTGACTTTAATAAAGTTGATTGATTTAATGTCATCACCTCGAAAATACCACTGATATGTCTGATGACAACTTTTCTTGAATAGACCGATGACATGTCTAATGATAAACTACCATAATAGGTGTAGGAGCTCTACTAAATTTTTTTTTAATTTAAATGTATTTTCATCATTACTTCTAGTTTTTTGATAGTGTAATTACTTGAATGAACATTGTATTTTAATTTTCTTTGAAATAGATTATAATATATGTCAAGTCATTAAAATATAAAAATGAGATCATAATTGGTATTTTTTGAATGTTTCACCAAAGACTACTTTTCCCTTATAATAGTGAAAGATATATACACAAACGAGTGACAGGAACAGGCCTGCTGTCCTGATGGTCACGCGCCACAGTATCCGGCCGGCGACGCGAGTCCTTCGCCCACCCTTTTGTTCGACTGAGTTTCGACTGTTTTCGTCATTGACGACGTCGCCTTCCCCCCCCCCCCCAGACGGGCTTCGCCCGCCTCCGGTCCTACGTCCCCACGCGACAATACTCGGCCCGCGGCTGCGGGCATTGCATCTTTTATGTATCATATTTATGTATTTTAAATGATTTATTAATATTTTAAATATGAGTTATATATTAATTAAAAAGTTTGATTTTTTTAAATAAAAAAACAAACTAACAGTCTTCTCCACCGCCGCCGGCGAAGAGCTGCCGACGGCCTGACCGGAGACCCCCGGCGGGTTCGTCGAACCTACCGGCATTATTTCGGTGGCGCTCCGGCGGGGCACACCGCCGGCGGTGGCCCTGACCGTGAGGCCCAGAATTGTTTTTTTTAACCCAAACTCACTAAGACTATCCTAGAGACCTGACCGAGACGCCCGACGGCCTGACCGGTAGACCCGCCGGGTTCGTCGGGAGCCGGCGAACCTGGCCGTCGGTCTTTCCGGTGGAGCTCCGTAAGGGCCACTGTCGTCTTTGGCCCTGATCGTGGGGCCTGATCTGGTTCTCACAGTCTGGGACATCGCCGCTGTGGCCATAGATGAGCGCTTTTTGGAGTACCTCCTCCAGGTTCGCCGAACCCGCCGGGGGTCTCCGGTCAGGCCGCCGGTGGCAGAGAAGTCCGTGGTGAGTTCGGGGGGAGCGAAAATGGATATCAAGATTTAGGAGAGTGGGAGTGATTTTTTGGGATTTTTTTTATTGGCAAACCAGATAGTTGCGTTTAAATTAAAATTTAATTTTAACAGCCAATCACTTCCGATTTTTTAAGAGTTATAGGGGCAAAATCATTTTCACATAGGTTTAAGACACCCTAGTATTAGTTTTAGGAGACCTACTAAAATTGTAGAGATGATAGAGTGATTATTCGTGCTCGATCATGACGGTTTGTTGAGTTTATGAACTCATGATCTGACGTCTTGTGGAATTTTGAACTCATGATATTCGCGACCACAGTATTCTTTATATATGGTAAAGAGATATATATATATATATATATTATATTAATATATATATATATAATTATATATATATATTATATTTATATATATATGGGGAGATAATTTGTGCATCGACGTATTTTGTCGAGGGCAAATTTTTGCTTGGTTTTGTGTTATTGTCTTCATATGATTTATAATTATGTATGCTTTGTACACACACCGTATTGTGTCGGTGGACCCAGCTGCCCGAGGACAAGGAGCAAGCACATAGTTTCACCGCCGATCGTTGCTTACCCCGATGGTGGTGAGCGAGCGGAGTCGGAGGGTCGAAGTCTCGTCCATGAGTGAGAGGCAAGATGGCGAGTGCCTAGCCTCATCAAGTGCTCGTCGGCTGAGCGAGTGACGTGTGCCTAGTACCATCGGGCACTCGCGCCGAGGCGAGTAGGACAAAATTCGTTAACTCGCCATTAGGGGATATTCTTTATCATTTCTATTTGTTATAATTCGATTCTGGTCTGCCATTAGCCACTCCAAACAGTGAAGTTATGTTGTTGGTAGACCACTTTGGGTTGCATTAACAGTTACCAAAAGACAGGATCTCGCTATTGGCAGACCATCCCTAGAAAACTATAAATAGACCCCCCCAAGGGCAGCTTTGGAGAAGATCTCTTTTCGAGTTTTCCTCTCCCCTGGCTAGCTCTGGTTGGCAGGAGTTTCAGCTCATCACTCACCGTGGTCTTCGGTGGGTGGTCGGAAGCTCCCTTGGCTCTATAATGGTGCTCGGTCCAAGCTCTGGTTTGGGAGGGAAAGCAATCTAAGATCTTCCGGGTGTGTGCGGGACCTCCTCGCTACGACTCAGGGTCTGCTTGAGGCTGTGTTCATGTGGGGAAAGATTTCCGAACTCTAAGTCAATAACTTAGGCATTAGCTTGAGGTAAGTAAAGGCGAGCTAGTCCGACCTCCTCGTTGAACCGTGGTTTTTGGTTCAACATACTTATTTTGTACAAGATTTTCAACAAGTGGTATCAGAGAGAGTTTCTAGTGAGTGACTGATTGCATTCTGGTTTAGGTTTGTGCCAACAATATGTGATGGACATTGGTATGTTCCCTATCTTCTCAGATCTGATCTGTGAATTAATCAGATTGTCAAGAGCTACTATGGACAACTTTGGTAGTGAAAAACCCAATGTTTGCCAGATATTTTGTCGAGAAATTTTATTATGGCGGGTATTTCCTCCTATGAGAGATTCGAGTCAAGAACATGCTGGTTAAGTGGGGGGTTATCCAAGTGTTGTGTGGGCATGATTTTTTCTCTCTCCTCTAAGAATTCTCTATTTGATAGATATTTTTCCCCCTTAAAAATTATGCACCACTTTGAAAGAAGCATTTCTTTCATATTTGAAACTGGCGCAAATTTTGAAATTCAAAATCTGAATTCATCCAGACTGCTTTGCAACCT